>CM064503.1:53437387-53916034 GCA_032716605.1 Paralithodes platypus | reverse complement strand
AGTAAAAACCTGGCATAAAAAATATATCTGAATTTATATTATAGTCCTTTAACACTTCAGTCATCTTCTCTCTTCTTACTGAATCGTACGCTTTAGAAAAATCAATAGAGATGACAATTAGTGGTTTCTTTAGTTCAAAAGCTCTCTGTATACAGTACTTCAAGATAAAGAGGTTATTTTCTATTCTGCCTTTACTTGTGAATCCACTTTGAGTCTCTCTAACCTCTTTATTATATGTTACATGTTCTTCTATTTTATTTTTAATTGCAGTTGTCATAAATAATTTATATGATACATCTGTAAGTGCCAATGGTCTTAATTCTTTCACCTTTGGTTTACTTATTTTTGTTATCATCACGGTCTTTGATTTTTTCCAAACTTCTGGTATTATGCTAGTATCTAAGATTCTATTAAAGCAGCTTGTCAGTTTCTTTAAACATATATCACTTTGCATAATAGCTTTATAAAACTCAGGTTTTAATGAATCCAACCCAGCTGCTTTCCTGTTTTTTAACTTCTTCAAACTCTGTTTAACTTCTATAGTTATTTTGGGTCTATCCATAATTATATTTAATATAATTATCAATCTGAAAAGCCATATCCATGTGCTCCGTTAACTCTTCTGTTACTGTTACTGTATGGATACCGGTACTATAGTTATGGTCTTCAACTACTGGTACTCCTATTCTTATTTTTCTTATTTCCCCCCCTTGTCTGTCTTGCATTTCTCTCTCCCTATCTTCTCTATATTGATTCTGAATATCTTGATTCCATACTTCGTCAATCTTATTCTCATGCATTTTATATATATTGCTCCAGAAATTCTTTAACTCCTCAGCTGCTTCTACATCTGTTAATTGCCTCCCTTGATCATTATAAATTTTTAATGAATTCTCCTGGCTTACATTTTTATTTCTTAGTTTATTTATATGTGTCCACATCTTTTTACTTGTATCCCCACTATCTTTTATTTCTTTAGTTAGTTTTTTCTCATGTGCATAGATAGCTTCCCTAACTTCCTTTTGTACTTTACTTTTTTGTTTTATATACAAAGTTTTATATCTTTCTTCTTCGTCTCTGTCTTTTGCGTTCTTCCTTCTTCTGTTATACTGTCTCCTCTTTTTAATTCCTTGTCTTATACTGTCATTTATCTACGGTGCCTCTTTTTTAGTTTTATCCTTCCCTATTCTTCTTCTGTAAGTAGTTTTAAGTTTATCATCTGCTACCTCCTTCATAGTTTGGTTGAATATTTGTATATCATTGCTTTCACTATTTAACAATCGTCTTTCCAGTTCTGTTATATATTTTGACAAAGACTCATTATCTGTTTTGTAATATTCTCTTGTTTCCCACTTCTTCCTGTTAAAACCTTTGCCTTTACCTGTACTCCCTTTGCAGTCAAAATCTACCTGTATCATATTGTGATCTGTCAAATCAAACATTTCCTGTTTCTCATCTATTTTCATTTTTCGGTTTATTTTTTATGTTTGTGATATGTTGTTTGAATGTCATTAGAGTATCATAATTATGTTACTCCTATGATTTTGTGTGTGTGTGTGTGTGTGTGTGTGCATTAGGGGGGAGTTATTTATGGTGAGGTGCGGGGTGTTTTTGTATTCAGCTGTCCAGCTGGTAAAGTTTTCCAAGCGCTAGTGAATTCCTCAGATATAAATGGTGCTTAACCCGGTAAGCGGGAGCTGTAGAGGAGAGCGGTGATGGTTCGGCCACTTTTTTTTTAAATATTTATAGAAATTCAGGTTTAAGCAGTAGTATAATCTAGTTGATGTTAAAATGTTGCTTCGTTATTTGGTTCTTTAGCCTAATTATATCAAACCCTTAGCTCTTTTCAGTTTTGAGCCATAGTTCCCGAAACACAAGTTTCTAAATCGGCCGAACCATCGACCCTACCAGCGGTGATGGTTCGGCCAGAAGGGTGGGATGGTACGGCCACGTGTATTAATTGGCATAGTCTTTAAATTATGTGAGTTGGATTGGCTAAAATGAAGAATTTATCCATTAACCTAAAAAGTGTGCACCGTATGTAGTGAACACCATGCCCTGGTGCGGACCTATTTCACTGTTCCATCACTAAAATCGTTATTTTAGCATAAATATCTATTATGCCCTGTTTTTCTACAGGTTTAACTTGGGTAATGTGAGTTCTAAATGACTGGGTATATAAGGCTGCATGCACAATACAAGGTATGAGGAATAGAGAACACAAAATAAACACACGGTAACACGACACAAGTTCAAGTTTATTGAAGTAAGTAAATAAAGAGCATGGAAAGATAGTAATTCTCGTACAAAACAAATAATAGAAGGGAACTGCTAGCATTAGCGGATCTGGATGGAGCCTAGTCTCCCACTTCCAACGTTCAGGTATACTCTTCTGATCACGGGTTTAATTAGCAAGTTTTATTTTACTGGAAGACCTCAATAGATTCATGTAATTCAATTTCACTGATTTGATCTCTTACTGGCTGGTCGCGTGCCCAAGTAGCAGCTCACAGTTAGGATTAGACATGCGTATATTGTAGAACACGGAATCTCTAGTAACCTCATGGGGGTACTGATCTAAGGTTTTATATTCTATGGCAGAAATACGTAGAACACAAATAAGTGGGCGAACGTTAGATATCACTAGAGTTTTAATATCTGAATAAGGTAATTACAAAAGTCAATGTCGCCTGTTAATTAATGAGCACTGATACGCTTAGTACGTCCCAAATGGAATGGTTAAATATGAGTTACACTGGGCAAGGTTTTAGCCACTTTATAGAAAGTTAATAAGTGAGTGTCAGACTGCAAATATAACACTTAGTACTAGCAACATGAATCTTGAATAGTATTTGTAGATCTGGTCCTGGTTATCTTGCTTCCGGTGATGTTGGGGGCTAACGACTGGTTCCTCGGACGTCCAGGTGGTCCAAATTGTAGGAAGCTCCCAAGGCGGATCCCTTGACGACCCTTGCTGGCAACAGACTTATATACCCACGAATTTGTGTGGAAGGTTATAAGGTGCACGTTAGGACTTGTACATGGACAGATCTTCCTATTTAACTTCTGCCATGGAGTCTGCCGGCTCGGGAATCTCTCGACTCAGGAACAACACAAGGGCAGAGCTAGAGGTTAACTTCAGGGTAGTGACCACTGGTTGGTGTCTAACTTTCAAACTGATTTGACTGGGGGCGGGAGCTAGGTTTATAGGTTCGGTTCTGGACCCTGTAGACAATAGGGATCTCGAGTCTTATGGACTTATTTGAGCTCTCAATAGATATGGGGACTGGGTAAGATGGTAATTACTGTTGTGGCACATGGCTATAGGAAGCCTTCAATTTGTGATATAACTGAGCCTTAGTAAAAGGTACTATTTTGGCTATACTGGAAGTATTTATGGAAGGGAGACTGGATCTACTTTGCGGGGAGGACTGGGACAGCTGTGATAGGGGCGTCTCTCTTATATTGCTCAGTCTTTGTTGTATTGCATAGCTGAGGTGCTAATTTGACTATCCGAGTATGCAAAACAGGTGGATGGGTTATTGTGGGTATAGAGAAGTGAGTAAGGGGGTTAGACATGCATGGTTAGTTCATTGATAGGAAGAATTCCTAGGCTACCTGGGCAATGACCCGGAAGTCAAAACAGGGAGTCAGGTATACCTCCGTGGGAGTGGGGGTCTGCCTCCTCGGGTGGGTAAAAAGCGGTAGCCGGGCGCTCTCCCTCTGGGGATGGTCGTCCGGCGGCTGTGGCTAGAGGCTTGCCATATCACCAGTGTTGTAATAACCCTCTGTTTTATGAGACAGATGTGGGTGGTTTAATATCAAAAACCGAAGGTGCCTTGGCTAGCTGGGTGTACTCGGTTGGCTGTTTAATTGCATGGCTTGCTGGATGTGGTGGAGACTGGTTGTTAACTCTGCCACATTTATCTGGAAGTATGGCAATAGAAATTAGTTACTGGCGAGGCGGCGAGCCTCGCACCGACCACCATGGGGTGCAGGGTTGTGAATGGGTTGTAAGAGAATAGATGGCATGCAAGGGATTAGTAAAGTGCTAATGTTGTTCTGGCCTACTAAGTGAAGGTAGGCTGGCTAGGAGCATATATATAACTGCTTGGAGCCCGTTAGCAACGGAAAATTCAAGGATCTTCAAGAGGTATGAGAGAGAGGCTAGGTCGGACAAGAGTCGAGAAGCGCGGGTGTCTTAATGAGAGGGGGGGGGAAGCTCAGGGGCTACAGGGAAGTTTGCCCCTAAGGTCCCTGGGCGTGGGGGTGGCAATAGGCTACAATTGATATTGGAGTTTGAAAAGACAGTGAAAGTACGTTAGTCAAATGCTACCGGGGGATGCAAATACGGGGTGGTATATGAGTCTGGAAAAGATAGAATCATGTGGACTGTGGGGCGGTGGGGGATAAGGAGGTTAACTGTAGGT
This sequence comes from Paralithodes platypus, assembly GCA_032716605.1. Taxonomy (NCBI): domain Eukaryota; kingdom Metazoa; phylum Arthropoda; class Malacostraca; order Decapoda; family Lithodidae; genus Paralithodes; species Paralithodes platypus. The sequence goes on along the minus strand of CM064503.1, from coordinate 53,911,604 downwards.
GTGTGCGTGAGTGTGGATAAAGTAAGGAAAAACATGGTGTATTATTTCTCGTACATACGAGGGGTTATGGACCTATTATTTGACACGCTTTTTGTGTACGTCTATGTGTCCCTGGGAACTGCGTTTTCTATGAAATATAGACCCAAGGAAAGCGGCAGTTCGTAGGGGTATTGCGTTATTGTCTCGAGGTACTATGATAGATACTGGTAACAAAGGTTATCTATACAATCTCTGGTTGGGGTAAGGATTACGTTACAGCATGGGTGTATTAACTTCTAAGCTATATAACATCTACTTCTCGGATGCAAGAACATACATAGATATAATTATGGCTGTCTGATGTGTTGGCATTGGCTCAACGTAGGGACAGGGCATGGGTGTTTTTAATATGAATGTATATTCTTGTTCATCATCGTATAGGTAGAATCGGGCGGGTAAGGGGTGTAGGACACGAAGTAATATGGCGTAGTGTGGACTGTGGATACGAAGGAGGTAAGCTGAAGACGTATGACATTATGGAAAAGTAAATGGAAAACGGTGAACACAATGGCGGATAAAGATACTTAACCTAAGGATTGAATACATAGATTTTATGGGTGATGAGTTTTCAGAAACTTAGTCTGGCAAGACAAGATATGTTAGGGGATGTTAACATTAATACTTAAACTAAGGATTAAATACATAGATTTTATGGGGGGATGGGTCTTCAGAAACTTAGTCTGGCAAGACAAGATATGTTAGGGGATGTGAACATTAATACTTAAACTAAGGATTAAATACATAGATTTTATGGGGGGATGGGTCTTCAGAAACTTAGTCTGGCAAGACAAGATATGTTAGGGTATGTTAATATGAATATCTTAAACCTAGGGACAGCATGGGTGTATTAACTTCTAAGGTATATAACATCTACTTCTCGGATGTAAGAACATACATAGATATAATTATGGCTGTCTGATGTGTTGGCATTGGCTCAACGTAGGGACAGGGCATGGATGTTTTTAATATGAATGTATATTCCTGTTCATCATCTTTGTAGCTAGAAGTGTAGGGCATGAGGGGGTAGTGTACGTGAGGTGTGGAAAATGGTCAGTTTAGAAGGGGTATGTGGGTGCGGCCTGGAGCTGCTTAGCCCTGCGGGCTTGGGCCTGTCTGAATTGGCTGGGCTGGTCCTTTCGTTCTGTGGACCTTTCTTTCGGGTGTTTCTGTGTGGTGTTCGCTCGTGGCTTCTGTGGTGGGCTTCTTGTTCTGGGGCATTTTACTTCCCTCTCCTTCATTATAGGCTCGTCCTCGAGCCTCAAGGGTGAAGTAAAAAGAAGCATAGTCATGGTGGGTCATTTTAAGGGTATTTAGAAGGTTCCACCAAGCAAGAGAGCGACGGTCAGGTTTCTTTTGCAGGTCAATGTATACCTGTAAGAATGTGTCCTCTGTGTTGTGGCGGGCGGCTGCCCGGGCTTGATGTGGGCGTGGCACACGGTCCAAGTGTCCAGTGTTTTTTTTTACTTTAACCTTCCGTATGAACTGTTTATAGCTTTCCCCCGTGGGGGTCGGAGTGAGGTGTGTTGGATTGACAGGAGGTCTGTTTAGTGTGGTGAATGGGTTACTAACCGAAGGGGGATTCACACGTGACAACAGAGCTGGGGATGAAGGGGGAATGTGAGTCTGGGTTTTGTTTGGTTTTCTGGGGCGGTGTTGTAGGTTGGGAAAATATAGTGAGGCAATGCGCAAGATCGGTTTAGGTAAGGTGGGTGAAGGAGGTGTGTGGGAAGGAGGGGGTGTGTGTGTTGTGTGGCTTGGGTCCTGAGTGTCAGAACGGGGTGTTATTTTTGTATCGCTGTCTCTAAATCTGATGGGTCTGTTGATTATTCTACCTCTGGCGGTCCTGGTGGGAAGGTAGATGTTTGTCGTGGGACTTGAGTCGCTCGACGATGTTTTATATTGAGGGGAAGAACGTTTTACAGGTAAAGGACATGTGGGGGTTCTCTCAGGGGTGACTTTGTGGGAGGGGGATTCCTTAGGGGTTGGTTGGTTGGGGGTTCGGTGAGATGAGGAGGTTGGTCGATGTGTGGGTGGGGTGGTGGGGATCGTGGAGGGGAAAGGGGCGGATGCGGGGGGGGCTAGACGGATGGGTAAGGAGTGTAGATTTAAGTTGGAGGGTTGGGGGTAGGGACGTGGGTGGGGTGTGTCGTTTGATGAGGTTGGTGATTTGCTGGTGGTGGCAGTGGGCGGTTTTATGGGTGTGTGGTGGAGGTTGAGAGGGGATGAGGTTGAAGAGGAAGGCATGTGTTTTGTTGCAGGGGTGGGGGTGGTTACTTCTGGGCTATAGTTAGAGGGTTTATGGTGTTTAAGGGTGATTATTCGTCTTCTTTCCCTTTGTGGAGGAGAAGTCGACGAAGAAGAAGAGGAGGAGGTTAGTGGTCTGGCACCCCTACGGAATTTGGTTAGCAGGGTGTGTTTCCTGGAGGTTTTAAACAGTTTGTGTCGTGGGCGTAGGTTGTAGCGTGAGGTTACTGAGGTAGATTGTGTGGTGTGTTTGGGTGTGTACTTGGTTTTGGGTGGGGTGTGTGGTTTTCTTAGTGTGGTGCTTGGGGAAGGTATGTCAGGGCTAGACGGCAGAGTCGCTGTTGTGGTCGGGGTTTTGGGGGGAGGCTTTCGTATTTGGATAAGCGGGGGAGGTACTTGATTATCAGAAGTGAACGAAGGTGTCATGGTGGAGGAGGGTGTGATAGTGGGGGCTTGGGGTTTTTGGAGGTTAGTTCGGGGGGTATGTTGAGGAATGGTCTGTCTGTTCGGTGTCGGAGGGCTTAGGTCTTTAGGGGTTTGTGTGGGGATTTTCATAGCTGGAGTGTATGGTGTAATAGGGGTGTTTAATTTTGGTTCAGCCGTGTGGGGTGGGGGATTGTCTTGTGGTTGGAGTGGTTTAAACGCTCGGACGAATCTAGTTCACAACGTGCGAGTCACGCCGTGATAGTCGATGGTGACTTGATAGGCATTTGGGACTTGTGTGATGGTGTAGGGCCCGACATAGCGAGGGCCTAACTTGTTGGTGATAGGGAGGTTGGCTACCATTACGGTGTCATGGATGGCGAAAGGGTTTTTGTCATCGATGTTATCAGTTTTGGTGTCCTAACAGATCTGGGCGGTATGGAGGGTGTTTTGCAGATGTTGCAGTGGGTCAATTGTGGAGGTGGTGGAGGGAAGGTGAGCGTGGTGGTGGAATGGCAGTAACAGGGGGGGTACGCCGTAAACACGTTCATGAGGGGAAATACCGTCTTCAAGGGGACAGGTGTTCATGCCCCATTGTATCATTTTTAGTTGTGAGGGCCAGTCTGTGGTGTTAAACGCAATCATTTTTGTTCGAAACTGATTGTTGATAGTGCGATGGCTGCGTTCGCATATAGCATTTCCTTGAGGCCAGTATGGGGATGAGTGTTTAATCTTAATGCCACATTGTTGGGTGAACTGTTGCCAAACGTGTCCACTAAACTCGGGGGCATTGTCGGATAGAAGAGCAAGGGGCAGACTGAATATAGGGAATACTTCTGTGGCAAGCAGTGTGGCGACTGTGGTGGCTGTGTGGTCTTTAGCTGGGCAGGCGATTAAAAATTTGGAATAGACGTCCACAAATGTGACGATATAGCGTTTTTTTTTTTTTTTTTTTTTTTTTCTATGTGATTGAGGGAGGCAAAAGGCATAACTTCCTATATAGCGAGTGCCGCCCCCATAGTTGAAAGAGTGACAGGGCTAAAATCAAGGGACGTCGAGCCAAAATGCCTGGACACACGGAGTTTGAAGCAATTTAAGTCATAGGAAGAGGGAAGACTGATTCTGGGAGAGAGTTCCAGAGCTCAGCTGTTGAGTAGAAGAAAGTTTGAGAGTAACGTTTCACTCTTGGGTTGGAGAGTTGCACAGAGTAGGGGTGGGATTGAGTTGCAAGACGGGTACCACGTGCCCTACGTAAAGGAGGTGGTATGCACTGGGATAGCTCTGAGGAACACTGATTATTATAGTAGCGATAGAATAGCGAGAGAGATGCAACATTGCGGCGGAGAGAGAGAGATTGCAGAGAGTTGGTGAGTGGACGGGAGTTAATGATACGAAAGGTCTTCCTTTCAACTTTGTCTAGGAGAGCGGTGTGAGAGGAACCTCCCCACACATGTGAACAATACTCAATACAAGGGCGCACTATGCCCCTGTACAGAGCAAGAAGCTGTGCAGGGGAAAAGAACCCCCTAAGGCGGTTGAGCACACCCAGCTTCTGGGAGGCTGCCTTAGCAAGACTGGTAATATGGTCCTTCCAAATGAGAGCAGAAGAAAAAGAGACACCAAGAATATTGAGAGAAGATGAAGGGTTGATTTTTGTATTGCTGAAGAATAAGGGATAGTCCGCTGGGAGATCCTGACGGGTAGATAGATGGAGAAATTGGGTTTTGGAAGCATTAAAGTTAACAAGGTTTTCTCTGCCCCAATTGGAAATAGTATTTAGATCAGAATTTAAGAGTTCTATGGCTTCATTACGTTTGTCGTTGAGGGATTGCTGGCTGGGGCGTTCTGAAAAACTAATGGAGTAGTGTAAGGTTGAGTCGTCTGCGTATGAATGGATGGGAATTAAGGTACAGTTAAGGAGATCATTTATAAAAATTAGAAAGAGAATAGGAGATAGGACAGAGCCCTGAGGAACACCGGAGTTTATAGGGTGAGGAAGTGAACAATGGCCGTCCACAACCGCGGCTATGGAATGGCCAGAAAGGAAATTAGAGACAAAGGCACAGATGGAGGGATAGAAACCGAAGGAGGGTAGTTTAGAAATTAAAGATTTATGCCAGACTCTATCGAAGGCTTTCGATATGTCTAGTGCAATAGAAAAAGTCTCACCGAAGTCCCGAAAGGAGGATGACCAAGAGTTAGTAAGATATGAAAGAAGATCACCAGTAGAGCGACCCTTAAGGAAGCCATACTGGCGATCTGAGAGCAGATTATGAGAAGAGAAATGCTTAAGAAATTTGGAAGCAAGAATAGTTTCAAAAACTTTAGAAAGACAAGAGATAAGAGCAATTGGACGATAGTTGGAGGGTTGAGAGCGGTCACCCTTCTTTGGGACAGGTTGAATTTGAGCAAACTTCCAGCATGAAGGGAAGACGTTAGAGGATAGACAGAGACGAAAGAGTTTGCCTAGGCAGGGAGTCAGCACGGAAGCACAGTTTTTGAGAACAACAGGAGGAACACCGTCCGGACCGTATGCCTTATTAGTGTTAAGCCCAGAGAGGGTAGAAAGTACATCTTTAGAAGAGATTAGGATATTAGGCATAAGTAAGAGAGAGGAGGGCGGAGAGGGAGGAATAGCACCGGAATCATCCAAGGTGGAGTTTCTAGCAAAAGTTTGAGCGAAGAGTTTAGCTTTGTCAGAGGAAGAAGTGATGGTTGTGCCATCAGAGTGGGAAAGGGGAGGGAAAGACGAGGAAGAGAAATTGTTGGAGAGGTTTTTGGCTAGATGCCAGAAAGCTTGGGAAGAGCTAGAGTTGGATAGTTCAGTGCATTTATTATTGATGAAAGAGTGTTTGGCAAGTCGAAGAACAGATTTGGCTTGATTCCGGGCAGAAACATATGAAGAATGAGAGTCTTGAGTTTTAAGGCGTCGGTACCGTTTGAATGCTTCCTCCTTATTGCGGACAGCAGTAGAACAGGCGTGAGTAAACCAAGATTTTTTAGCATTAGTCTGAGAGAAAGAGAATGGAATGTATGCTTCCATGCCCGATAGGATTACCTTGGTAATGCGTTCAGCATTCTCCGAGGGTCCTCGGCCATGGAAGCAGAAATCGTTCCATGGGAAATCAAAGAAGTACTGCCGAAGAGCCTCCCAGTCGGCAGCGCCAAAGTGCCACAAGCGCCGCCGGCTAGGAGGATCGGGTGGCTGTACTGGAGAGATAGGACAGGTGACAGAGATAAGTTTATGGTCGGAGGAGCCCAAAGGAGAGAAAAGATCGACAGTATAAGAAGAAGGGTTAGAAGTTAGAAACAGGTCAAGAATGTTGGGCCGATCTCCGATGCGATCCGGGATACGGGTGGGTTGCTGAACTAACTGCTCTAGGTCATTTAGGATAGAAATGACGTAGGCTTGTTCACCAGGTGGATCAGTAGTGTGAGAGGAGAGCCAATGGCGGTGGTGAACGTTGAAATCTCCTAAGATGGAGATTTCTGAGAAAGGAGAAATGGATAGAATGTGTTCCACTGTAGAGTTTAGATAGTCAAAGAATTTGGGAAAGTTGGTAGAGTTAGGGGAGAGATAGACAGCACAGAAATATTTAGTAAGAGAATGACAGGAAAGTTTGAGCCATAAAGTTGATAATTCAGAGGAGTCGAAATCGGAACACGAGAGCAAGTGAGTTTGTTGTGCACATATGCACAACATCCGCCTTTGGCTTTGAAACTAGGATAGAGAAAGTAGGAGGATACAGAGAAGGGGTTGCTGGATGTTGCTACAGACACCTGAGTTTCGGTGAGGAAGAGAAGATCAGGTTTATAGGAGGAGAGATGGTGCTCAACAGAGTGAAAGTTAGAGGAGAGTCCGCGAATGTTGCAGAAATTAATAGAAAGAGTAACAGGCCGAGGTCCAGGTAATTGTGTGGGGTCGTCAGGGATGGTCGGTCGGGTGAGGGGGTATTTATGGTCCCCCCCCCTGGGGACTCCGAGGCTGGGCTACAATTCATCATTTTTTTTTTTTAATTTTGGTGTGGAAGAATGAAGTGTGGTGTGCATGTTTAGTGTAGTGAAGTGGATAGGAGGAGGAGGTGTTTGTGAGAGCTAGCTGGATTGCTCTCAGTGTAAATGAGGCACAAAGAAAATCAGTAAGAGAGGCCAAGCAAGTGAAACAGGAGTTCCAGCGACTCTTTATCACATGCCTATAACCTCACCTGGGTCTAGCCCTGATCGATTGGTGCCTACAATCTCCCCACTGGCTTGCCAGCGTAAGGAGGAAACGGGCCCATGATGTCGAGGGATAGGACTTGGAACGGTTTGGTAGCCGACAAGGTACCAGCTGGGCCTGGGGTGCGTGATCTATCCTTTCCCAATAAACACGGTTTGCAGGATTCTGTCACTCGTTGTGCAATTTTGGAGGGGTTGGGGGTCCAGTATTGGTCTGTGAAGATTTTTAACATCTTCTTTTGTCCCAGGTGTATGCCGTTTCCCTCGTGGATGGCAATCATGTAGTCATGGGCAATGGTGGGGTTCAAGATTATGTGACCAGTGTCTGTGGCAAGTTGATCTCCCCAGCGAGTCAGTCCACGGAAGATATTTAACGGTATCCAGGGGGGTCTGATTCTTGCTTCCCAAGATTGAATTTGAGGGGGCATTCTGTCGGGGTTTGGGGGTAGATACCAACTGAGTGTTTTGTAAGGCGGCTAGGTTGGTGGGGGGGTCTTTTGGTACTGGCAAACGTGACAGGGCGTCTGCATTAGTATGGAGTTTGCCTGGACGATATTGTATGGTAAAGTCGTAGTCCTCTAATGTCTCCCTCCAACGTACCAAAATGGCTGAGTTGGTTTCGCACCTACGCAGCCATTGTAAAGATTGATGGTCGGTAATTATTTCGAGTTTTGCGCCCAACACAAATGACCGGAAGTGGCTGAGTGCCCAAATGATCCCTAAGCACTCTCTCTTGGTGGCTGCGTAATTCTGTTGTGGTTGGGTGAGGGTGGAGCTGGCATACGCTATCACATGTTCCTCTCCGTCTCTGACTTGAGCTAAAACTGCACCCATGGCGTACAGAGATACGTCGGTATAAAGACGGAAAGGTTTTTGGTAGTCAGGGAAAGCGACAATAGGGGCTTGGATTAGCTTTTGCTTCAAAGTGTTAAACGCGAGGTCTCTTTCAGGTGTCCAGGTGAACGGGGTGTCTTTGTGGGTGAGTTGGTGGAGGGGTCTGGCTATGGTGGCAAAGTTGGGGACGAAACGTCTGTAGTATGTGGCTAAACCTAGAAACGAACGTACTCCTTTAACAGTGGTGGGTGGGGGTTGGTTTTGTATGGCTTGAAGTTTCTTTGGGTCTGGCGCAATACCATGTTCAGATATCACGTGTCCGAGGAAATCTACCTTATTCCGGGCAATCACGCACTTTGAGGGTTTTAATTTCAACCCGGCGGCTCGGATTCTTTGAAGGACTTGTCTCAACCTGAGGAGGTGTTCTTCCCAGGTTGGAGAGTACACAATAATATCGTCCAGATAGGCTAGGCAGGTTTCCCAGGTTAGGCCATGTAATACTGCTTCCATCAAACGGGAGAAAGTGGCGGGTCCGTTACAGAGGCCAAAAGGTAGGACGTTAAATTCATAGTGATGGCCACCACTAGTGGAAAATGCTGTTTTCTTTTGGTCCTCGGCCTTGATAGGCACTTGCCAATACCCGGCTTGCAAGCTGAGGGTAGTGAACCATTTGGATCCGTGTAGGGAGTCAAGGGAATCGTCTATTCGGGGTAAGGGCGTAGCGTCTTTAATGGTTACGTCATTTAACCTCCTGTAATCGACGCAAAAACGGGTTGTCCCATCTTTCTTTTTGACTAAGACAACAGGGGAAGACCAGGGGCTAATGGACGGGGTGGCAATCCCGGCCTCTAACATTTCCTGGACTTGGCGTTCCTCTTCCTGACGTTGTATGGGGTTCTTTCTACGGGATGGTTGTCGTATGGGGGGGCCTGTGGTGTTAATAATGTGTTGTTCTATATCAGTCTGTCCAATTTCGGTGGGTTGTTGGGCAAACACGTCACTGAATTCCAGCAGTAGGTCGTACATGCCGTTCTTTTGGTGGTCAGATAATGTCTCAGGGAGAGGGGGCAATTGGAAGCTGGTAGGGGTGTCGTTAAAATCTATGGGGAGGTCATCGAAAGTTTCGAGGTCTCCTATAATGAGACCTTTTGGTAGTGTCAGGGATTCTTCTGAGATATTTGCCACGAGAATGTGGTTGATGCGAGCGGAAATGATGGCGGGTTGTAAGAGGCAACGATGGGGGTTGGGGGACGTGGTAGTGGGGGAAAATATCATGTGCGTTTGGGGTATGGGCCGCAGGTTCAGCCATTTTTGATGGTGGGGGGGAATTTGACATTTATCCTGAACTACAGCTGGGCTAATGATGGTGGGGGATTGACTGGCGAGCAGGTGCTTGCTACTTATAAGGGGGGCAAGGTCGCTTTGGTGGGGGTCACGCGTGAGGGGGGGATTAACGGCGCGTGTGGTAGGATCAGTGGGGCGTGGTGTTAGGGGGTTAGAAAACGGGAGTTGTTGGAGGGACTGCGGAGGGTTTGGTGGGGGAAGCGTGAGATATAGAAGATGGGTTATTGTTGGAGGACTGATGTAGGGACATGTGGTGGTTAGAAGGAATTTGGGGAGCGTTGTCGGTGGCAGTACCGGTTTGTTTGGAGTTTATATGGATTTGGTGGTTTTGTTCGTCATGAGAGGGCGAGTCAAGTGTGGGGTTCTAAGGTTTTCTAGGGGTGTGAATTGTGTGGGGGTGGAAGGGAGCTACTGACGGAAAACTGTCACAAGGGGAATCGGGATGGGGGTGGACTAGCTGGGCATTTCTGGGGGCATGGTGGGAACATGGTTGTGTCTCTCGGTCGGCACGCGTGAGGGGGGGATTAACGGCGCGTGCGGGTGGTTCAGAGTGGTGAGAGGTGAGTGAGTTAGAAAACGGAATTTGGGGGGGGGACTGTGGAGGGTTGGTGGGGAAAAAGTTAGGTGTAGAACATGGGTTATTGGTGGAGGACTGGTGTATTGATGTGGTGTTGTTCACAGGACGAACGTGGGGAACTTTTTTGGTGGCAGTCAAGGTCTGGTTAAAAGTGATGTGGGGCGGGTGGGTTTGTTTGTCATGAGAGGGTGAGTCAAGTGTGGGGTTGTGAATTTTTCTAGGGGTGTGAATTGTGTGGGGGGGCAAGGGAGCTATTGACGGAAAATTGTCACAAGGGAATTGTTGTGGGTTGTGAGATAGCTGAACATTTCTTGGGGCATGGGGGAAATTTTGTTGGGTACATTGATCGGCATTTTTCCTGGAAATATGTGTACATAAACATTGGATGGAATGATGGTTACATATATCAGAGTCTGCCCTGAAAACATGGGGGGATTTATCCGGGACAGCATGAAGAGAATGGAGGGAATTACCGAGAGGGAGTTGCTTGGACTTGTCTTCTTTCGTTTGTTGAGGCATTTGTTTACTAAATGGGGTGAGATTTGGAGGGGAGTCAGGGCAAGGGGAGGGTTTAGGGGTCACCTTAGTGCTAGCTTCAATTTGGTAACCCTGACTCAGGGTTTGTTGAGGGGGAGGGTGTTTTTTTTTTTTTGAATGGGTTTCTGCGTGATGGGTTTGTCAGAGGCTTTGGGTTGGAATTTTTTGAATGATATCAGTCTTTGGCCTTTAGCCATTCTGAGAATGGCTACGTGGAATGTTAGTGGCATGAATGATGGAACAAAAGAGAGAGAGGTTCTGGAAGTGTTAGTGAATGCCCGGCTGGATGTATGTGGAATGACAGAGACCAAATGGAAAGGTTCAGATGTGAGAGAATGGGAATGTGGAATGGGTGTGTGTGCTGGAGTGAGTGAAGGAACAGCGAGAGAAGGTGCATGTTTGTTTGTAAGTAGCAAATGGAAGGAATGTGTAAGAGAGTATGGGTCTGTGGGTTCAAGGATTGTGTGGGTGAGAATGAAAGTAGGAATACAAACGTGGGTGATTGTATGCGTGTATGCCCCGACAGAGGATATACTTGAAAGAAAGAAAGAGGAGTTCTGGATGAATTGAGGCGTGCCTGGAGAAGTTTGACAAGAACGAAAGAATATTTGATTGGGGATATGAATGGTAAGGTGGGTGATAGGAAAGTTGAGGGAGTGGTGGGAGGGTGGGGGGTACCATCAGAGGTGAATGGGAATGGTAGTGCACTTGTGGACGTATGTGTGGGAAGGAGGCTGTGGATAGCCAACACCTTCTTCCGACACAGAATGATCCACAGGTACACGTGGAAACGGATGTTGACGATGAAAGATAAGACAGTGGTGGAACGAAAGTCATTGATTGATTATGTATGTGTGGATGAACGAATGAAGAAATCTGTGATGGATGCTAGGGTGTATAGGGGTATTGGAGGGGGTCTGTCTGATCATTATGTAGTGGTAGCTAAGGTTAGGATACAAAAGAAGTGGGTGAGGAGAGCGGGAGAGGAGGGTGGAATGGTGAGGAGGGTGGAGAGGTTGCAGGAGGGAAGTCAGGGAGGAGTACAGGAGAGCAGTGGAAAGACGACTAGGTGGGTTCGACCTGGAAGTTATGGAGGAAGTGGAGGAGATGAGCAAGGTGTTTAAGGATGAGATCTGTGCAGCATGTGAGGAGGTGTGTGGAGTGAGGAGAAGAGGGAGGGGAGTGAAAGGTACAGCATGGTGGACAGAAGAGGTAAGAATAGCTGTGGAAGAAAAGAAGAAAGCATATTGGGTAGTAGAGGGAATGAAGATTCCGAGAGACAGAAACGAGCGAGGTACGTGGAGAGTAAGAGGGTGGTGAAGAGAGTAGTGAAGGAAGTAAGAGAAGAGTAGATGAGGAATTTGGAAGGAATCTGAGTGTAAAATGGAGGGAGAGTAAGAAACTGTTCTGGAAAGAAGTCAAGAAAGTTAGGGAAGGTAGCAAGGGAAACAGTAAGGGTGTGAAAGATAAGAATGGGAGAATGCTAGCCGAGAAGCAAGAGAGAGTCGAAAGATGGAGGGAGTACTTCAGTGAGTTGCTAAATGAAAGGAATGAAGAGCCAGCAAACATAGCTGGATATGGTATGGGAGGGAGAAGAAGAGAAGTAGTGGAGGAGGAGGTGGGGATCAGGAGGTCAGAAGTGTGGGAAGCCATGAAAAGAGTGAAGTTGGGGAAAGCACCAGGAACAGATGGAGTGTGTGGGAAATGTTGAGGTATGGTGGTGAGATAGTGATAGAATGGGTATGGAAAATGTGCAAACTAGCATGGGAGAAGGGAGTGCACCGATGACTGGAAGACTGGCATAATAGTCCCCCTATATAAGGGCAAAGGGAAAGAGGAGTGTGTGGTAACCACCGAGGAATATGTCTTCTAAGCGTAGTAGGGAAGGTATACAGTAGGGTAGTGATTGAGAGAGTGAGAGTGAGAACGGAGAAATGGATGGCGCGACGAGCAGGGAGGTTTAGGAAGGGAAGAGGATGTGTAGATCAGATTTTTACCCTGAATTGTGTTGGAGAAGTATCTGGAGAAGAAACAAAAGGTGTATGTTGCCTTTATGGACTTGGAGAAGGCCTATGACAGAGTGGATAGAGAAGGTTTGTGGAAAGTACTTAGAATATACGGAGTAGAGGGCAAGTTGCTGAAAGCAGTGAAGAGCATGTATGAGGGTGCAAAGGCGGCAGTACGTGTGGAGAGTGAGCAGAGCGAGTTCTTTGACCTGAATGTTGGTTTGAAACAGGGGTGTGTGATGTCCCCGTGGTTGTTTACTGTATATATGGATGGAGTCATGAAAGAAATACTATCAAGAGCAGTGAATGTTGGTGTATCGCTGAAAAGGGAGGGAATTGAGTGGAAGCTACCTATACTGCTGTTTGCGGATGATACAGTTCTGATGAGGATAATGAATGGGAGTTGCAGGGTCTGGTAAATGAGTTTGGAACAGTGTGCGAAAAACGGAATTTGAAGGTAAATACGGGGAAGAGCAAGGTTATGGTCTTCGAAAGGGGTGAAGTCACAGAGTGTGAGGTGAAGCTGAACGGTCAGGCTATGGAGATCGTCAACTCTTTTAAGTATCTGGGCAGTGTGTTGAGTAAAGATGGGACTATGGATGAAGAGGTGCGGGAGAGGGTACAACAGGGGAAGAGGGTTGTAGGAACGCTAAAAGCAGTAACAAGAAATAGGGTGGTCAGTATGGAAGTGAAGAAGTCCTTGCATGACAGTGTGGTAATCCCGACACTGACTTACGGAAGCGAAGCATGGACGTTGGTTGAGAGACTCAGACCAAGAGTGAGAGCAGTGGAAATGAATTACTTAGGAGTGCGTGCGGAGTTACATGGAGGGATAGACAGACTAATGAGGAAGTAAGAGGTGTGGTGGAGGTAGATATGCTGGAAAGTGTGAAAAGGAAAACTTGAGATGGTTCGGCCATATGGAACGTATGGAAAGCGAGAGAATGACTAAGAGGGTGTAGGTGAGCGAGGTGGAGGGACAGAGGGGGAGAGGTTACCGAATATGAGGTGGAAGGATGGAGTGAGGAACTACATGAACGAAGGCGGTGCTGGTTGGGGGGAGGGGCGTCGACTGACTGGGGACAGAGGTGCATGGGGGCGGTTCGTTCGTGGCCACCCCTTCGGGGATCACGGCGTCAGGCAATAGATAGATAGATAGATAGTCTTTGGCCGCAGTCGACCTGGGCCTGGAGTTTTTGAAGGAGGTCAAGTCCAAGGAAACCATCATAATGTTTACAGTTGGAGGAAATACTGTGAAGGTGATAACAACGAGCATGGGGGGCAGGAGTGGTTACTGATAGGGGTAAAGTGTCTCCTAGGAGATTTAAGTAAGTATCAGCAGCTGAGATTAGTTCTGTTTTGGTGTTTAACAAAGGGCCAAATAGTCGGTGATGTTTTTCATAGTAAGATTTGAACAAACATGACTTGGCAGCTCCCGTGTCGATTAGCAAACGGACAGGAATGTCCTTGATTTTGGCCAGGTAATAAATGGGGGCAGTGCGGTCAGTTATGGTGTCCCCCGCCGATGCCATCTTGGGCGGGGGGTACTTTAAAAATCCTGGGAATCGGTATCTACCTCCTCCAGGGTTTCCTCGGTATCTTCTGAGATCATGTTAGGGGCTATTTCTTCCGTGTGTCTTTCTTCCATCTCTTCCTCTTGTCCCAACTCCTCTTCATTTACAGAAATGCGAGGAGTAAAGGGGCGAGGTTTGGCAGAGTCACGAATTTGATGGAAAGCACACTGAGCATTACAGGCAGGGAAATCATAGGGGTTGATAATGACTAAAGTAGGGTTTTTACTTTGGTAGGTGTTGTAGTTCCTGTTCCGGTTGAAGATTCTGCGTGGCTGGGTAGGTTGGAACCGGGGTCTACTGGGTTGGGGCTTGCCGGAAGGGTAGGTGGGTCTGTTGTTGAAGGATGAGGCTGGGTAGGCATTCTTGGGAGTTTTGGTGGTCGGGTTGCTGCGGGTGTGTGGGAAACTTCTTGATTGCAGCGATTTGGGTGGGTGCTTCTGTGCGCACGGCCAAAATACGTCGGATCGTGATGAGATCTTTTTTGTATCCGACGAAATCGTGCACACGGAAATTGTCTTTTACTGCTGAGGGCAATATCGACACAAGGTTGACCAGAATTTGCTGTTCTTGTTGGATTCTGGTCAACTTGGGGAAAGAAATGTTTATGTGTTGGGCAATCTTATTCACTGTGGCATCTAAATCGCCTTCGAATTTAGTGTCTTGGATACGGGTGTGGGCCACAAAAACGCCCAACGAAGGCTTAATGGCTTCTATCACTATTGGGCGAAATTCGTCCCAGGTGAGAGCAGGGTGCACTTGATAGGCAACCAGGAAAACGGCTTTTCCCAGGTGCGTTAATGTTACGGCTATTTTTTCTGCGTCCGTGGTATAAACTAGGTCAAGTACGGGTTTCACTATGTCCATGAATGTTTCGATCTCATAAGTTTCTCCATCATAATGTGGGATGGGAATGTGAGAACGGTGCGCCATGATGTTCTCGTGTTCTGGCTGTTCCAAACTTGCAATGTAATGCAACCTTTTATCCGAATCAAGAACCACCGCTGCCGCCAATGTTATGCCCTGTTTTTCTACAGGTTTAACTTGGGTAATGTGAGTTCTAAATGACTGGGTATATAAGGCTGCATGCACAATACAAGGTATGAGGAATAGAGAACACAAAATAAACACACGGTAACACGACACAAGTTCAAGTTTATTGAAGTAAGTAAATAAAGAGCATGGAAAGATAGTAATTCTCGTACAAAACAAATAATAGAAGGGAACTGCTAGCATTAGCGGATCTGGATGGAGCCTAGTCTCCCACTTCCAACGTTCAGGTATACTCTTCTGATCACGGGTTTAATTAGCAAGTTTAATTTACTGGAAGACCTCAATATATTCATGTAATTCAATTTCACTGATTTGATCTCTTACTGGCTGGTCGCGTGCCCAAGTAGAAGCTCACAGTTAGGATTAGACACGTGTATATTGTAGAACACGGAATCTCTAGTAACCTCATGGGGGTACTGATCTAAGTTTTATATTTTTATGGCAGAAATACGTAGAACACAAATCAGTGGGCGAACGTTAGATATCACTAGAGTTTTAATATCTGAATAAGGTAATTACGAGAGTCAATGTCGCCTGTTAATTAATGAGCACTGATACGCTTAGTACGTCCCAAATGGAATGGTTAAATATGAGTTACACTGGACAAGGTTATAGCCACTTTATAGAAAGTTAATAAGTGAGTGTCAAACTGGTACTATAACACTTAGTACTAGCAACATGAATCTTGAATAGTATTTGTAGATCTGGTCCTGGTTATCTTGCTTCCGGTGATGTTGGGGGCTAACGACTGGTTCCTCGGCCGTCCAGGTGGTCCAAAATGTAGGAAGTTCTCAAGTCGGATCTCTTGACGATCGTTGCTGGCTACACACTTATATACCCACGAATTTGTGTGAAGGTTATAAGGTGCACGTTAGGACTTGTACATGGACAGATCTTCTATTTAACTTCTGCCATGGAGTCTGCCGGCTCGGGAATCTCTCAACTCAGGAACAACACAAGGGCAGAGCTGGAGGTTAACTTCAGGGTAGTGACCACTGGTTGGTGTCTAACTTTCAACTGATTTGACTGGGGGCAGGAGCTAGGTTTATAGGTTCGGTTCTGGACCCTGTAGACAATAGGGATCTCGAGTCTTATGGACTTATTTGAGCTCTCAATAGATATGGGGACTGGGTAATAATAATAATAATAATAATAATAATAATAATAATATTTATTCAGTTAGCAATTTACAGAGTTGGTACCACATAGTTTGTTATAAATATGACATGTACCAGCCTTGCATAATTCCAACTAAGGATAGCCCAATAAGGCTGTTAGGCGTATTTCCATTGGGGTCCTTGTGGGATTAGGTTAGCTGGGGAAATGGGGAGGATAAAGAAATAGATACTTTAGAGAAAGTATTTCTAGGGGGTTATTTTAAGATACCTTACATCCTATAGTAAATATCAGTAATCCGTAATCAGTAATCATTTCAGTTTGGTTTGTCTATCTCTTATGTCGTATTTAGTAGTAGACATAAGCTTGGTGCTCCCTTCTCGCAGCTGTCCGGTTCAGGTGTTCCTTCAGGCTACGTCTGAAGGAATACAGTGTTCTCTTTTCACGGACTGACTGGGGTAGGTCGTTCCAGTCTTTGATGGCAGTGAAAAAGAATGTTTGATTACCCTGTCCTTGGATTCTCGGGACCTTAAAATTAAACATCATGTTTCTTGTATTATGTCCACTCCTCTCATTTGCTTTAACAACATAATTCTTTAGATACTCTGGAGCTCTGTCATACAAAATTTTGAAGGCATTAGTTAGCCTGATTTGTTTGGCCCTGTCAGAGACATTGAGCATACCTAGTGACTGAAGTTGTTCCTGGCCAACATGTGATCTGGGTCCTAGGTTCAGCATGAACCTAACCATTTTATTTTGAGTGACCTGAAGTTTGTGCTGTGCTGATTTAGATGATGCAGAGTACCAGGATGACACAGAATAGTCAAAATGACATTGAACAAGCGCTTGGCAGAGGGTCTTTTTGGTCGCCGCGGGCAAGCATCCCACCTGTCTATACAGGTATTTTATACGTGCTCTACACTTACTCAGGATGGATTCCAAAATTGTTTCACCTGACAAACTCGCGTCCAGTTTCAGTCCGAGATATTTAACTTGTGACACTGTTGTTATAGGAATATCATTACAGTTGACCGAGAAGCTCACAATGTCTTTCAGTTTGCGTTTTGTTCCACATAAGATGACTTCCGTCTTGCCCAGGTGAAGAGATAGTCTATTGTCCACTAGCCATTCACTACATGATGCTAGTTCTTTGGAAAGTGAAGCGGCAATACTTATTGGGTCTTTTCCTGAAACCAGAAGCACGCTGTCGTCTGCACACAGTAATAATTTACATGAGACGCTCAGTTCCATGTCGTTCACATAACAGAGAAAGAGTAAGGGACCAAGGATGCTTCCCTGCAGAACCCCACAGTTAATTGGCATAGGATCAGATATATTATCATCAATTTTGACTCTTTGGGTTCTACCACAAAGATAAGATTTAAACCAGTTCACAGACCCTATGCCCATAGCTTGTAGTTTATTACATAGGATATCATGGTCTACTGTGTCAAACGCTTTTTGTAGATCAAGAAGAACCATACCGGTGTAGTTACCTTTAGACATTTCTTTACGAATGTGATCCGTTAAGTGGATGAGACAGGAGTCTGTCGAGTACATGCATCTGAAACCTGATTGAAACTTATAGAATAGATAATTTTGTTTGAGGTAGTGTTCAATTTGGGTGTATACCGCTCTTTCAAGGATTTTAGATACAATACATAATATGCTAACTGGTCTGTAGTTGCCAATTTCTAGTTTATTTCCTTTCTTGAATAGAGGGGTTACAATAGCTTCCTTCAGTTCAGCAGGTACTGTGTTGGTGTTAATTGACAAGTTGATGATGTGGGTTAGGGGGCCTGCTATACCAATGGCTCCATCTCGTAGAAATTTGGCAGGAATTTTGTCTGGTCCTGTGCTCTTATGTATATTTAGGTTAGACAGCTCGTCAAAAGTGTATTTTGGTGTAACATTTTGCAATCTAAATGTGTTCGGGTGTATGTCTTTATCTCTGTAGAAATTACGAAAGGTGGCCGTTGTTGTCGTGTATTTATTGAGAGGTTGAGGTAGGTTCTGTGCAAGTCTGTTTGCTATGGAAGTGAAGAAGGAGTTGAAGTAGGTTGAAATTTGTCATTTATCGTGGCAAACCTGATCATTAATGGTGAGAGCAATATTAGTGTTAGACGAATCCCTTGTCTTGTTGCTGTAGCCTGTTGTTTTTAGGTGCCTCCATAGTTTCTTTGGGTTATTCTGATATTCCTCTGCCTTATTGTGAAAATAATTATTTTTAGCTGATTTCATTTTCCTACTTAGTTTATTCCTGGCCCTGTTGAACTCATGTTTCAGACCTTGATCCTGTCTATGTTTCGCTAGCCTTTTTAACAGATTGTCTCTGTGTTCCAGATGGTGTAGTATGTCATTGTTGATCCATGGGTCTGACCTTGCTTTAATTCGTATGTCTTTCAGAGGAGCTATTTCGTCTAGGATGTTTGTGATGATGGTTCTGAAGCCAACCCATGCGTCATTAACGTTTGTACTTCCAAACACTGGAGACCAGTCTGTATTCCATAAAATGTCCAGAAATGTTTCCTTATTGTAGTTTCTGAGTGACCTTGTTTTGATAATCTTGTGATTCTCTAGGGTAATTTTGTGGTTTTCCGTGTGCAATATGTGACGAAGTGATCACTTATCCCAGTCTGTATAACCCCTGATTGGGATATTTTGTCCTCTCTATTACAGTTTATGTGGTCTAATATTGTGGCAGTGTTTTCAGAGATACGTGTGGGGGTTGTGATGAGTTGTTTGTGATTGTGCATTGTCAGTATATGCCTATATTCTCGTACAAGCCTATCATTTCGTTGTTTGTAACACAGGTTAAAATCCCCTAGTATGATGGATTCATTCCGAGGGTCTAGCGATGACAAAGTTCGTTCAAATTTGGTCAAGAATTGTGTGTCGGCTGGTGGCCTATAGCATACCCCAATTGTGATGGGTCTTGTCCTCGGCAGGTGTAGGTCGATCCACAGAGCTTCGTGATTTTCTACATGGAGGTCGGGCCTAGTTGTGTGTGTGAGGTTGTTTTTTTACATACAGACATACTCCTCCCCCATGCCTATTGCGATCATTCCTAACCATGTTGAAACCTTGAATGTTTATTTCACCATCGTTTATACTTAAGAACATAAGAACATAAGAAAATGGGAGTCTGCAGAAAGCCGATTGGCCTAAGCAAGGCAGATCCCTGTCCCACACAACCCCAATTCATTACAAAGCCCAATTATAGGCTTCACACTCTAATACCCTGAGGATCATCTTACCAAAACGGTTAGAGATTAACGCAGGATTATGGAGGTCTGCAGAGCGCTGATTGGCCCAACCCGGCTGATCCCCCTTCACACCCAACCCTTCTCGTCCATATGCTTATCCAATTTTATCTTAAAGATCCCTACAGTTTTAGATCCCACTTGGTAGTCCATTCCACCCGTCTACAACTCTGTTACCAAACCAATACTTGCCTATATCTTTTCTGAAACGAAATTTATCTAATTTGAAACCATTGGTACGAGTTCTTTCGCTATCACTGAGCTTTAGTACATTTGCCATGTCCCCTTTGTTAATCCCACTAACCCACTTGAACACCTCTATCATATCCCCTCTAACTCTGCGTCTCTCTAACGAATGTAAACCTAATTCTTCAACCTTTCTTCATACGAAAGATTTCTAATATTATGGATCATTTTTGTCATTCTACGCTGTACTCTCTCCAATGAATCTATGTCCATTCTGTAATAAGGACACCAAAATTGGACAGCATAATCCATATGGGGTCTCACTAATGACAAGTAAAGTTTTAAGATAACATCAGCAGTTCTGTTACTCACACTCCTAGAGATGAACCCGAGAATCCTGTTTGCCTTATTACGAACGCTTATACACTGTTTTCTAGGCTTCAAATCATTGCTAACAAACTATGGACAATGAAACGGACTTGAATCCAGCCAGGTTTCTGTGATTGCAATTATTGAAGCTTTGGCCTTATTAGCTAACAAATTTATTTCTGACAATTTATGGTACATTGATCTGGTGTTAATGTGGATAAGATGGAGCCCTTTGTTGGTGAACACTCTGTATTCATCTTTGATTTTGAATGTGTCCTGGCTGGATTCTGAGTTGTTAATACTTGGATCATTTACATTAATATTCGGTAATGAATGCAAGGCACACTTATTGCAAAGGAATTCCCGTTCTTCACTGTTGGTCTTCTTAGAGATGCACTTCATGTGAGCTACCTGTTTACACTTTACACAGTTTTGGATCTTCTGACGTCGTGTTATGAGTGATTCACAAATAAAACAAATGGTTTCGCGATGTTGTACAGCTGAGTTCCTACATTTAACACATTCAACTTTGTTTCTACTGTTAACGTAAGTACATCGGTTATGAACAATTTCATTACAACTGTTGCATTGTAAAAGTGAACTCCTATTGTTGAAACCAATATTACAGACTATACATAGTTTTTTCTTACTGTTTATCATACGACTGGAGGTGTGGTTTGGTCCGCGTCGATCAGCTGTTTGTGCGGGAGAGAGTAGGGGATACTCGCGGTCGGGCTGTGGTTGTTTGCTGTTGTTGTGTTGTTGTTGTTTTCATTGTCCGTTGATGCTGCTTCCCTGTAGATGTATTTGCGAGTGCTACCTGTTTTTATTGTTGTTCTTGTTGCATGTTGTGCTACTTGGGTCGCCGATATCTGTGGTATTAATGGTAATGCTGTGGGTAATGTAGAGTTGGTGGAG
This sequence comes from Paralithodes platypus, assembly GCA_032716605.1. Lineage (NCBI taxonomy): Eukaryota > Metazoa > Arthropoda > Malacostraca > Decapoda > Lithodidae > Paralithodes > Paralithodes platypus. The sequence goes on along the minus strand of CM064503.1, from coordinate 53,890,906 downwards.
TGGGTAATTGCTAGTTCCCTGCATTTATCGCATTCCATTTCTTTTCTGCTGTTAACATAAGAACATCGATCGTGTGCTGTTTCATTACAAATACTACATTGTGATGTTGGACTCCTTTTGTTGAATCTAATATCGCACACTGTACATAGATTCGTTGTATTGTTCGTCGTACGTCTGGCGGTGTGATGATCAGCTGTGCTGCTAGGGTGGGGACTGTCTGTGGCTATGTCTCTCCCTGTGACCCCTCCCTGCCCCACCTGTATTTGCTGTTTGATGATGTTGTCCTTATTCCTGGCTGCTAATGCTGCTCCATTGTTGATGTTGTTGCGACTGATGCCTTTCTTCCTAGCTGCTCCAGTTACATGTTGAGCCACCGATAGTGTTGGATTGTGTTGTGGGTTGAATTGGAGCGTGACGGCCGGAGGCTGGGGTACCTGCTGGCCCAGTTGGTTATAACGAATTTTACTGCTAGGGACTGTTGAAATGTCGGTGTTTGCCTTACTTGTTTGGTGGTGAGGTTTCTTCAACGTTGAACAAGGGCCGGGGTTGGTCTCTACATCTCCGCAGCTAATTAGAGTGTAGCACAATAGGTGTTGTAGCGAGGTTGTGCCAGAGTATTTGCCCAGTCGCGGCGTCTTCCCGATATATGAAATAGACCAGGCAGGAATGGCGACAGAAATTTCACTCGTGTGTGATTTCTGTGTGACGAGGTCCCTCAATACTTGTTTAGAGTTGACCTGGTACACTACCGGACCCCTCTGCACCTGTATATCAGCATAGCCCCTCTGGATGTTGAGAAGGATGATACATAGAGAGAGGGCTACGCCCGCACCCTTCATCCCTCCCGCCATCTTGAGAGATGATAATTAGCTGGTAATTAATGTTGTGGCACATGGCTATAGGAAGCCTTCAATTTGTGATATAACTGAGCCTTAGTAAAAGGTACTATTTTGGCTATACTGGAAGTATTTATGGAAGGGAGACTGGATCTACTTTGCAGGGAGGACTGGGACAGCTGTGATAGGGGCGTCTCTCTTATATTGCTCAGTCTTTGTTCTATTGCATAGCTGAGGTGCTAATATGACTATCCGAGTATGCAAAACAGGTGGATGGGTTATTGTGGGTATAGAGAAGTGAGTAAGGGGGTTAGACATGCATGGTTAGTTCATTGATAGGAAGAATTCCTAGGCTACCTGGCAATGACCCGGAAGTCAAAACAGGGGTCAGGTATACCTCCGCGGGGGTGGGGGTCTCCCTCCTCGGGTGGGTAAAAAGGGGTAGCCGGGCGCTCTCCCTCTGGGATGGTCATCCGGCGGCTGTGGCTAGAGGCTTGCCATATCACCAGTGTTTGTAATAACCCTCTGTTTATGAGACAGATGTGGGTGTTCTTAATATCAAAACTGAAGGTGCCTTGGCTAGCTGGGTGTACTCGGTTGGCTGTTAATTGCATGGCTTGCTGGATGTGGTGGAGACTGGTTGTTAACTCTGCCACATTTATCTGGAAGTATGGCAATAGAAATTAGTTACTGGCGAGGCGGCGAGCCTCGCACCGACGACCATGGGGTGCAGGGTTGTGAATGGGTTGTAAGAGAATAGATGGCATGCAAGGGGTTAGTAAAGTGCTAATGTTGTTCTGGCCTACTAAGTGAAGGTAGGCTAGATAGGAGTATATATATAAAAGGTTGGAGAGCGTTAGCAACGAAAAATTCAAGGATCTTCAAGAGGTATGAGAGAGAGGCTAGGTCGGACAAGAGTCGAGAAGCGCGGGTGTCTTAATGAGAGGGGGGGAAGCTCAGGGGCTACAGGGAAGTTTGCCCCTAAGGTCCCTGGGCGTGGGGGTGGCATTAGGCTACAATTGATATTGGAGTTTGAAAAGACAGTGAAAGTACGTTAGTCAAATGCTACCGGGGGATGCAAATACGGGGTGGTATATGAGTCTGGAAAAGATAGAATCATGTGGACTGTGGGGCGGTGGGGGAGAAGGAGGTTAACTGTAGGTGTGTGCGTGACGTGTGGATAAAGTAAGGAAAAACATGGTGTATTAATAATAATAATAATAATAATAATTCTTTATTCCATACACATAAGATAGATACAGTATAAATACAGTACGACCTAATGGTCCATATCACATACACTTCTCGTCAGAGCACAGATAATAATTATATACAAAGATATATTAATAAAGACACAATAAAAATAAAAAATACAGTAGGCCTATTTACAGAATAGAGCACATATCACATTTTGTCACAATATAACACAGATAGGCTAACTAAGGTTATTGCTCAATGTTGGTTAACACCTATTGCACAGATCATTGCTCATAGTTCAATTAGACCTATATATTACATTACAGTACATACTATGTGTGCAGCAGCTTCTGCCAGTGAGATATAATACGGGATTCATAGATATGATCACTAGACCAAAGAGATACAATCAGCGTGTTACTGGAGGATTGCAGTCGCTGCGAAAAGCTGTACACCAGTCTCCTGATGACAGCCCGACAGCACTGCACATCCAACAGTGTGCACACCATACTAGTGCTTTCATATTTAGAGACCAATGAACATCTTGAGTATATTATGATAGGATGTACACAGACCATTATGGTGGCTCTCTTATACTTCCACCACAAATGGGCCGTGTACATAGAGGAACAATATGTCCGGAACAAAGTGACTTTAGTTTCCCAATTACACATGTGGAATTTTCTCAAGATGGTGTTACCACGTAAATATAGCTGTCTGCGCTGACGGCCGATATCTGCATCATCTGAGCAATCGTTTGAGATAATGTGTCCCAGGTATTTTATTTTGTTTACTTCTTGAATAATTTGATTATTGAGTGAGAAATTTGGCAGTTTACTTTTATACAGTAATTTTGATCTAAATATAAGAACAGCACTTTTCAGTGGGTTGAATTTAACACAATGTTTACTACCAAAAGATTCACATATATCAAGAAGTTTGCTCAGACCCGCAGAAGACGGTGCAATAATGACCAGATCATCAGCATACATGAGATGGTTGATGATTTTATTCCCACCATAACATCCAATCTGCTCTTTATTCAATTTATCACTTAATTCATCCATATATACATTGAATAAGTAAGGTGAGAGAATACTACCCTGTCTCACTCCATTGGTTACTGTAAAGGAATCCGAAATAATGTTACCCCATCTTACATTAAATGTTTGATTGGCGTACCAGTACTTCAAGATTCTCAGTGTATAGGATGGCACTCCCCTTGTTGCTAATTTATCAAACAGGATATTGTGGCAGACTCTGTCAAATGCCTTACTAGCATCAAGAAAGCATGCAAAAATAGAGCTGTTCATTTTGATGTACCCATCCACTAGCTCCTTCAGAGTGTAGATGCACTGGTCCGTACCATGATTCTTTTTAAAACCAAATTGATTACTATTAGTTGAGATATACACTGAGATTCTGTCTAAAATGATTAACTCTAGTATCTTACTTACAATACTGGCAAGGGCAATAGGTCTATAGTTGTCTTTTGATGTAATTTTGCCAGCCTTGTCTTTAATTACTGGTATCAAGGTAACGGACATCATAGATTCTGGTAGGAAACCATGGATTAGAAAGCTGGTAAAGCAACTGCTGAGTTTCTCCAAGAGGAGAGTGGAGGAGTACTTCAAATGTTCAGCATATATACCATCAAAACCACAGGATTTGTTAGCATCTAGCCTACTTATTGCAGCCTTGATTTTTTCACTTGTAACTTTAATTGTGTCATATTTTTCTTCTTTGTTACACTCTGTTGTAGCAGCAATGGTATTTCCTTGGTGCCCAACAGAGTTAAACAAAGTTTGGTAATGTGTTTTCCAAAGATTGGCTATGTTATTAGTACCAGAGATCCCATCTACACTAACGGGTAGAGGTGTGCAGCTATTATGCATTTTTTTAATATCCTTCCAGAAGGCCAATGTGTCTTTGCTAGCAAAGTTTTTGGCCAATGCTTCTCTTCTTAATACATTTTCATTGTTTTTTATATATCTGATTGCATACTTGCATCTAGCCTTTAGTCTGGTGAACATGTCAAAAATGGGTCCCTGTCTCGGTTTGTTATGATCCAGCCATACACTACGGGCATCTCGGGATGCCTGGTATAGTTCTGAAACATGGTCATTCCACCCATTATTATTTCTCGTTATTATTTCTCGTACATACGAGGGGTTATGGACCTATTACTTGACACGCTTTTTGTGTACGTCTATGTGTCCCTGGGAACTGCGTTTTCTATGAAATATAGACCCAAGGAAAGTGGCAGTTCGTAGGGGTACTGCGTTATTGTTTCGAGGTACTATGATAGATACTGGTAACAAAGGTTATCTATACAATCTCTGGTTGGGGTAAGGATTACGTTACAGCATGGGTGTATTAACTTCTAAGGTATATAACATCTACTTCTCGGATGCAAGAACATACATAGATATAATTATGGCTGTCTGATGTGTTGGCATTGGCTCAACGTAGGGACAGGGCATGGGTGTTTTTAATATGAATGTATATTCTTGTTCATTATCGTATAGGTAGAATCGGGCGGGTAAGGGGTGTAGGACACGAAGTAATATGGCGTAGTGTGGACTGTGGATACGAAGGAGGTAAGCTGAAGACGTATGACAATTATGGAAAAGTAAATGGAAAATGGTGAACACAATGGCGGATAAAGATACTTAACCTAAGGATTGAATACATAGATTTTATGGGGATGAGTCTTCAGAAACTTAGTCTGGCAAGACAGAATATGTTAGGGGATGTTAACATTAATACTTAAACTAAGGATTAAATACATAGATTTTATGGGGGGAAGGGTCTTCAGAAACTTAGTCTGGCAAGACAAGATATGTTAGGGTATGTTAATATGAATATCTTAAACCTAGGGACAGCATGGGTGTATTAACTTCTAAGGTATATAACATCTACTTCTCGGATGTAAGAACATACATAGATATAATTATGGCTGTCTGATGTGTTGGCATTGGCTCAACGTAGGGACAGGGCATGGGTGTTTTTAATATGAATGTATATTCCTGTTCATCATCTTTGTAGCTAGAAGTGTAGGGCACGAGGGGGTAGTGTACGTGAGGTGTGGAAAATGGTCAGTTTAGAAGGGGTATGTGGGTGCGGCCTGGAGCTGCTTAGCCCTGCGGGCTTGGGCCTGTCTGAATTGGCTGGGCTGGTCCTTTCGTTCTGTGGACCTTTCTTTCGGGTGTTTCTGTGTGGTGTTCGCTCGTGGCTTCTGTGGTGGGCTTCTTGTTCTGGGGCATTTTAATATCATTAACCCGGGAACTGCAGGGAGACTCTTAAGAGTTCCCCCGGCGGACTGCGGGGAGACTCTTATGAGTGAGTGAACAAAAAAAATCAACTTTTGACATCGATTTTTTTTTTTTTTTTTATTTTATTTTTTATTTTTTGGCCCCTGGGCCATGCAAAATCTCAGTCCTCTACCTCCCCTCCTTCCCCACTTTCCTCCTCTCCTTCAGTTATCACCTATTTTCCCTGTTATTCCCTTATTCTGAGGTATATTTTTGTGCTAACATTAGCGAGTTGCAAGCAGGGTGTTGTCATCACTGATGGCAAGCGAGTGCAAGAGAGAGAGAGAGAGTATCGATCGACTGTGTCTCAGTGGCCTTGGGGGAAATTGGCGGGAAAGCAGCTTGCCTCACCCATACATTATACAACTCGCGGGCTATATCTCCGATTTTGACCATCCAAACGCTGTTTTCACTCGTTTTATTGTTGTTTCAGGTTAATACCTTTATAATCAACCCATAATAGGCGCATATGGATAAGTATTAATGCTATTAATGGCACAATGAATATTTTAGTGACGGAAACACCTCAAATACGTCAGCACAGGGGGACGTTTCCAATTACCCCCATGCGCACTTCAGAGGTTAATACTTATCCATATGCGCCTATTTTACATTTAATATGAAGATATTAACATGGTACAACAATAAAACAAGTGGAAACAGTGTTTGGCTGGTCAAAATCGCGAAATGAGAGCGAGAGTTTCATTCATCAAGTGTGAGCCAGCCTGGCCTACATCCTCCCCTCACGATGCCTGGAGAGACACTGACGTCTCTCTCCTTATCTCTCGCTCTTTTCCACGCTTGGTAACATATGACCACGCCCTGCTAGCAACTCGCTATTGTTAGCACGAAAATAGACCACAGAATAAGGGAATAATAGGGAAAATAGGTGATAATTGATGGGGGGGGGGGGGGGGGAAGGAGGGGATGTGGAGGAGTGATATGTGGCATGGCCGAGGGGCAAAAAAAAAAAAAAAAATCAAGTGCTACTGGGGTGTTTTAAATGGGTGTTTTTAGGCCTAGGATCATAAGAGTCTTCCCGCAGTCGCCATGTAAAACTCATAAGAGTCTTCCTGCACTTGCCGGGTTAAGACTTATTTTTATTGTGCTAAAGTATAAAATTAACTTCATAATCCAAATTAACCTCTGCATATTTGCTAAATGAAATAATATTTTAAAACTGAAAGCCAGAATTATGTATAATTTAGTTAGCCTCCTACTGTCTGTTTTAAAATAATGCATAATTGGCCTTATCTCTCTCTCTCACACACACATGCACAACATTTGACTCCAAAATTCAAAATTATATCTTCATAATTGTTCCTAAACATAATATATACTTTAAACAAATAAAATTAATCAACAGTATGGATAATTTTACTCTCTGCATAAAGTTAGGCATATATCTTTCATACACACATTCACTCGATCTTTATAATCATCTTAATTATACACCAGTTCTCTCTCATATATTCACTCCAATCTGTAGCTACTGTAGTCTACTTTCGTTCTCTCTCAAACAACTGTAATAAATCATAATAGTCATGTGTAATATTTGTTAATGGTTTGAAGTTTATTTGACTCCCTCGAAGTTATGCATATAATGTAATTAATATATTGCTTCATACATTGCTTTGTGGTCTCGATACTCTGGACTATCATTTCATTATTGTTACCTTGGCTGATAAAGTTTGCTTCATAATACAATATACCATAATTCGTACCGAAACTCAATATGCTTTATAGTATCATGATTCGAGACTTTAGTACAAAGATTCATCTATTTCAATAGTTCATATGCTTTGATCTCTAAGTTTCATACCTTAATCATAATTGTTTTATAGAGAACAATATTATTACTAGTCAGTTAAATTGTAGCAGTCGAAGGAATAACATTAAACCACCGCTACTGCTACCTCGTGTATCCTTATTCCTTCAACCAAATACTACAGCATGTAATTTATCAATAAATAAAATAAATAGATACATTTACATCTATTGTCCCCCTATATTATAGATAAAGCAGGATGGTTCGACCACTGGCAAACCATCACCACCAGCAACTGACCGAACCATCCCGAATTTAAATAGTTAATTGTTGGGTACTCTCAACTTTCACACAAGAGAGTTTAGCATTCGTTTTTTACGGCAATATCTTCTGCATGCAACACAGATTCACCATAATAATGCATAACTCACTGGTTGACATGCTCTTGGAGGTAGAGCTTGCGATATAAACTGAAAATATAACATAGGAAGTGCAAAAAAACACAAAATCTGATCTGCATCGGAAAGTTTGGCATTTGTAGGCCCGAAATTCCGTGTGGCTAATGTAAATAAACTCTCGCACTTTCACGCAAGATCTCGCGGCCTTGGTCCCATACGTTTATCAGGAAATGCACTGTCCGAACCATCATCGCTCTCCCCTATGTAGTGAACACCCTACTACTGGGCGGCCATAATAGGCTTCATTCCCGCCTAAAATTATCATTTTACGATAAATATCGTTATTACTTATTCATATGCGCCTATTTTACGTTTAATATGAAGATATTAACATGTAACAGCAATAAAACAAGTGGGAATAGTGGTGGAGGGTGAAAATCGTGAATTATTGTCGACTGTTTATTCCTGAAATGTGAGGCGGACGCGACGTACACCCTCCCTCTCCCAAGCCTAGAGGCAGACTGAGTCTCTCTCTCACACTCTCTTTCACACCACGCACTCGGTAGACCACGTCTTAGAACCGGATTGGAGATGTTGGCGCAGTAAATATACCGATAAATAAGGGAATAAGAGAAAAAATAGGTGATAATTGAAGGGGCGGGGGAGAAAGGGGGGAAGGAGGGGTTTTGACACATGTGGAGGAGTGATAGAAGGTATGGAGGGGAATTATATCACTTAATCATCTATTTTTTTTTAAAGTGCTACTGAGGCCTTTTAAAAGTCTTTTCTTAGGCCTTACCTCTTCTGAGAGTGAGGGTCTGAGTCTGGAGGGTGAGACGGTGAAGCACTTGAGCGAAGCAACCAGCCGCTTCAGAGATGGAGCTGCTTCGAGCCATGATGGATGCTTCGCATGTCTCACTCCCCAGACTGGAACAAGACCTCACGGGCTTCACCGTGTTGAGCGGTGGAATGTACAGGCTCTCAGCCTATGCCCGAGAGGGAGTAGTTGGAAGATAGAAAAAAAAAAAAAAAAAAAAAAAAAAAGAGGATCGTCGCCTTTGCCCACCAAAACCTTTCAAGAGTGTTCTCGCCATTCCCGGGTTAATAAAGAACCAGAGATTGAAATATTCCAAATACTCGGAATTTGGTTTAAGAGATTCAGAAGACTGAAATGTGTTTTCAGTCAAGGTCATTAATGTTATCTACAGTGCACTCCCGTTATCCGCAATTAATCAAGGAAGAAAGCAGTGCTGCCATTAACCCGGGAGCTGTGGGGAGACTCTTAAGAGTTCCCCCGGCGCACTGCGGGGAGACTCTTAAGAGCAGAGACTTTGAACACGTACCAAAACCGCGCGTTTATAGCCAGGCGGCTGAAAATTGGTGTGGGTATAGTACTACATGTCAACTCTCGATACCACCCCGCCAAACGCTCGCCCCGCACTCGTGCAAGCACCACCGCGCCAGTAACCACGCACTAGTCATGGAGCCTACACGTCCCTCACGCTCGCTCCCTGATGACACAACCAGCCCTCCTTCTGGTGGTGTTAGCCACCGTGGAAGGCAGAGGGTGGCTGCCAAAGACCCTAGCTACCAGTACGACACGCCCTACAGCTCAGAGGACGAATCACCAGCACCAAAAGCACGTAAAACACGTGCAAGCAGGGCAATGGCACAGAGGTCATTGGTCTTTCGGGACACTGCCACCACGACCCAGGCCACTGCAACAACCACTACCACCACCACTGCCACCCCTGCCACCCCTGCCACCGGTACCAGCGACGCAGGAGGCCGCCCTAGGGCTGCATTACCTGCGGGGGCAGGAAAAATGAAAGGCACGGGCGTAGGGAAAAGAACCTGTACGCCAGCCACAGTGCCCCTACCACCACCAACACCACCAGCCGCCCCTGGCCCGGCTGCCCCTGCCGCCCCTGCCCAAGGAACAGGGAAGGGGAAGGGGAAAGGGAGAGGGAAAGCGACTGGGAAAGCGACTGCTGGCCCTGGTGTCCCTGCCGCCCCTGCCGCCCCTGCCGCCCCTGCCGCCCCTGCTGCCCCTGCCGCCCCTGCCCAAGGAACAGGGAAGGGGAAGGGGAAAGGGAGAGGGAAAGTGACTGGGAAAGCGACTGCTGGCCCTGGTGTCCCTGCCTGCCCTGCTGCCCCTGTTGCCCCTGCCGCCCATGCCGCCCCTGCCCAAGGAACAGAGAGAAGGGCGACAGGCACCACCATCATCTTGCCATCAAGGCCACGCACCACTGCTGCCCCTGCCGCCGCCGCCCCTGCCGCCGCCGCCCCTGCCGCCGCCCCTGCCACCACCTCTGCTGTCCCTGTCCATAAGACTCCCGCACGTGCCAAAGTGACCCGGAAAACTCTTACACCATCTAAGTATGCCGCCCTGCTGTTTGATGGTGATTCGCAGGACATTGGCAGCCCGGGTTTCGACGACGAAGCCCTAGCACGGGACCAAGGGTGGGGGGATTTGGGAGTGGACAGTGGGAGTGAGTCCGACGTCGGTGACGAAAACGAGGAAGGGCATCGTCTGTCAAGTGAAGAGGAGGGTAATGATGATGAAGTGCTGTATCGCGACCATGGAAGCGATATTTCAGACGCAGAAGCAGACGCAGACGACATTCCGATCCCTGGCATGCCTTCGTTCGATTGGTCTGACGGGGTCAATTTTGTACCTGACGTGCCCCAGTTCAATCCTGGGACGTCAGGAACAACTGACGACTGGCCCTGTGATGATCAAGCGAACGAAAGCGACTTCTTCCTCGCTTTTTTCGACATGGAGGTAATGACGTACATCGTTGCCCAAACAAACGCCTACTACAGGTGGGTGTTTGGCAGATTGGACGTCCTTTCTCCAAAAGCGAGAATACGAGGCTGGGTGGATACGACTGTGGAAGAATTTCTGACGTTCTTTGCCTTGTTGTTCCTCATGCCTCTGATCAAGAAGCATGTGTTGCAACACTATTGGAAGCACGACCCTCTCATCGCCACCCCAACTTTCAATAAGTTCATGACTCGTGACAGATTTTTGTTGCTGCTAAGATTTATGCACTTTGCAGACAACGAAAATCCTAACAGGATTGACAGGATATGGAAAGTTCGGGATGTGTTCACCATGTTGTTGGAGAGGTATAGGAAATACTTTTACCCCTTCCTCAATTTGGTGATTGATGAGTCGCTCGTGCTCTTCAAAGGACGTCTTGTTTTCAAGCAGTATATCCCCTTGAAGAGGCATAGGTTCGGAATCAAGCTCTTCGTGTTGTGCGACTGTGAAACTGGAATAGTGCTTGACATGATCGTGTATACAGGAACTGACATTGACGTACCGAAAGCCGCTGCCAATGACCCCATGGGCATGTCAGGTGCCATCGTCAGGAAAATGTTGGCACCTTACCTGGGCAAAGGCCACATCATCTACACTGACAACTGGTATACTTCTCCTGCTCTCTGCCAGTTTCTTTATGACAACCAAACGGGGTCATGTGGGACTGTCAGAAAGACAAGAAAGTTTATGCCAAAGTTCACAGGTGATGTCATTCCTCTCACAGATGCCTCCTCCAGTGACACACCTTCAGAAGACGACCTGGCCCAGGAACACCGCGAGAGGCATGTGCGAAGAAGGCGACGAAAGGGGCAGAAATACAAGCAGCTCGAGAAGTGTGGGAAACTGATAGCCCTGAAGTGGAAGGATAAGCGAGACGTCCACCTGCTTTCCACCGTCCACACAGGTGCCCAGGTGGATTCTGGCAAAATCCACTACCGAACCAGGAAGACAATCTACAAGCCCGACATGGTAGTGGACTACACCAAAAACATGCGCCTGGTGGACAAGTCTGACTGTCAGCTGTCAGGCGTTGAGTGTCTGAGGAAGACTGTGAAGTGGTATCACAAGCTCTTCCTCCACCTAGTTGACATAACGATGCTGAACGCCTACAACTTGTGGTTGGTGAAGAAGGATATGGCCCCAAACCATAGGGGAGGTGTGGTGGAGTGGTCTTGCCACTGGCCTGGTAATCCAAAGGTCCCGGGTTCAAATCCCGATGTATCAATGGGAAGATATTATTGGGATGGAATTGTGCTGTACCTAGTATCAGTGCATTACCACAAAGCCCACCGAAACGTCAATAAAATACCCTCATTGTTCCCTGATTAAATAGCACTGTATGAAATATTCCCATATTCAAAATATGCTATAGGGGTGCAATGCCTGGTGAGTTATCTGCTCAACAGGTGGCGTTGTGTGTGTGTAAGTGTGAGAGTCCGAGTGTAGTGGGTGAGACAGTGAAGCATGGGAACGAGAGTTTCGGGTCATGAGTGAGCACCGTGCCTCATGTGAAGGCAAGATGGCGGCTCGTTGTGCTCTACGTGCTTCACATGTCTCACTCCCTAGACTGGAACAAGACCTCACGGGCTTCACTGTTCATTGTAAAGCGGTGAATGTTAAGGCTCTCAGCCTATGCCCGAGAGGAAGTAAGTTGGAATATAGAAAAAAAAAAAAAAAAAAAAAAAAAAAAAAAAAACCAGAAGCTGAAATTCCGGGAGTTCGTGTACAACGTCTCCTACCAACTCCTGGAGAAGTATGGCACCACCACTCACAGACGTACGGCATGGCGTGGGGATCACGTTCCTAACCGCATCCAGCTGGGTGTCGAAAGACACTACACAACCAACACCGAGCTGATTGGCACTCGTCACAGGCAGGTGCAGTGCACCGTCTGCAGCTCCAGTGTGAGGAAACCCCATGTAACCAAAAGAGTCACCTCAATGTGCGCCGAGTGCAAAGTTGCACTCTGCCTGGGTGACTGCTTCAGGGACTACCACACCTTCAAGAACTACTGAGTGTCGGCCCCTGCCCTGCCCTGCCCTGGACTCGCCCCGTGCCCTGCCCTGGACTCGCCTCCTGCCCTGCCCTGCCCTGGACTCGCGCCCTACCTTACCTGACCTGACCTAATTGATCACGCTACCTCATAATGTAACATATATATTATATAATGTATAAGTTCCAAAGATGTCCCTGTGATATAGCTTTTACATTATATAATTGTATGTTTCATTATTTAGTTATAAGTTTCAAAGATTTACATGTAATATGCCTTATTTTTTTAGTATATCAATATATATGTTTGTTATTAGCCTAAGTAATGTGTATATAATTATTTTCTTACCTCAAATGAACTGTACAAAAATAAATATGTTTCAATAAATCATGTCAAACCTACTATGATAATAAAATAAAACAATACAAAAAGAAAAAAAGAAAACAAGGTCATGTCATTGTATTCTTACAATATGATATATTCTATGAATATTTCATATTGTTTGAATACAATGGCATGATCTTGTAAAAAAAAAATTTATAAATTTTTTTCTAGACAATATAAAACCTTCCCCATAACCCCCTCCTGGATTCGATCCCACTACCCTACGACACTTTGAGTTTTCCAGTCCGCGACCTTACCAACCATGCCACAGGAGCTCATACCAAATATCACTCAAAACTTCGTGTCTACAATCGAAATGACAATATACAAAAAAAAATGAATTATCCCACCAATTTACGTTTGTAAATTGATGGGATTATCAATTATATCATGCCAAGGTTTATAATAGTTTGTCTCTGTCAAGAATTAGTAATTATATAACTTTATTCTGTCAAATATTGCCCAAACACTCAGCAAAATTGCCCCTCTCAGTGTGACTCCACTCATTTTCACACGGTCAGGCGGTCACGAGGTGACCCTTGCCGCTCCTTGATTCTCCAGCTACAGCAGCTCTGTCTGGGAACAAAATTGGTATAAATACAATAATGGATAAAATACTCTTCACAAATACATTTGTATTGTATAATATTGTAAATAAAAATGAATAATAACTGTGTGGGTGTCGAAAATTGCTCAACCAGCTTTCTTATGTCTCGCCTACACGCGTATATTGGATTATACATAGTCATGACTGTCATACAAATAATTGCAGTAGGTCTCGAATATACATTTAGATTGCATATTACTTCGAAATAAATAAGTAAACGTTTCTCTGGTGGCAATCTACCCTTTCGCAGGTGTAAGGAGACACCAGTCTATATTTAGCCCTCTATCACAACAGGCAATCTGCCTGTGTTGACTCAGCACCGTCGCTGGTGGTCTATAAATATAGTACTTTATTTACAGTCAATGGCCTACATGTTTCTGTGGTACTTCACATGTGTCTAAAATGCAATGTCTGCTTGCATAAAAATGCAATTCTGAAGTCCATTTATATGTACGACATACGCATGTCTCAGTTTCTCTCTCTCTCTCTCTCTCTCTCCATTCCTGACTCATGTTATTGTAGACCTGTTGATGGCAACGAACACCAGCCATCTGGTAGACATAAGGGTCAAAATACCAAACATCAATACGCCTGGGGCGCCTCCACAATTATCACTAAGCTGGTTATCTATCTAGAGATCTGCCTGACTTCCATCTCTCCACGACTCACTCACTCACTGCACCCCTGCATGCCTCCCTCCCACCCACCCACCCCCAACCCCCCCTTTCAGGCTTCCGTCTGCTAGAAACACATTCACAATTTGCGTAAATATCGCATCAATTGGGCTATATGCGGTATATTCCTTGTTATATGGGACGCCTACATATGTACACGTCTTTATTATAGCATGAGAGTGCTCTAAATACAAGATTGACGTGATATTTATGGCGTAACACACCCTCTCCCCCTTTCATTCCCACCACAACTCACTCACACCTTGGTTCACGCATAGAAACTCATTGATAATGTGCGTAAATATCGCATGAATTGGTTTATATGCGGTATATATTTTGATATATGGCACGTATACATACGTACAAGTCTGTATTATAGCGTGACAGTGCTCTACGTACAAGATATACGTGATATGTATGGCGTAAACCACACTCTCAGCTCATAAATTGCCGCCAAACCTCCAACACATCTTCATTCCCGCCTAAATATTCTCTTATAATTCCCTTATATATTGCAATTTTTGGTCACTATGAGGCATATTCATTGTTATATGGGTGCCCTACACACGTATACATACTCTAAATAGCCTAAAAGAGCTCGAAAAAGGAGATATACGTGATAATACGCGGTAACCCACCCCCTCCTCCCTCTCCTTCTATCCCCTGCGCGCGTAAATATTCGGCAGGGAAATCTCGCCGCTCGATGACAATCTAGCCGCGCGGTGCCATTCGCTCCACATTTTTCAACTACGGACCGTTCCCCTACCCCCCCCAGACATTTTTTGGGGGGTCAAATATATATGGGCCGATGCACGCAAACATTCCCTACACGATGATGTACTTTTTATCGAAATTGGCAATAGGTCCCAAAATCATCATAGGTGCGCACAGTCTTACCCTGTAGAAAACCCCCTGTGCGCCGCGGAGAGGTTAATCAACCAAGAAAGGCGAAATATAAGAACATAAGAATATGGTATGGGAGGGAGAAGAAGAGAAGTAGTGGAGGAGGAGGTGGGGATCAGGAGGTCAGAAGTGTGGGAAGCCATGAAAAGAGTGAAGTTGGGGAAAGCACCAGGAACAGATGGAGTGTGTGGGGAAATGTTGAGGTATGGTGGTGAGATAGTGATAGAATGGGTATGGAAAATGTGCAAACTAGCATGGGAGAAGGGGAGTGCACCCGATGACTGGAAGACTGGCATAATAGTCCCCCTATATAAGGGCAAAGGGGAAAGAGGAGTGTGTGGTAACCACCGAGGAATATGTCTTCTAAGCGTAGTAGGGAAGGTATACAGTAGGGTAGTGATTGAGAGAGTGAGAGTGAGAACGGAGAAATGGATAGGCGACGAGCAGGGAGGTTTTAGGAAGGGAAGAGGATGTGTAGATCAGATTTTTACCCTGAATTGTGTTGTGGAGAAGTATCTGGAGAAGAAACAAAAGGTGTATGTTGCCTTTATGGACTTGGAGAAGGCCTATGACAGAGTGGATAGAGAAGGTTTGTGGAAAGTACTTAGAATATACGGAGTAGAGGGCAAGTTGCTGAAAGCAGTGAAGAGCATGTATGAGGTGCAAAGGCGGCAGTACGTGTGGAGAGTGAGCAGAGCGAGTTCTTTGACCTGAATGTTGGTTTGAAACAGGGGTGTGTGATGTCCCCGTGGTTGTTTACTGTATATATGGATGGAGTTATGAAAGAAATACTATCAAGAGCAGTGGATGTTGGTGTATCGCTGAAAAGGGAGGGAATTGAGTGGAAGCTACCTATACTGCTGTTTGCGGATGATACAGTTCTGATGAGTGATAATGAATGGGAGTTGCAGGGTCTGGTAAATGAGTTTGGAACAGTGTGCGAAAAACGGAATTTGAAGGTAAATACGGGGAAGAGCAAGGTTATGGTCTTCGAAAGGGGTGAAGTCACAGAGTGTGAGGTGAAGCTGAATGGTCAGGCTATGGAGATCGTCAACTCTTTTAAGTATCTGGGCAGTGTGTTGAGTAAAGATGGGACTATGGATGAAGAGGTGCGGGAGAGGGTACAACAGGGGAAGAGGGTTGTAGGAACGCTAAAAGCAGTAACAAGAAATAGGGTGGTCAGTATGGAAGTGAAGAAGTCCTTGCATGACAGTGTGGTAATCCCGACACTGACTTACGGAAGCGAAGCATGGACGTTGGTTGAGAGACTCAGACCAAGAGTGAGAGCAGTGGAAATGAATTACTTAACCTCTGAAGTGCGCATGGGTAATTGGAAACGTCCCCTGTGCTGACGTATTTGAGGTGTTTCCGTCACTAAAATATTCATTGTGCCATTAATAGCATTAATATTTATCCATATGCGCCTATTATGGGTTGATTATAAAGGTATTAACCTGAAACAACAATAAAACGAGTGAAAACAGCGTGGATGGTCAAAATCGGAGATATAGCCCGCGAGTTGTATAATGTATGGGTGAGGCAATCTGCTTTCCCGCCAATTTCCCCCAAGGCCACTGAGACACAGTCGATCGATACTCTCTCTCTCTCTTGCACTCGCTTGCTATCAGTGATGACCACACCCTCCAATCGGATTTCTAATGTTAGCACGAAAATATACCTCAGAATAAGGGAATAACAGAGAAAATAGGTGATAACTGAAGGAGAGGAGGAAAGTGGGGAAGGAGGGGAGGTAGAGGACTGAGATTTTGCATGGCCCAGGGGCCAAAAAAAAAAAAAAAAATAAAAAAAAAAATAAAAAAATATTTTTTTTCGATGTCAAAAGTTGATTTTTATTTTCTCTGACTCTTAAGAGTCTTCCCGCAGTGCGCCGGGGGAACTCTTAAGAGTCTCCCCGCAGCTCCCGGGTTAAGGAGTGCGTGCGGAGTTACATGGAGGGATAGACAGACTAATGAGGAAGTAAGAAGGAGGTGTGGTGTGGAGGTAGATGTGCTGGAAAGTGTGAAAAGGAACAACTTGAGATGGTTCGGCCATATGGAACGTATGGAAAGCGAGAGAATGACTAAGAGGGTGTATGAGAGTGAGGTGGAGGGACAGAGGGGGAGAGGTAGACCGAATATGAGGTGGAAGGATGGAGTGAGGAAGTACATGAACGAAGGTGGTGCTGGTTGGGGGGAGGGGCGTCGACTGACTGGGGACAGAGGTGCATGGGGGCGGTTCGTTCGTGGCCACCCCTTCGGGGATCACGGCGTCAGGCAATAGATAGATAGATAGAAGAATATGGGAGTCTGCAGAAAGTCGATTGGCCCACACAAGGCAGATCTCTCTAACACAAGGCAGATCCCTCTCACACAAAGCCGATCCCTCTCACACAAGGCCACCAGGACCGGCAAGAGAGACACACCCTCCCTCTCTCATTTCTCGCATGGCTCTGAGAGACAAGGGGAGGTCTGAGACTGGCTACAGGGTTGGAGAAAGACTCCCCCATCCTCCCCCCTCTCTCCCTGCCATCCTCGCACGAAAATACTCGATAATTATCAGGAATAATAGGGAAAATACCGGATAATTGAGGGGGGACACATGTGGAGGAGTGATAGACGATATGGAGGGGAATTATCTCAATCACATATTGCTTTGTTTTGAGTGCCAGTGGGATGTTTTTAAAGGGTTTTTTTAGGCCTTGACTCTTAACCTAAGAAGTGCGCATGGGGGGTATGAGACACCACACTCCTGTGCTGACGTATTTGAGCTGTTCCCATCACTAACATCGTTATTTTACCATAAATAGCATTAATACTTATCCATATGCGCCTATAATAGGTTGATTATAAAGGTATTAACCTGTTACAACAATAAAACAAGTGGAAACAGTGTTTGGATGGTCAAAATCGGCGATACAGGCCGGGAGTTACATAATGTATGACTGAGGCAACCTCCCTGCCCTCCACCCCTCCCCTTGTCTGGAGAGACACTGTTCCGCAATAGTCTCTCTCTCGCTCTTTCCCACGCTTGGTAACAGTGATGACAACGCCCTGCTACCAACTCGCTAATGTTAGCACGAAAATTAACCACTGAATAAGGGAATAACAGGGAAAATAGGTGATAACTGAAGGAGGGGAGGAAAGTGGGGAAGGAGGGAAGGTGGAGGAGTGATATTTGACACGGCCCAGGGGCAAAAATTGTGTTTTTTTTTTTTTTTTTTTTTTGGTGTTTTAAATGGATTTTGTTTTCCCTTACTCTTAAGAGTCTTCCCGCAGTCCGCCGGGGGAACTCTTAAGAGTCTCCCCGCAGTTCCCAGGTTAAGAATCTGGCCGCATTCGCCTATAGTAGAACCTCATAAGAGTCTGGCAGCAGTTCCTGGGTTAATCATTTGGTACATATTAATGTTATTAGGTTGGTCAAAATGGTGTATTTGAGGGTCCAAGATGGGTGAGCTTGGCAAGACCTAAGTCTATTTCCCATTGAAACCTATGTTAAATACTGCCGTGACGTATCCGCGGAAAATCCGCTTTACAAATTAGGCTCGGATACGGGGAGTGCACTGTATATATATTTTAAGCCACCTCAGGCTGAATTAAATCGATGAGTTAATTATTAACCTGATATTTGCAGTTCTGATCAGTGATAATGACTGGGAGTTGCAGGGTTTTGTAAATATGTTTGGAGATGTGTGTGAGAAATTAAACATAAAGGAGGGTCAGGTGGGTTTGGACCGTACGTGGTGATGTACCGTATGACAGCCCCCCTACTACTAAGCCCCTTGACAAGGATGGGGGGCTTCGAGGCCGGTGACGGAGGCTTGATGAAGGAGGGTCTGGGAGTTTTCCCTTTCCCTCTCCCCTTGAGCTTTTGTCATTGGCTTGACTATATTTGCGTAGTTTTTCATTCCTCCGACCGAGAATTAATATTTTCAGCCCGACTGTCCTTATTATATAAGTGGAAAACGACTATTCAGAATATTCATATAATATCCAATATTGATGATGGAATCTTTCTGAATGAACCATCGAAAAGAGTGGAAAAAATACTTGTGATTTCATATTACAAACACATTTCATGAGTTTCCAAAATATCGAGTTTGTGTGCGGAAAATCACCATTTTATTTGAGAAACATTCCTAATATTCATTATTCTCAATAATTATTAGAGGTTTCATGGTTTTTCTTTAACCCTTTCCCTGCGGGAGACGTTCCCGAACGCCATGGCAATTTACAGCAATTTACAGGCTTTTAACACCTCCCGAGCGGCTAGTTTTGTAACGCTACTACCTGGATTTACCCTAAACGATCTTCATACCATGCTCTTTTTCATGCATAAAGAAGAGCCAGAGCGTACTACAATTATGTATTCGTGAAAGGGCGATAATTGAGCTTTCCAATGACACCTGAACCATCCTTGTACGACTACGGGTTATCTTGCAACAATGTTGCAACACGAGTGCAAAAACCCTAAAATACAGTAATTTCCTAATTTTTTTCCCTGTATCGCGGGACCAGGGAGGTGGAGACATGTGGTGGTGGTGTCAGAGGCGGGACCATGTCCACGATGAAAGGTCAGAGCCCGCTCGCGCTCCTCCCACCGCATGGACTCTCTCTCAGAGCCGATTATGTGCTCAAAATCGCATACGACTTAAGGTGGGACCCGCTCTTTAGGCCTTGGTTCTCTAACCGACTTAAGGCGGGACCCGATAGACAAGGGTTAAAGCCTCTTAACCTTTGTACTGCGGCCAGACTCTTAACCCGTAGAGCCCCAGCGACGCGTCTGACGCGTCGGCGATGTATGTAACGCACAGCCCCAGAGACGTGCCTGGCACGTCACCCTAATTGCGCCGACCGTAACCTCAGGTGTAGCCACTCAAGAGGGCTCAGATTTGTATGGGAACTGTGTACGTATCCCATGCAACCGTGCCGATGGTTGAAAACTCTCAAAGTCCACGTGCGTACGCGTGAGCGCGCAATAACCTGGTTTTTTGAGGTAATTGCCTTCAATTTTTTACTCTTGTAAAATACGTTTTCGGGGGCTCTGTAGGACCTTTTTTTAAGCTTTTTGAGCGTTTTTTCGTGGTTTTTCCTTCATTCCTAACCCATTCGCTATTGTTTCTGGAATAAAAATATTTTTGAAAACTGGCCGGGTTCTGGTGAACAAACATTATAAAACTAGCCGGGGCTCCATGGGTTAAGAGGTTCTACTGGGAAAATAACTCCTCAATTATCTGGTATTTTCCCTATTATTCCCGATATTTATCGAGTATTTTCGTGCGAGGACAGGTGGGAGAGAGGGGGAGGATGGAGGAGTGTATCTCCGACCTTCTAAGCCAGTCTGAGAGCTCCCCTTGAGTTTCAGTACCATGCTAGACACAAGAGAGGGAGGGAGTTTCTCTCTCGCCGGTCAAGGTCAGATTACGACCGTGGGGCTAAAATATACGATTTTCACCAGCCAATTGCTGTTACCACTTGTTTTACTGCTTTCTAATGTTCATATGTTCACATTAAACGTAAAATAGGCGCATATGGATAAGTATTAACTTTATATTTGGTAAATTAATGATTTTTGTAAGGTATGTATCAAATGCCTTTGCATGGCGGGCACTTTCAAATACCTTAGCTGCACAGCTTTGGAGTTAAAGCCTGTAAAATCAAGTGCAAGTGAACGGGAGCGCGACAGGCCACACGTCCTTCTCCCAGCCAGGCGACCGCGGCACTGAGGGCTCTGAGTCAGAGTCTCGCGAGACATACAGTGCTGCCAAAGGCAAATGTAGCGCAACATTAGCGATAATTGCTAATTTCAGCGAATGTCTATGGTATCGCTGCGGGTGAACCCTGCGAGCTATGAAGCTCGTTTTGGTGTCATTTTAAAGCTATTTTCTTCTAGTTGTCGGCTGAATACATTTAATTTCATTCAGGTACTTGCCTAATCAATTAGGAGTGCCTGAATGAGCCATAATATGGCAGAAATAGACGGAAATATGCCCGCAGCGTAAGTGTTAACCCGGGAACTGCCGGGAGACTCTTAACCTGACAAGCGCGATATAGACATAGGTGCTAGGGTAGTTATTTGTGCATTTCTAGCCCTGGATTCTGACAGAATTCGTTATATTTACAATATAAACCATTATTTGTTTTCGGTATGCTTTTATTTTACATATATGATGTATATATGAACCTTCAAGAGTGCTAAAATAAGTGGGAAAAGCATTTGGGTGGTGAAAAACGAAGATATTGGCCACCCGGTCATAATCTCAGGCGAGAGAGAGAGACAGGCAGCCTTCCCCTCTCGCTGTCTGGGAGTCAACTGAGCCGAGCGGGGCGGTGTGTGCCGGTGTCTGGGTGTTGCATAACGATCTTTTATGCAACCCACTTGTGCTACATTATCGCGGGAGAGAAAAATAACCGATAAATGATGATAATAAGAGGAAAAATAGGTGATAATTGAGGAGGGGAGGGAGGGGGGAATAAGGTGGGGAAGGAGGGGAGGGGGGTGGGTGAGATTTACATGGATGAGTACTGGAGGGGAATTATCTCACCTAGAGACAAATTCCTTTGTTTTGATAGGCCCTTTTTTTTTATGGAAGGCTTTTTTTATGGTCCTGCTTCCGTGAGGCCTATCGCGTTCCCTATAGGAAGCCTTCCGTGAGGCCTATCGCGCTTGCCGGGTTAAGAGTTCCCCCGGCGGACTGCAGGAAGACTCTTAAGAGTAAGGGAAAACAAATCCATTTAAACCCCCCACCCCAAAAAAAAAAAATATATATATATTTTTTTTTTATTTATTTTTTTTTTTTTTACCCCTGGGCCATGCCAAATATCACTCCTCCACCTCCCCTCCTTCCCCACTTTCCTCCCCTCCTTCAGTTATCACCTATTTTCCCTGTTATTTCCTTATTCTGTGTTCAATTTTCGTGCTAACATTAGCGAGTTGGTAGCAGGGCGTTGTCATCACTGTTACCAAGCGAGTGGAAGAGAGAGAGAGTATCGATCGACAGTCTCTCTCCAGACTTGGAAAAGAGTGGTGGGGAGGGAGGTTGCCTCAGCCATACATTATGTAACTCCCGGCCTGTATCGCCGATTTTGACCATCCAAACGCCGTTTCCACTTGTTTTATTGTTGTAACAGGTTAATACCTTTATAATCAACCTATAATAGGCGCATATGGATAAGTATTAATGCTATTTATGGTAAAATAAATATTTTAGTGATGGGAACAGCTCAAATACGTCAGCACAGGAGTGTGGTGTCTCATACCCCCCATGCGCACTTCAGAGGTTAAGATCCAAGGCCTAAATTTTTTTTTTAAAAGACCCCAGTGGCACTGAAAACAAAGAAATATGTGATTAAGTGAGGTAATTCCCCTCCATACCTCATATCACTCCTCCACATGTGTCAACCCCACCCCCCTTCATTTATCACCTATTTTTCCTCTTATTCCCTTGTTTATCGGTTTATTTTCCACGCCAATATCCCCCACCCTGTTTCAAGGTCGTATGGGACTCATATAGAGATCGTGGCAAAAGAGAGGCTTCACTTACAAAGCTTCAGTGTCAATCGATAAGTGAGAGAGGGAGGGAGTGTGCTGCGCCGCTGTAGTGTACTATTCTTCCCTGTGCAAGTGTGACAGGTTAAAGTAGCCCATATGCCTATCATTTGAACCAAAATCTGTTAAATCACGACTGTATTTCGATATATTATATTTTTACTTGATGTTATTGTATTAGATTAGGTTGGTTAGGTTGTTATGCCCTGAATTTATTCAGGTTTAGCTATTGGCTGAGGTGAGTTCTTTCAAGACTGGGACTTCAGAGTTCAAACAATTATATGCAAAGAAGACAATAGAGGATATATATAATACCAAAATATAGTTTATATAGCAGTTTATTTCGCTTAAGTTCTATGTACATATATTTTAGTAAGAATGTACTAACATGAAAAACATACAATAATACAACACGAATTACTATTCTTCCAGCACGATCGTGGATCTAGATGAAGCTCAGGTATAATCAGTTTGTTCAGTTAATGTTCCTTATACAGTAATCTAATTGATGTATCGTTTTAGAAAATGTACTATTTGGTAGTCGAATACCTAAAGATAACTTTTTTTATTCAAGTATGATATTCTAAGTAATTAATATTGACGAGGGTAAGACAGTTAATATAGTAGTATGCTATTCATATTTATCACCATGCGCACTGGTGTAGCCTATACTTTTAGGATAAAATTAAGAGTTGTGGGCTCTAACTTATTTAGCACTTGTAGGAATTATGGCAGAGTCGATATTTGTATAATTCGGCTTATTTGGATTTCAATCTTAATTCCTTGTAGAGTCGATAGTCATGTACTATAACTTATTTAACACTTGTACACTTTATAATCGAGTCGGTATATGTGGACTCAGGTTGATTAACACTTTTTACTGATTTATCCCGGAATCAAGATTTGGGGACTTAAACATTAGGCCTACCATAGCGCGGTTGGGAGTATGAACATGATTAGATTAATATCCAGTAATCGAAAATGGATAATAAGTCATAGGCGTGTGCATAAACCTTTAACCGTCCTGGTGGTGTAATGGTTAAGGTGGCAAAAATCTGTGTGTGATAACCCGGGTTCGAATCCCGGCGGATCATATACACTTTAATTAATTTCATTGGGGGTGTTTGGTGTTGTGGTGAAATTAATAAAATATAGATTATCAGTAGGTTCAGGGATATTTCGTCGCGAGGCCAGTCTATATGATCTGTGCCCCATGAATATTCTTTCCTCTCACTTAAACATTAGGCCTACCATAGCGCGGTTGGGAGTTTGAACATGATTAGATTAACCCTCTCCGACATATGACGCGATTTTGAGCCTATTAGGGATACTTTAAAACCTTTGTTACCATCAGGGGTATTTAGAAACCTTTAGTTTAGTTACTTCAACCTCTGCAGTTGTCTTTGAGTTAGCTGTGGGCAGAAAACTAATTTTGGAGAGGTAATTATAAGAGTGAGAGAACTCTATTTCTTATTGCTAATCTGGCAACCTCTGCGTCATATGATTCTGAAAGGCTTAATATCCAGTAATCGAGAATGGATAATAAGTCGTAGGCATGTGCATAAACCTTTAACCAAGCGGCTCGCTTGGTGTAGTGACTAGCGTCTCGGACTTCCACCCAGAAGGCCCGGGTTCGCGCCCACGCTCGGCGCATTAAAGATTTTTCACAAGCACTGAGTCGTTACCATCCCTCATGAGCAAAGGGATGGGGTAGTAGTACAGGACCCCAATGGAAATACGCCTAATCGGCCTTATTGAGCTATCCTTAGCTAGCTTACCATGCGCTAGCTTTAAGAACTATTATTAGGTGTTCGTCCCCTACGGGGAACCCCTATTGTAATCATTAAACCTGGAATTTCATCCAAATTATTCTTACGCGCCGGTTTCGACGCAATAACTCCAGAACCGCTTTTTGGATCGGGATCAAACTTTCACAAGAGGTGCGTTTTTGTATTGGGCAACTTTTGATATGCTAAACATCCGGCATGGTGGCCAAACAGGTCCGTGGCAGCCGATTTCCCGAAAAACTTGACGCTTAAATACCGTCTCTCCCACTCACAGGAAACGACTGGGCTTTGGCATACGCACTCCCCTACTAATGCTCCGCAAATTTTATAGAGAAGGTTTTGCTTTTGCACGTGGGTTTTTTTCCGGCAATCTTGAAAAAATCTCGAATTCCACTTAAAATTCCACATCTTGAAAACTACGCCGATGATCAGAGCCATTCTTGCGTAGTTGGGTGAGGCTCGCGATTCCGAACGTTTTGATACCAAAAAAATATAAATGGGTGGAATAGTTTGGCCGCAGCATTGAAAACTGTCTATTCTTAAGTTACTTTAAAACCGAATTCGCTACCACACACAAAGTTTACCGTCTACAGTCTATAGGCTTCCACGCATCCCCCAGTTTTGCCTAATAACATAATCTCTTTATTATTCAGTCCTATCTTTTGTTTTTTTATTTAACTCTCTCAAAACCGTTCGAGTCCCTACGAATTCCAGCAATTATTTAGCCAACCTACCTATACATACCTACCCTACCAAATAATAATGATAAATTCAAATTTATTTTTGGTGAATGACAGAGTATTGGCTAAGGTTTTTAACAATTCCTCCCTTTGCCAAATGCTTAGTTTAATAACAATGATATGGACCTTTAAAGTTTTGGCAATTGCCCGTGTGACTCGTATTTTAACCCTCCTAAAGTGTTACCACGAAATACCGCTAGATCCTTTCTCAAGTCGCTAGCATGTTGCTACATAGCCAAACAATGTTAGGATAATGCTGCAATTTCTAAATAGTTTTGGTTTGTTTGTTTTGCAAATTTTACAATATAGTATGACTAGAATGTCTGAAATTTTCAAATTATCCCTAGTAAATGTCTCTAGATATAAAAGAAATGGCTGCTAGATTGAAGTAAATAGCTCTACATTTAGCGGTAATATGTAGCTTTACAACTGGCACCACTGCAACCACCACCTCCCTCCCAGTATGTCTCCACAAAATACCGCTAGATCCTTTCTCAAAAGTCGCTAGCATGTTGCTACATAGTCAAACAATGTTAGAATAATGCTGCAATTTCTAAAGAGTTTTGGTTTGTTTGTTTTGCAAATTTTACAATGTAATATGACTAGAATGTCTGACATTTTTAAATTATCCCTAGTAAATCTCTCTAGATATGAAAAAATGGCTGCTAAATTGAAGTAAATAGCTCTACATCTAGCGGTAATATCTAGCGATACAACTGGCAACACTGCCTAGCCCTTCCCTCCTATCTTCTTCCTCCCTCATATGTATCAACTACCACTCTAGTGAACTTTCGGTATTTAGTTTATTCAGATTAATACTATTTATCCACATAAAATAGAAACCTATCACGATTGTTGTCTAATACAACCATAGATAATGCTATTACATATTATTTGAACATGATGTCGAATTTAGCAGTTGTGTTTACCTTGAACAGTAATTGACAGTCTGTGACAGAACCGAAAGCTTCTCTTGCCGTGTAGTACTCAAAGAAAGCAGGGTTACCCATACCGAACTGTTACCAAGTCAGAGATTCAGAGGTAACTTTCACAATGCATTATAACCCTAGACAGACACTAATATACCACTAAATCAGACAAATATCACTACAAAAAAGATAGGAAAATATTATATTAATGTGCTAGGTATTTGAAATTATGCAAATGAGTAAAATCCATTATGATATAATGATAATGGGATTGATTAGTATCTGGCAACAGTGTTGCACAACATTTTCTGAACGTATGCGAACTTCGGAGTATTTATCCCATTAATATACACATCTATCACTATTTAAATGTAATACAACCATACACAGTGCTATTACATATTATTTGAACATAATATAGGATGCTCTTTCCTTTAAACCATTTTCTATATCTATTCACGAAAAATATAGGCCTAGCCTAGGCAGCACTACCCGTAGGTACGAATTTATCAGTTCGAATTTTGATTGAGAGTGGGATTAGGCCTAGGCCTAGCCTAGGGCTTAACATGGGATACTGTTTGGGGTTTGGGAATAGACTGAGGCTGCTTTAGGCCTAATTAGGTAAAATTAGTCAAATCGAGACAATTGCATAGCCTAGGCCTATTAAGCAAATATTTTACCAATCTACAATAGGCCTAGTCTATTCGCTGTAAGTAGGCAAGAAATCATGACCTAGGCTATAACCTCTGTAACTAAAAAACAACTAGGCCTAGAGTGATCAAGCTAATATGTCTACCATTTGGGAAGAGTCAGTCAAGGAATAGCCTAGATGTGGAAATTTGCAGCCAATTTGCTCTAGCCCTATTTGAGATACAGAGGTTAGAGGTCATTGTTGAGGCCCCCCCCTCATGACATATTGTTATCATCTTATATATTGCCAGCAGGGGGCAAATAACCGAGAAAAAAATCGCCGTAAAAATAGACGCGAACTTAACCACGGCGATCGACACATGTAAACATGGCGGTGGCGGGGGAGGTGTCGGACGTTTGTAATAAAGTTCCTGTCTATTTTGAATGCCATTGGATACAATAATATGTTGAGGGGGGCTTTGCCCCCCCCCCCCCATGACATAATATTTTCACCATCATATATATTGCCAGCAGGGGGCAAATAGACACCTTTATGAATAGGTTAGCCATTAGGCTAGGCCTATCGGCAAGAGTTGCGTTGTATAGGCTATCCTAGTGTTTACTAATTTATAGGCTACCCCTTTGAAAGGACATTAGCCGGGTAGGATGTAGTTACCGGTTGTATCACCAGCCTTGTTTACACTACGCGTACGCGTAGTGGCGTCGGACGCTTGCCATCCTTTTCCTGTCTATTTAGACTGCCTTTGGATACAATAATATGTTGAGGTTGGGCTTTGCTCCCCTTCACCCCCCCATGACATATTGTCATCATAATATATATTTCCAGCAGGGGGCAAATAACCAAAATAAATCTCCGTCAAAATAGACACGAACTTAACAACGCCGATCGACAAATGTAAACATGACGGAGGCGGAGGACGTCTGCAATCATGTTCCCGTCTATTTTGAATGCCAATGGATACAATATGTTGAGGGTGCCAGCAGGGGGCAAAATAGACAAATACATCAAAAATTGGGTGTGGGGGTGGCAGCCCCCACCCATAATAGCCTACTATGATAGGTTGTTGTTGTTGTTGTTGTTTTCCCCCAAGCTGCCTGGCCGAACAGCCCCAAGGCCCCGAGCAAGGCCAAGGCCACAACTGAGCGCCCCCACAGAACCCTCCCTGCCGACCACAATAAAGGCTGGGTGACCGAAGCCACTCCATGGCGAGGAGCTGAGGAGGGTGCGGAAATGCCCGGGAAACCAAAGCCCCACCCAGGGCCCTGTGCCCCTCAGCAATTATGAAGAGAAAGTTGAGGGGCAAAGGAAAGATGATACGCTTTGGCTTCCAATCTTGGTAGATTAGGAGGTCAATCCATGCAAAACACGCCGTTACTTGAGATCTAGAAAATATAGAAGTAAAAGAGAACAGAGAGTAAGTATGGCAGAGATCGCTCAGTTCTCACTCTGATAGACCAGCCCATCACCATCACTATGATAGGTTAGGTAAGGTTGTTAGGTTAGGCTAGGCTAATGTCCTTTCAAAGGGGTATAGGCCTAGAAAACACTAGGATAGCCTATACCCGGTCAAAGGTAAGTCCTGCTGTAGTCTCCTTGAATGCTACCTTAAATTGTAATATTAGAGTAGGTCTAGCCTATAGATAAAATAGCTTAGCCTATTCATTTATTGTAGCCTATAATATATGCCTAGCTGGGCAGAATGTAGAGTTCGGGCGTACCACCACCAATGTTTACACTATGCAGAGCGGCGACGAAAGCTTGCCATCATGTTCCCGTCCATTTTGAATGACGTTGGATAAAATAATATGTTGAGGGGGGCAAACACCCCCATGACATATTGTCATCATCATATAATTTGCCAGCAGGGGGCAAATAGGCCTAACCAAACTGCGGCGATCGAGCATGTAAACATGACGGCGGCGGCAGCGGTGGACGCTTGCGATCATGTTCCCGTCTATTTTGACCGCCATTGGATACAATAATAGGTTGAGGGAAGGGCTTTGCGGCAATTTTTTTGGTTGTTTGCCTCCTACTGGCAATATAATATATGATGATGATAACATGTCGAGGGGGCTGGGGCTTTCAACATATTATTGTATCCAATGGCATTCAAAATAGATGGGAACATTATCCCAAGCGTCCAACGCCGACACCGCCGCGGCTGCTGAAGAACAAGGAAGTTAGCAATAGGTTTCATTGTAAAATAGACGGGAACATTATCCCAAGCGTCCAACGCCGAGGCTGCTGAAGAACAAGGAAGTTAGCAATAGGTTTCATTGTGAACTGGAGGAAATTAATAGAAATAAGGAAGCTAGGCCTAGCGATGTAAATAGTCAATGGAATTTCCTTAATAATGACAATTATATGTATAGGTATAAAGTAAAAACAATATATTTTACATAATTTATTGCATATCTTACATATTTAAACAAATATATATTAAAAATAGTTTAACCACACCACTGAGTTCTCCCAAAATACTCTAATAGGGCTGGCCTGAAGAATTAGATCAAGATGGACAACCAATCAAGACATGATAGGTAGGGAAGGGCAGGTGAACAAATCTAAGGCGGTGAAGATACGCAGACATTTCTCGCCATTTCACCAATTCAGCTGCACCACATGAGTTCCACAGCAGAACTCTTATAGGGAAGAGCCGAAAGATGAGGCAAGAACTGCTACACTGCAGCACAGCACCAATTAAGAAGTGATCAAAAGCGAAGAATGAGAGATCAGGTCTATGGAAAAAATATATCGCACCAAAATGCACAAAAAATACACACACCGAGGGAAATCGAGTCGGCTCGACCGCATCAGCGACCGACACAAATCAGGTCAGGAGCTAATAACCTAGCCAGGCCAGGGTGGCATATGATATAGGCCGTCCGGAGTACAACCGAATGAGACAGAATAAGAACTGAAGGGGAAAAACATAGAAAGAGGAATGAAAAACTTGTCATGTCATCGTCATATTGCCAGCAGGGGGCAAAATAGACAAATACACCAAAAAGCCTACTATGATAGGTTAGGTAAGGTTAGGCTAGGCTAATGTCCTTTCAAAGGGGTATAGGCCTAGTAAACACTAGGATAGCCTATACCCGGTCAAAGGTAAGTCCTGCTGTAGTCTCCTTCAATGCTACCTTAAATTGTAATATTAGACTAGGCCTAGCTTGGCTTAACATGGGATACTGTTTGGGGGTTGGGAATAGGCTCAGGCTGCTTTAGGCCTAATTAGGTAAAAATAGTCAAATCGAGACAATTGCACAACCAACATAGGCTCACCTATTTATAGGCTACCTTTCATTACTGCAGTTAAGCACAAACTTATTTTACAATGGAAAATAATGCATGAGGAGGGCTGGGTAGGCCTATTAGTATTTTGTGAAATAACTTAAATTAGGTTAGGCTATAGGATACTTCATTAGGTTATTAGGCCTATGAGAAAACAGACTTAGCTTAATTTTATTTCACTGCTCAACATATTTGTTTTTGTTTTTGCTGTTGAGCTCTGCATAGGGCTATATTCAGGTAGGCTTGGGTTTTAGTAAAATTGCATTAGGCTAGGCTACATATTTTTACTTCTATTGGAAAGCACAGGCCTACACAATAGTACACATGTTAAAGAATTTAGCCTAGCCTACCACAATTTAGCCTAGACTGAAAGAACAAACAAAAATAGGCTAGGCTAATTGCAGCTAAATAATTTAGCCTAGCCTCCACAATTTAGCCTAGACTGAAAAAAAAAAAAAAAAATAGGCTAATTGCAGTTTTGGTAAGAGTTGTAGTTGTGGGCATACCAAAAGCTTTGTTTATATAGCCTAGTCGCACGCTCGCAGTTAGGCCTACATTCGCTTCTAATTTAACTGCTGGGGTAAACTTGGTAAAGCCACCCTCAATCCGCCGGCCGGTAACAAAACAATTTACCCAACGCCTGGCCGTGGGATACAATAATGGGTTGAAGGGGCTTTATCCCCCTATGACTTATTGTCATCATCATATATATCACCAGCAGGGGCAAATAACCACAGTCAAATTAGACGCGAATGTAACTGCAAGCGTGCGACTACGTAAGTAAAGGGGACGATAGACCCGCTAACACAACTCTTAACGCATTTTTTCCTAATGTATTAGATTTTTTTATATTTATGACTTCAACAGTTGAAAGATGACAATTTTATGGTTTATTTTAGGCTATACAAAAACATTTGCTTTGTACCGGTAACTTAGATACGGTACTCATATTTGTTATGCCAGGTTTTTTCCTGGGGTTTAATTGGTTTCGATCAAGTGGGCTCTTCCTAACTGGAGAAGTTATGTTGTTTTACCACAGACACAGAAAGACAATAGAGGATAATTATCACAAGACGTGTATTCATATTCCGTTTATTTGCACAAGAATATCGCATACGTAAAAGCTAGAACAATAATGGTCAAGAACAAAACAATTAAAGTGAACGAACGAGGCTCCCCTACGTCTGACTCGCAAGACTGGATTGTTCTATGTGGTATCTAAGTAAGTATTAGGGACCGCTTTCTAACTGAAAGATTACACTTGTCCTGTATTTATTTCAGAGATAAGAATAGCACTCCTTTCAATCGAGGATTTACACTTGTGCCTAGAAAGGTTATATAGTAATTATATATGTGAACTATTGGTATTTACCTGCGTAGAGTGGTTCTGTATTTGGGAGCTAAACGTAATTATTTTCCTGAGGTTAAATCACTGTGGTGCTTACGCATAAGTTAACTTGAATTTATTTGTTATTAATTTTAGAAGAATTATTATCAGTACTTCCCTAATTTCTTTGAGTTTCACTAGAGCTTCCTTTCTCTCGCTTTTATATACGTGCGTAGTATCCGATGTTTCCAGAATACCTTTTATCATATACGCAGTAGATATATTTTAATTACTTTCACTTTCGATCTTTGTTATACTTTCTCTCTGACAACACGCCAAGTATAATTTCTTTTCACAGTTAGATCTTCTATAACTTTTACGGTATAATAACTTCACTTTCGATGTGTAGAATAATTAATCCAATGGGTGTAGAATTAGTAATCCAATCTGGGGTAGATCCGCTGGCCGTGGGGTTGTCCTGACGCCACTGGGTTCCCACAGTGTAACTCGAGCACTTTGGTTTGGGACCTTAAATAACTAAATTGCCTAGCCCAAGCCGTGACAAAATAGCATCGAGCGAATGCAGGAGTGAACTCCTGTCTACTCTGGTCTTTATAAGTACTTTGATGAATTTCTTGTGGTTTGGTCTATCCTGGATAAAGCTAGTTAGCACCTGACTGTCTGCTTATATCCACAATAGCGCCGGGGTTGAGGTAGGCCGAGAATATTAGATTACTTCACCCAGAAGGCTCTAATAAACCAGCTTGTTGATACCCACTAAAAATAATTAGTATAATGGGTGACTACAGTCTCGTAATTGTGTCTACGCCTTGCGATCAACTGAACCAACTCTTCAACTGTGTCCTCAACTTTCGAATCTGTCCTTTTACCCGGGGTGTCAAGAACAGCTCTAGATTGAGATACTTAAATAAAATTGGTGGGAGTATATCTGCACCTTTTTACCTGGCCAGGTCGGTGGGTGGATTAGGGGCCAAAATGGCACCTAGCAACTGGTAACTTGGGATGGTTACTTCCTTGTGGTTTGGAGTGGGGGGGAACTGCCTAGACCCTACCCTCTTGTTTCTTTTGTCCCAGAGTGGACGCGGGGGCGGGTAACAAGGGCGGGGGTAGATACGGTGTTGGTGGTGCCATTCTTGTTGTCGCCTGTCTATCTCACTTCTCTCTTTTCTGGTGCTTTGGCATTGTCCTGGTTGACGATTATATCCTTTCCTGGTGTTGGAGGACAGTCCCTCTCTTTGGTAACAGCCCGAGCACGTTTGTCTGGGCTGGCTGTTGTGTCCTTGATGAGTTGGGGGTCTTGCCTTTTACGTTTCTTGCTGTTCTTTTCCTGGACCTTGGAATTGTTGATGGTGATGATTAAATTTCCTTCTGGTGTTGGAGGACGTGTCATATTGATGGTGGCAATTCGTGTTCCGGATCTGTAGGATATATCATTGTTGGTACAGGGAGATGAGTGGTTTCTCCCCTGGCGGTGTGGAGGGGAACCCTGTCTCCATTGCGTCACCTGGTGGTGTCCGCGGGTCCTTTCGTTCCTGGTTCTTTCCTCTACTCGGCCATGGTTTCCCATTCTTCCACTGTGATGAGGAGGTGTGGTAGAATGAGAGGGAAAACGGCTTGATGGTGGTGAATGTTTGGATAACTGTTTCTCCGTTATTTCACTACCTTCTTCCTCGTGAAAGTCACGACCTCGTGACTGCAAATAAAAAATCCACAGGTTGTGGTCACGTAGATAATGTTCGCAGTCAGCTAGATGTTTCCACCAAATTGATGACCTGTTGTCGGCTGGTCTGTCCATTGCAGTAAATATTTTCAGGTAGGATTCACGTTGATAGTTGGCCAGTGCTTTGTTGAGTAAGTCAGGCCACTGCATCCTTGTTACTTGGTCATTGGCTCGGACCCACAAAACTTTCGTGATGAACTTGTCATGTAGAGGGGTTGTGGGAGGCTTGGTTTGGCTTGCTTTCTCAGAAGTCGTCATGTTTTTTCTTACAGAGGAGGTGAAGTTTCGTGTTGACACTGTCGAGGGTAGAGGGGAAGTGAGGGTGGTTGGAGAGGACTGTGGTTTCCTCCCTCGGTCAGCTGGCGAGGGTAGTATAGCATTTGACCACAAAACGGGAATAGGGGTGTCCGAATTCGTGGGTGCTGGCATAAGATATTCTTCAGTAACATTTGCTATCCGTATTTCTCCGGCTAAGTGCGTGAGGTTGCGTGAGGTTGAGGTGGTTGTGGGTCCTTTAAGACCCTGAGTGGGGTTGTGAGGTTGGTGACGAATTGAAGAAAAACGAGCCGGGGGTTTTGACAGACGGCCTGATCTGGTAGTGATAGTTGTTAGCACTGGGGTTGATGAGGTTGTGGAAGACGTCGACGGTGATGGTGATACTGGTGGGGGGTAGTTGGAGATCCTCTGGGGTTTGGGGTTTGGGGTTGAGGGGTTGGCCTTCTTAGGTTTAGTGATCAGTAAATAATGAGGGCTAGGCTTGATACTTGAGGGGTATGGTTTATTGGGTGGGGCCAGGCGTCCGGGAGGGGATAATGGGGTGTGTGAGGTGGAGGGGTTTGTGAGGGGTTTTGCCATATGGCTTTTGGGGCGGGAGGCAGAGTGGGGTGTTTGTTTACTAGTTGACGTATATGAGGAAGATGACGGGGGGTAGGGGAGGGAGAATTTGAAGATGAACTTGATGTTGAAGAATATTCATCTTGTTTACTACTAGAAGGCTTGTGATGATAGGCGGGTGCGGATGTGGTAGACGTGCTTTTAGGCCTACGACGACGGGAGAGTTTGGCCGGAAGTCTCGAATGCAGGGGGTGTGTTGGACGGGGTGGGGTGGGCACGGCTCGGGGTTTGTCTGGTGAGGGCGAGGGGTAAGTTTGGGGGGTGTTATGGGTGGGGGGTAGGCCATAAATGTGGTCGATGGATGGGGAGGAATTGAGGGGGACTGTAGATTGCAGGGGGGGGGAGGTGATGGTGGGGGTGGGTGTGAATAAGAAGGGGTTGGAGGAGGTACAGGTGGGGAATAAATATTTGTTGGCAACTCACTATCAGTGGGGCGTGATGAGGGCTTCGTCGATTGTATTGGGTTAGGAGGCTGGTTGGTCCAGGAGTTTTCTTCATCCTTAATTAGGGGGCGATAAATCCTCACAAAACGGTTTCGGTATGGCCTAGTCACTCCGTGATAATTAATGATGACTTGATAGGGATTTGGCACTTTGATGATCTTATAGGGGCCCACATATCTAGGTCCTAGTTTGTTTATCACTGGTAACTTGGCAACCATCACTTGATCGTCGATGGCATAGGGGTTTTGAGGTGGAGAGACGTCCTTGGCGGTATCTTGGCTTACTTGTGCAGTGTTGAGGACGTTCTTGAGGTGTTGCAAATGGTCGATGTCCAAAGTAGGGGTTGAAGGTTTAGCTAGCGTCCTAAAAGGTAGGAGTAGGGGGGCCACACCATAAATCCTTTCGTGGGGCGTGATGCCATCTTCTCGAGGACAGGAATTCATACCCCACTGGATCATTTTCATTTGAGCTGGCCAGTCTTGAGTTTGGAGGGCGATGAGTCTTGTTCTTAGCTGGTTGTTGATTGTCTTGTGGCTTCTCTCACAGATGGAATTCCCTTGAGGCCAGTAGGGGGAAGAATGGGACACCTTGATGCCGCATAGCTGAGAAAAACTTTTCCATACTTTACTGGTGAATTCTGGTGCGTTGTCGGAGAGAATGATTTCTGGCAGACCAAACACTGCCAATATTTCCGTGGTTAAGACTTCTGCCACGGAAAGTGCGCTATGATCTTTGACAGGGCAGGCTATGATGAACTTGGAATATACGTCTACGAAAGTGACGACAAATCTTTTCCCATTTACTGAAGGGAAAGGACCCATCACGTCCAGGGACAGAGTTTGCCAGGGTTTAGCAGCGGCAAGTTTACCTGCAGGCCCGGGTGTCCTGGTTCGGTCTTTTCCTAGGTTACAGGGTTTACATGCTTCTGTGATTTTCTTTGTCAGTGCGGTGGGGCGTGTGGTCCAATAAATCTGTTGAAAGACTTTGAGCATTTTTGCTTGTCCAAGATGTATCCCATTTCCTTCATGGATTATTAACAAAATTTCTTGGGCTGTTTGGGGGTCCACTGCAATGTGACCAGACTCGGTGTACAGCTGATCACCGACGCGCTGCAAGTTGTAGAAAATCTCTCTAGGAATCCACTTGGGTTTTTTCTTGTTGAGCCAGGAATGTAATAGGGAGAGTTGATTTTCCTCTGTCGATGAATGAATCAGCTGGGGCGAACGTAAGGTTGGAGGGGTTACTGTGGTATCGTCTTGGCCATAGAAAACGTTGGAGGGAGGAGTAACTTGGTTAATTTGTTGGTGAGGGTTACTTGTGCCATTTGCACAGCAGCTTTGGGCGACGTTCACAGTTTTGACAGGTAAACGTGACAGAGCGTCTGCATTTGTGTGTAACTTCCCGGGGCGATAATGGATTTCGAAATCAAATTCTTCTAAGGTTTCTCGCCAGCGGACAAGTAGGGCAGAGTTGGTTTCTGATTTCCTGAGCCATTGTAGAGATTGGTGGTCCGTGATTATGTCGACTGTAGTGCCGATCAAAAAGGAGCGGAAGTGATTTAATGCCCAGATTACACCCAGGCACTCTCTCTTGGTGGCTGCATAATTACGTTGGGCTGGGTTGAGGATGGAGCTGGCGTAAGCGATGACGTGTTCTCTGCCGTCTTGCATTTGGGCTAGCACTGCGCCTATTGCATACAAGGATACGTCCGTATATAGGCGGAATGGCTGCCTGTAGTCTGGAAAGGCCACGGTTGGGGCTTGCACCAGGTGAGTCTTTAAGGTGTTGAAGGCGGTGTCTCTTTCTTTGGTCCACACGAACGGTTCTTTCTTCTTGGTTAATTCGTGTAGTGGACGTGCGATTTCAGCAAACCCGTTGACAAATCTCCTGTAGTAGGTGGCTAAACCCAAGAAGGAGCGAACGCCCTTGACGGTGGTCGGAGGAGTTTGTGCTTGAATTGCAGATAGTTTCTTTGGGTCAGGGGAGATGCCTTCGGCTGAGATCACATGGCCTAAGAAATCCACTGATGTCCTAGCTACTGAGCATTTAGATGGTTTGAGTTTGAGACTTGCTCCTCGTATTCTGAGCAACACCTGACGAAGGCGCTGAAGGTGTTCTTCCCAGGTCTTACCGTAGACTATGACGTCGTCCAAGTATGCTAGGCATGTTTCCCAGGTGAGGCCCTTGAGGACTGATTCCATCAGGCGTGAGAAAGTGGCTGGACCATTGCAGAGACCGAATGGGAGTACATTGAATTCGTACAGGTTTCCGCCACTGGTGGAAAATGCAGTCTTTTGTTGGTGGCTGGTCTTGATGGGTACCTGCCAGTATCCTGCCTGGAGGTCTAGAGTAGTGAACCATTTCGATCCATGCAGGGAATCTAGAGAGTCATCGATTCTAGGCAAGGGTGTGGCGTCTTTGATGGTGGCGTCGTTCAGGCGTCTGTAATCCACACAGAATCTTGTGGATCCGTCCTTTTTTCGTACTAGGACGACGGGAGAGGACCAGGGACTGACAGAGGGCGTGGCTATCCCGGCGTCCAACATTTCTTGTACTTGTCTCTCTTCTTCCTGACGTTGTAGAGGGTTCTTTCGTCGTGAAGGTTGGCGGAGGGGAGGTCCTTCGGTATGAATACTGTGTTCTACCACTTTAGTTTGTCCAATTTCCAAATCAGATTGGGCAAATACATCTGTGAATTCTCGGAGGAGGGAGGAGAGTTGTTTACGTTGAAGTTTTGTCAGGTGAGGTGGCATCGTGGGCAGGACAGGGGGCAAACTTGGTATGGAACTTGTAGGTTGGTAATCTTCGAAGGTCTCTAAATCTCCAATGACAAGGCCCTTGGGTAGGGTGAGGGGTTCATCGGAAATATTTGCAATCATGGTGGCGCCCATGGTGGGGGGGACGAGGGCAGGTTGTATCCGGCATCTCCCTGCTTGGAGGTGAGTCTGGTTTGGTGAGAATATCATGGTGGAGTTTATGGGTTGGTGTATTGGCACCCATTGTTGGTGTTGAGCTGGAATTACCACTTTCTGAGATGTCATAGCAGGGGTCATCACGGTGGTAGAGGCCGTTGGTGGGGTAGGTGGTGGCAGATGAGTAGGCTTTGAAGTGGGCTTAGGTTGGATGTTGGATGTTGGATGTTGTTGAGAGGATTTTGGGGAGATTTCTGTGATTCGAGGGTGGAGGCTTTTCTTCTTTGTTTTAAATGTAATTAAACGGTCCCCGCAATCTAGTTGAACTTGCAATTTTTCCATGACGTCTAATCCCATGTAGCCGTCATATAGGGTGCAGTTGGAGTGGAAAATTACAAAAGGGTGGTGACAGTTGGCCTCGCGCTTGGGGGTCGTGACGGGCAGGGGCGTGGTCTCTCCTCGAATAGCTAAAGGTGTGTCCCCGGCACTGATTAAGTTGTTTTTGAACGCGTGCAGTGCTCCAAATCTTTTGTGATGCTGTTTGTAAAAAGAATTAAACAGGCAAGACCGTGCGGCTCCTGTGTCGATGAGAAGACGCACAGCGACGCCCTTTATCTTAGCTAGGTGATAGATGGGTGGAGTACTCCATGGTACAGACTCCCCCGCCGAGGCCATAATGGGCGGGGGAGGCTTTAAAAACCCTGGGATGGGTCTTCCATCTCCTCGTCGTCCTCTTCTTCTGGGTTGTCTTCGATGGCTTGAATATGGTCCATTATCTCTGGGGGACAGTGTTCTTCATCCGTATACGCGGTATCCACGTCCTGGGATTGCTCGTTGGCTGCTAGGATCCTGTTGAGCGACATTCTCTTCTTAGCTTGATCCCTTATATCATGGATCGGGCAAGCGGAAGTACAGGCCTGGAAATCGTATGGGTTTATCATAACGATGGGGCTGTCACGGTTGTTTTTGGGGGGCCCGTTTTGTTGAGGGCCTCGGTTCCGTTGTTGGTAGTTCTGGTAAGGACGACCGGTGTGTTGGCGGTTAGGGTAGATTCGCCAATTTCCTTGTGGGCGGCCTGACGATGAGGGTTGGGGGCGGCCTTGAGATGAGTATTGTGGTCTGTTTCCCTGGTAATTTGATTGTCCGGGTCTTTTGTTCCCCGGTGGTTGTGTGGGGGAATTTCTTTATGGCTCCAATCGTAGAAGTTTGTGGCTGATTTTCCAGCAACTTGCGTATGGTAATGAGGTCCGTTACGTACCCTACGGGATCGTGGAGGGCGAAATGTTTCCTGACACTTGCTGGCAGGATTCTTAAGAGCACGCAGAATATTTGTTTTTGTCGCTGCTCCAAGGTGTCTAGGGGGTAAG
Organism: Paralithodes platypus; assembly: GCA_032716605.1. Lineage (NCBI taxonomy): Eukaryota > Metazoa > Arthropoda > Malacostraca > Decapoda > Lithodidae > Paralithodes > Paralithodes platypus. The sequence goes on along the minus strand of CM064503.1, from coordinate 53,852,377 downwards.
CGGTTTTCACCAACTCGCTCATCTCCCCCAGGGTCACGTCCAGATTCCCTCCATACGTGGCTGCGTTGATTTTGTTGATGGCTGCAACAGGGCCCAGTGATGGCTTTACAGCGTCTATCACAATTTTCCGGAAGTTTTCCCAAGTCAACTCTCGGGTTATTTGTCCGGACACCAAGGGTGTGGCCTTCCCTAGGTGAATTAATGCGACAGAGATCTTCTCTCGATCTGTCTGATACGCCAGGTCTAGTACTGGGTGGACTATGTCTAGGTACGTGCGAATATCGAATGTCTCCTCCTCATACTTGGGTATGGGAATGTGTGAACGTGTTGCAGTCATGATGACGTATGTGCTCTATCTCTTCCCTGAGTACTGTGCAAAACAACTTCCTTCCCGAATCAAGAACCACCAGCTGCCGCCAATGTTATGCCAGGTTTTTTCCTGGGGTTTAATTGGTTTCGATCAAGTGGGCTCTTCCTAACTGGAGAAGTTATGTTGTTTTACCACAGACACAGAAAGACAATAGAGGATAATTATCACAAGACGTGTATTCATATTCCGTTTATTTGCACAAGAATATCGCATACGTAAAAGCTAGAACAATAATGGTCAAGAACAAAACAATTAAAGTGAACGAACGAGGCTCCCCTACGTCTGACTCGCAAGACTGGATTGTTCTATGTGGTATCTAAGTAAGTATTAGGGACCGCTTTCTAACTGAAAGATTACACTTGTCCTGTATTTATTTCAGAGATAAGAATAGCACTCCTTTCAATCGAGGATTTACACTTGTGCCTAGAAAGGTTATATAGTAATTATATATGTGAACTATTGGTATTTACCTGCGTAGAGTGGTTCTGTATTTGGGAGCTAAACGTAATTATTTTCCTGAGGTTAAATCACTGTGGTGCTTACGTATAAGTTAACTTGAATTTATTTGTTATTAATTTTAGAAGAATTATTATCAGTACTTCCCTAATTTCTTTGAGTTTCACTAGAGCTTCCTTTCTCTCGCTTTTATATACGTGCGTAGTATCCGATGTTTCCAGAATACCTTTTATCATATACGCAGTAGATATATTTTAATTACTTTCACTTTCGATCTTTATATACTTTCTCTCTGACAACACGCCAAGTATAATTTCTTTTCACAGTTAGATCTTCTATAACTTTTACGGTATAATAACTTCACTTTCGATGTGTAGAATAATTAATCCAATGGGTGTAGAATTAGTAATCCAATCTGGGGTAGATCCGCTGGCCGTGGGGTTGTCCTGACGCCACTGGGTTCCCACAGTGTAACTCGAGCACTTTGGTTTGGGACCTTAAATAACTAAATTGCCTAGCCCAAGCCGTGACAAAATAGCATCGAGCGAACGCAGGAGTGAACTCCTGTCTACTCTGGTCTTTATAAGTACTTTGATGAATTTCTTGTGGTTTGGTCTATCCTGGATAAAGCTAGTTAGCACCTGACTGTCTGCTTATATCCACAATAGCGCCGGGGTTGAGGTAGGCCGAGAATATTAGATTACTTCACCCAGAAGGCTCTAATAAACCAGCTTGTTGATACCCACTAAAAATAATTAGTATAATGGGTGACTACAGTCTCGTAATTGTGTCTACGCCTTGCGATCAACTGAACCAACTCTTCAACTGTGTCCTCAACTTTCGAATCTGTCCTTTTACCCGGGGTGTCAAGAACAGCTCTAGATTGAGATACTTAAATAAAATTGGTGGGAGTATATCTGCACCTTTTTACCTGGCCAGGTCGGTGGGTGGATTAGGGGCCAAAATGGCACCTAGCAACTGGTAACTTGGGATGGTTACTTCCTTGTGGTTTGGAGTGGGGGGGAACTGCCTAGACCCTACCCTCTTGTTTCTTTTGTCCCAGAGTGGACGCGGGGGCGGGTAACAAGGGCGGGGGTAGATACGGTGTTGGTGGTGCCATTCTTGTTGTCGCCTGTCTATCTCACTTCTCTCTTTTTCTGGTGCTTTGGCATTGTCCTGGTTGACGATTATATCCTTTCCTGGTGTTGGAGGACAGTCCCTCTCTTTGGTAACAGCCCGAGCACGTTTGTCTGGGCTGGCTGTTGTGTCCTTGATGAGTTGGGGGTCTTGCCTTTTACGTTTCTTGCTGTTCTTTTCCTGGACCTTGGAATTGTTGATGGTGATGATTAAATTTCCTTCTGGTGTTGGAGGACGTGTCATATTGATGGTGGCAATTCGTGTTCCGGATCTGTAGGATATATCATTGTTGGTACAGGGAGATGAGTGGTTTCTCCCCTGGCGGTGTGGAGGGGAACCCTGTCTCCATTGCGTCACCTGGTGGTGTCCGCGGGTCCTTTCGTTCCTGGTTCTTTCCTCTACTCGGCCATGGTTTCCCATTCTTCCACTGTGATGAGGAGGTGTGGTAGAATGAGAGGGAAAACGGCTTGATGGTGGTGAATGTTTGGATAACTGTTTCTCCGTTATTTCAATATTTATGCTTATAATTGCAGTACGAGTGGGTTTTTTCTTTTTATATGTAGGCCTAGGCTAAACAAATATTAGTTTTTGTTTTATAGGCTAAACTAGACTGGATTTATGCTAATAAATATTAATTGGAGGGCGCAAATCTGTCAAGGAATAGCCTAGATGTGGAAATTTACAGCCAATTTGCTCTAGCCCTTTTTGAGATACAGAGGTTAGAGATCGTTGGATACAATAATATGTTGAGGGGGTCAATCATCCCCCATGACATATTGTCATCATCATATAATATTGCCAGCAGGGGGCAAATAGCCTAGGCCTAGCCTAACTACAACAAAAATCACCGTCAAAATAGACGCGAATTTATATTAACTACGGCGATCGACCATTGCCTGCACCGGCCGTCCCCCGGTTATTGTTGAGGTCCTGAGGAACCGTATGACTTTGACGAGCTCTTCCCTCCGCAGTCTCCGCATCCCATGTATCGTCGTACAGTACCTCTTCCCCTCCACATCCTACATCTGGTCGTCCTACATATGCCTCCTAAGCCTCGCCTCATCCCGTCACTGAGCATGTGGATGGGCGTTCCTTTCTGGCTTCAAAGATGGATTCCTTCCGACAGCTCCTACTGGATTGTCTGGGGTTGGTTGATAAGGGCACCTCGCTTCAAGACATTGCTCTGGCCCTAGTACCGCGGTTTGTAGGTCTCTGGTTCGCCACCTGATGACCTGCTATTGGGTTGTTGCCTTTACAGTGTTACGGTTCTACGAATGACCTAGAGTGAAAGTGACACGGTGGTGAATTTTAACCTTAACTATAAACTAATTTAAATTGTGACATAGGATCTCCGCGACTACGGTAGGGCCGGAGCGGGCGAGTATTCGCCTGAGGTTGCCCTTATCCCCCAAGACAAGACAAGACAAAATTCTAGTGCTGGTTTTACTCAGATTTTGTGAGTTTTAATTTAGCCTAGCCTAGGCCTAAGAGTTCAGAAGATTTGCAAAATGCACCCCATACTAGCCTACCCATAGCCTAATAGGCCTAGTGATTCTTTTTTGGCAGACCACCCACAAATGTTCATATAGCCTAGGCCTAGGCTAGCCTAAGTTCTGGAATGCATGTTGGAATAGCCTTCCTATAAACTGTAGGCTAGGCTACTTCCTTTTAATTTAAGTTTGATTCTTTGGAAAAATCTATTAGGCCTAGACCAGGGCAGGAAAGTAACATTTAAAATTATGAGTAAAAAGTCGCCCATAAACGGCGGGCCGCTATGTTATTGTAATTTGGGAGCTTATTTCGTCTGTTGATTGACTTTGTCCTTAACCCGGGAGCTGCGGGGAGACTCTTAAGAGTTCCCCCGGCGCACTGCGGGGAGACTCTTAAGAGTCAGAGAAAAAAAAAATCAACTTTTGACATCGAAAAAAAAAAAATGTTTTTTTTTTTTTTTTTTTGGCCCCTGGGCCATGCAAAATCTCAGTCCTCTACCTCCCCTCCTTCCCCACTTTCCTCCTCTCCTTCAGTTATCACCTATTTTCCCTGTTATTCCCTTATTCTGAGGTATATTTTCGTGCTAACATTAGAAATCCGATTGGAGGGTGTGGTCATCACTGATAGCAAGCGAGTGCAAGAGAGAGAGAGAGAGTATCGATCGACTGTGTCTCAGTGGCCTTGGGGGAAATTGGCGGGAAAGCAGATTGCCTCACCCATACATTATACAACTCGCGGGCTATATCTCCGATTTTGACCATCCAAACGCTGTTTTCACTCGTTTTATTGTTGTTTCAGGTTAATACCTTTATAATCAACCCATAATAGGCGCATATGGATAAGTATTAATGCTATTAATGGCACAATGAATATTTTAGTGACGGAAACACCTCAAATACGTCAGCACAGGGGGACGTTTCCAATTACCCCCATGCGCACTTCAGAGGTTAATTGGGATCCTATGAATTAGCACAGATGATGATGACTTACCGTACATCATAATACGTGACGGGCCGACGTGGGGGGGCAGAGCCACAGAGACCCCCTCAACATATTTTGTGTCCCACAGTAACTTTTAATGGGATGGATGTAGTTACCGGGTGTACGGTCGTCATGTTTACATAGGGCGATCGCCGCGGTTAACTTCGCGTCTATTTTGATGGCGATTTTTTTCGGCATATTTAATTTTATTCACTTCCTTTTATATTTAGGCTATAATCTAGCTTTGGCACGACAATAACCCTAACCCAGTCTTTCTTAAAGATTCTTCTAATCTTCCAGTAGCCTATAGCCTAATTTAGGTCATTTTTAAAGGCACACAATTAAATGGTTGGTATTTTAAACGACACTACTGCAGCATTATGAGAAACAATTTATTAGAGATAATAGGCAACAATAGATTCGCCATATTTTTCTCCATAGGCTATAGTCCGCATGGAGGATTTTCGTTATCGACAAATTGAAAAAATTCCCACTTCACAGACAAAATAGACAAATGCACCAAAAATTGGGGTGTGGGGGCGGAAGCCCCCACCCATAATAGCCTACTATAATAGGTTAGGTAAGGTTGTTAGGTTAGGCTAGGCTAATGTCCTTTCAAAGGGGTATAGGCCTAGTAAACACTAGGATAGCCTATACCTGGTCAAGGGTAAGTCCTGCTGTAGTCAATTTAAATGCTACCTTAAATTGTAATATTAGACTAGGCATAGCCTATAGATAAAATAGCCTAGCCTACTTATTTATTGTAGCCTATAATATAGGCCTAGCCGGGTAGAATGTAGAGTTCGGGCGTACCACCACCATTGTTTACACTGCGCAGAGCGGCGACGGAAGCTTGCCATCATGTTCCCGTCCATTTTGAATGCCGTTGGATACGATAATATGCTGAGGGGGGGCAAACACCCCCCATGACATATTGTCATCATCATATAATTTGCCAGCAGGGGGCAAATAGGCCTAACCAAAGAAAATCGTCGTCAAAAACTCAAAATAAACGCGAACTTACAGTAACTGCGGCGATCGACCATGTAAACATGACGGCGACGGCGGCGGTGGACGCTTGCGATTATGTTCATGTCTACTTTGACTGCCATTGGATACAATAATATGTTGAGGGGAGGGCTTTGCGGCAATTTTTTTGGTTGTTTTCCCCCTACTGGCAATATATATGATGATGACAACACATCATGGGGGCAAAGCCCCCCCTCAACATATTATTGTATCCAATGGCATTCAAAATAGACGGGAACACTATCGCAAGTGTCCGACGCCGACGGCGTCATGTTTACATATTGTAATGCCCTCGAAAATGTCCCGCACCCACAATAATACTAACCCGAGTTGACGTCAGGTATAGCGTAAAATAGTCGTAGATGGTAAGTCCAATAAATCCAAAATCTCGCAAAGCCCTTACTCACACCAAGGATAATAAATAATAGGATGGACCACTCGGCGTTATTTTTGTATATTGCCTGGGCTCGCCGCGACAGTAGCACCTCTAACGGCCGATAGGAATCATTACTCTTGCTGGCGTACACTTCGGCCCGCAGTACCAGATAATCGTGAGATCCCTTCGACGAAGGACTCTCACGTCGGATTCGCACGTGAAGGCAGGGTGCCAAAACAGAAATTATCCATTTCTGGATCATTTTTCTAAGCTTACAAGGATCAACTTTGCGCGGCGTCTGCGGGGGGCACAGCCCCCCGTTTCATAACAGGGGGTCCGGGGGGCCTAGTCCCCCGACCGCCGGAGAAATTTTGAGATGTGAAGGTAAATATATGCACAATACATGCTCAAAATTTATTCAAAGGAATGAATAATATTGTAAGTAAAAGGGATGTTATGTATGTTTACTGGTGTTTAATCAGGATACTAGGGGAGCTGGCTGCCTGTACTTCAGTCTCAAAGAGATGCACTTCAGGTCCACTAATATAGGCATTGAAAACAGGTTTTTAAATTATTCTTAGCAGTCCGTTTTAGTTTTGTAACTTTTGTCCAATAAAGATTTCATGTATATTTGTTGTTGCATTCCAAGAACTATTACATACTTAATTTATATCCTTTCATATGATACATGAGTTACTATAGAGTACTGGTTAAAATACATACCGGTACCAAGTTTCAAGAATAAACTTTGATTAGAACATTTGTTTGTCTATTATTTTCCCTGGGCCGAGTAAAAAATACCTGGGTAGGCTATTCCCATCTCGGGTTAAGTACAATCAGTAGGAACGTAGAAACTTACTTTAATTTTCACAACTTTAAAAGACTCAAGATTCTGCGAGGCTAATTCCGAAAATATTCAATCAAGTCTCTGTTACCCCCATGAAGTCAGGTTATAGTAATGACAAGACATACCAATAATATATGTTAGTTAGCGGGTGTGTGGACTGTGGGGATAGTGGCAGCCCCCACTTTGGACACTAAGACTAAGTAAAGTTAGGTTAGGGTAAGGTAATGCAAATTATCTACTCATAACATGATAAACAATTGAACAATAAACTACTGTACTATATTCCTTGAAGAAATAAAAACAAACAATTGTACATAAGGCTGCGGAAAGATTCTTTAGTGATACCCAAGTCATGGCCGGGATTCCGGGAAATCTATAAATGCACTGTAGGCGGTAGGCCTAGCTGCTGGCTGTACACTTATTAAATTGTACCGGTAATCTGGCTAAAAAGTTACCAGTATACAAAATGAGAACATAGAGGCAGGGTGCAGATCCCACTTTGGACACTAAGTTTGGACTTTGGTTAGGGTAAGTTATTGCAAATCTTCCACTCATAATATAAACTACAATAAAAATAAGATACCAGTAGATAAGATACTACTGTAGCCTATTCTGCCTATAGCCTATACCTTGAAAACAAAAACAAACGGTAAGACTGCGAAAGTATTCTTCAGTGACAGGTCTACCCCTATAATCCCACGGCATGACGGCAAACTGTTATTGTCATAGGCTATAGCCTAGCCAGGGTGTCGAATGACGCTGTTTTTTTGAGTGATACAACTTTCTGTATAATGATAAAACAAAATTAATCCTAGCCTAGGCCTAGCCTACGTATTTTTATATTATTATTTTAAAAGTTAGACATCTAAAATAGGCCTAGGCTTAGGCCTACTGTGTTCCAAAACTCAAGAGTAGCCTAGGCTAGGTTAGCCTAGCCTAGCCTTACAAAAAAAAAAAAAAATACAGGAATGTTGGTCTAGGCTAAGTTTAATATACACTTCCCAGGTCATTTTAACAGTTCTATTGCTTCTATATATCATATAATACACCATAGAGTAAGTTTTTAATAACTAGAAAAAAAGGTCATCTTCTAAATAATTACCATAATTGAGGACCTTCCCCATTCCCGGGTTAAGAGTGGGCTCTGAGTCTTAGCCTACCAGAACCAGATTCCCAGCTGCCTAGCTAACCTTATTTTTTACTGTCTTTAACCTCAAATCTTCCTTGATCTTCATTAGCCTATCAATACATTATACATAGCCCCACTAGTGGGGGCAGTCCTAAGATTGTTGGATAATGGGTTATCCTAAGCCTAATATGCCTAGCCTCAGCCTAGGCTACTCATTTCTGCTTCAAATTATCATTATCATCATAGGCCTAGGCTAATACAAGTAGGCCTAGGCTTATCTGAAAAAAATAATATGCTTGGCTACTTACAAAATCGCTGTTTGGTGCTTGCTAGAAGTCAGGTTTATCCAAAGTATCACCTTGAACTTATACCTTATATATAATGAGTTCTGAAATGCTGGGTGTGAAGGGAATTTCATGGTCTCCTGAAATATCCCCAGGCTACCTTTTAGGATCAACCTTTCCTGGTACCTGGCGCGGGGTACGAACCTCTGAAGGGAATTTAACCCCCCTAAAAACCCACAGGTTTTGAGATGCCTTGGGTGGGGTTCGAACCCTGGTTAGTGACCCAACCATTACCACCAGGCCCGCGCGCTAACCCACTGTACTACCACGGACATACTAAAAGTATAGCAACCTTAGTCCGATTTTTTAGAACCAGGTGATAGTCTCGTGGTGTTATCACGTGATGAGTTTATTGGACTTACCATCTCCGACTATTTTACGCTATACCTGACGTCAACTCGGGTTAGTATTATTGTGGGTGCGGGACATTTTCGAGGGCATTACATTACATCCTTCTTTAACTGGGCTAGTCCCTAGCCTATTTTAAGGTCGTAAGGTATCGTAGCTGTATTACCTCAGCAATCTCAATATTGTTGGTATAGGGTTCGCGTGACGGGTGCTCCACGTAGCTACCTGGTCACGATCCCACCGCTGCCACCAATGAAATGCTGGGTGTGAAGGGAATTTCATGGTCTCCTGAAATATCCCCAGGCTACCTTTTAGGATCAACCTTTCCTGGTACCTGGCGCGGGGTACGAACCTCTGAAGGGAATTTAACCCCCCTAAAAACCCACAGGTTTTGAGATGCCTTGGGTGGGGTTCGAACCCTGGTTAGTGACCCAACCATCACCACCAGGCCCGCGCGCTAACCCACTGTACTACCACGGACGTACTAAAAGTATAGCAACCTTAGTCCGATTTTTAAGAACCAGGTGATAGTCTCGTGGTGTTATCACGTGATGAGTTTATTGGACTTACCATCTCCGACTATTTTACGCTATACCTGACGTCAACTCGGGTTAGTATTATTGTGGGTGCGGGACATTTTCGAGGGCATTACAAGTTCCCCAAGATTAATATGCACAATTTTAGAATGTGTAGGGCACTCGCACTTCACATGAAGTCAATGTTATATTCCAGCCCCTTAAATCACTCTATTTTTCCACAAATATATCGGTAAATAACAGCTAACACATTTCCAAGTGTTCCACAGTTGATTGGCGGCAAGCTAATTTGACGTCATCATTGGATTATTCTCGGAAACACCACAAGAAAACATTGCTGATATTCGTTCGTTGTTTTCCATTGATCCAACCACATATATACCCCTGAAAAACCAATAATTCATCATAAAATCGTACTAATTTATAGCTTACCTTATGCCTCAAGGTCTTGCGCTCTTTGTCAAACACATAAAATTTATATTCATTCACTATTTTTAAGAAATTAGAGACCCCATAAAATTAGCACATACGAAAAAATATCGTGTATTTTGTGGGAGTTTAATTAAGATCAGATCAGATCAGAAAACTAACATTCAAACTTAAATTAATATTTTACATTAGGCCTATTCATTTCAGTGAAATTTAGTCAATATATTAAACACATGGAGTAGTTTAGTTAATATATACATAGTTTTAGATAAATACCTATTATTATCCTTTAATCTACATATTATTGAGCATTCGAGTGCCAATAAAATTACGGTAGTTGTGTTCGTCTTGACTCAGCCTTCGGCGCAATATAACATCGGAGTGTAGGGGTACATTGGTTGTTTGTTTGTTTGTTTGTTTTAGCGGACTCTCCCATCCAGGAGTTCGTTCTATGAACGATGGCTGTTTCCTTATTGTAATATATATTTGTTATATTGGTGCTAAAGTCAGTCATCTCATCCGAACCGAACAAGTTGTGTTTTCACAGTGTAAACAAATCGCTCTCATGACTCGAGCTCTGGATTTATCCGTCTATATTTACATTAGTAGCTGCATTTGGACTTCAATACAGGTGATATATAATAGTTCTAAGATCATAGCCAATGTAGAGTACAGTGTAGAGCAAAGCAACTATCGTTTGATGAGTGTAATGTAGAAATAGAATGGCAGGTTTAGCGGGGCTCCCGGCCGCCCCGGGACAGTCACAGGCTCTTAGCCTATTTCAGTATCAATATTTTTTCAATGTTAGGTTCAGGATCACGAAGAAAATGGGCGAATTTTGGCACACTGCGTGAAGGTGATACCGCCAGTTGCTGCCTTGTGCGAATCTCTCGTGCGATACCGTCGGACGTAGGGTTGGTAAGCCTGTCAAACTCGCCGCAGTGCATTTCTTACAGTTGGTATAACTGAGGAAAGTTTTGTTTACAAATTACTGCCTCGGGCAGCCTCACGGGAGTACAGACGGAATCGAATCGTAATAAAGTGATGGTCCCTGGTGTATTATTTACCCAGTTTATTGCATTAATCTTATTATTCTGTATTTAGGACATTCTCAATTGACGAAAATAAGGTAGCCTAGGCCCTAGTGATTCCCCAGAGGACCATTGAATTTCTCTAGCCTAATTTCTACCTTCAACCACCAATCAATTTTTGAGTTTAGGAATAGCCATGGGGTTGTGGTACGGATTTTCGCTGAATAATTGGGTTGTGCTTGGCTCTCTGGAAAAGTGGCATGGTTATAATATCAGGCAAGCTTTTCTGTTATATTCAAGCCTAGCCCTGTTCACCTGTTCCAAGTAGATCTAGGCCTATGGCCATAAATCGTGAAATCTAACCTAGCCTATCTCTAACTCAAAAAGGGCCAGAGCTAGGATAGTGGGCTGTAAATTGCCATAAGCTATCTATCCCCTGGCTGACCCTTCCCAAATGGGAAAGGTAAAGCTTTGAGTCCTCCATTTCATAGTAAGTGTGGTAAACTATCAATGGAAGTTAAATATTACTAAGCTATAATGAATCAAATAAAATCAATCTAAATGAATACTCTATATCTAAATTGAATTCAATCTGAAACAAGCTAATTTATATCCAAAGGTCTCACATAATAAATGTATATAATTATAGGGTAAGGTTATAAGGGTTAATATTAGCCAGGAATTAACTCGCCAATAGTTCCACGTGGCAATGAGGCAAGGGAGAACGTTTTACCCAATATGGCGGTGGACAATGGGGAACGAGACTTCGGTCCCAAGACACGAGTCAAGTTAAAGAAAGAATAAATGATTACATGGGAATGGATATGAATAATATGCTTATCTATCAGTCAGTCATGATGTCGATGAGAGCGTCGTGATGGTGTAGTTGTGTGTATTGTGATTAGAGGCACAAAAGCACGATCAACTGAGGGCGGAAAATTAGATGTTAACTGGTTGGTGTTCGTGAAGGCTCTGGCGTACCTCAAAAGCACACCTTGCTGCCTTGGTAAACCGCCAGGAGCCCAAATTATCGTACCGCATTTAGGTTGCTCTATACGATAAATTATATTAATATATACGATAAATTCATATATACTACATAAGACCATGGCAATATTGCTTAATAGCATATTAGGCCTTTTATAACTTAACTTATTTACAATCTTATAATATACGATCTACTCGTCCTACGTCGTGCTGTAGGAGAGATCGTGACGTCACAGAGACATACAAGATCACAAAAGAGTCATATTCTATCGTATTTATACGATACACTCCCCCCACAAAAAAGACCTGAACCCCACCTTAAACCTAAAGTTGCCCAGAGGCTATCTTCTGACGCCACAAGTCGACGGCGCCAGCAGCAGCGCATCTGGGACGCGTCCCGGTCCGAGAATGATCACCATCAGTATGAGGTGAGTCGTTCCTTTGAGAATCCTCGGACCCAGCAATAACAGGTGGAGCCTCAGATTGCAATGCGGAATCGAGCTCCAAAGCGTACAAACGTGCGATAGGATGAACAGTAGTTCCAGTGGCTGTCTTTAATAGCGCCACCCGCTCTACAGAGTCTGCCCCCTTGTATACCTCCAATACGCGGCCTAATTTCCAGTATAAACGAGGACTATCTTCTTTAATTAAAATAACTTCGCCAACTGTAGGTGCCGTTGGTCTACCAGAGGGAGTAACACTCCTTTTCCTCAATGCTAGCAGATATTCACTAATCCACCGTTTCCTAAAATCCTCGATTATCCTGGATATATACTGGTATCTCTTAGACACCGCTACCTCAGAGTACAACGAGGGATCCTCTAACTCTACTATGGATTGGAAATCAGATGGAAACGCAGTCAATGGTTTCCCATATAGCAAGTGAGCTGGCGTTAATGGTAGTGGTTCTTGCAGGTCGGTGTACACGTATGTAAGCGGGCGATCATTCACGACTGCCTCTATCTCTGTGAGGACTGTCGTCAACTCACTCTTCTTTAATAGAGCACGTCCTACAACCGCTCTTAGTCCTGACTTTACTATGCCGACACATCGTTCCCACATGCCACCAAACCAAGGTGCCTTAACTGGAATGAACCTCCATTCGCACTTCTTCTTTCCCAAAAAAGTGATGATAGTAGGATCACTACTCATATCCTTTAGATATTTTGATGCTTGGACATAAGTGGGAGCATTGTCGCTAAGAATGAGTTGAGGGAATGAACGACGGGCACAAAACCGTCTAAACGCCAGCATAAATTCTTCGCTAGACATATTATCACATAGTTCTAGGTGTACCGCTCGAGATGTCGCACAGGTAAACAATAATATATAAACCTTCTCACTCTCCCTCGTCTTCAATGCCCCTGTGTAATCTAATCCTACCGCTTGGAAAGGTTCTACGTGCTTTACACGGCATTCAGGTAGGGGTGGAGCTGGTCCAGTTGCATATGGTTTACCCTTTAGTCTCTGGCATATTACACACTTTCTCACTACGCGTCGAGCTACTTGTCGAACTCTGGGTATCCACCATGTGAGACGTAAATTTGATATAATATGACATACCCCGTAGTGTTTTACTTCCCTATGTGCACGTATGATCAATAGATCAGTAACGTGATGTCTTGTTGGCATAAGTATAGGTCGGTTTGTGCCGTCTGGTACACCCGACCACTTCAGGCGACCCTCACACCTGATGAGGCCATTGTCTAGGTGCAACCTTAGTTGACGCACTATATTAGGCATTAATGTCTTATTCGAGCCTTTCAAGGATTCTAATTCATTGGAAAAGGTTTCTATTTGAACCCATTTGATCAAAGTTACTTCAGCTGCTTTAAATTCACGAGCATCAATGTTGTGACCCCTGTTGCAGAGTTGGCCCGTTACTTTAAGCTTGAGATTGGATATATATCGCAACACCCAAGCTACAACTCTGACTAGTTTATTATAGTCACCGAATCTTGCCCACTTTATGATAGGACCCGGTGGCTCATTTGGTTGGGCTGTAACTGCCACTGTTTCCAGTGGCAGAAGTCCCTCACCAACAGCATGCCATATCGTCCATTCACTTTCATGGAGCAGCCACTTTGGACCATGCCACCACAATTCGGACTTCATTAACTGGCTAGCCGTTATACCCCTAGTTATGAGATCACTAGGGTTTTCCTTTGTATTTATATAATGATAAGCAACGTCTGGCAAAAGGGCTCTAATCTCATCTACCCTATTCCGCACATAAACTGGCAGAGACTTCTTGCTATGTATCCAGTTGAGTGAGACCTGACTATCGCACCATACGTGAACGATTTCAATATTTAATTCGCTCTCGTATGCTGCGCGTACATGTTGCACCAGACGTGCTAATAGCAGCATGGCAGTCAATTCCATTTTAGGGATAGTTACCTTTTTAACCGGGGCTACTTTGGCCCGGGCTGTAACTAAATGTGCCCCAAATGAAGTAACAACATATATGGCTACCCCGTATGCCGTGGCGCTAGCATCGCAAAACGTGTGTAACGTAACGTCACCGAACGCCGCCACTTAACGAGGTATAGGTTTAGTACATAGGATGGCATATTCATTCAACAACAATGTCCCTTGGTCATTCAGGTCCTCGGGCAAACTGTCATCCCATCCTATTTTACGTCTCCAAACTTCCTGCATTAGAATACTAGCTCTTATGGTAACAGGTAATGCTCTAGACCCAAAGGATCAAAAAATTGCGCAACTTTGCTCAACAGACTTCTTTTTGTGTGCGCTCCTGTCTGCTGAGCAAAAGACCTTGTTTGAAAAGTTAGTATGTCATGTTTAGGTTGCCAGATCATCCCCAAATTTCTGGACTTTTCCTGGTTAAGAGATGCCGTACCATCCACCTGTATTAAACTCTGAAGATCTTCACTATTAGTAACCCACTCGCGGAGAAATAGATGTGCATCTGCAAACAATCTGCGTGCTTGCCAGTATGCATACAACAAATCATCTTGACTATCGCTAGTACCCTGCAAATTGTCAATGTATAATCCGCGAGATAGTTTACTTGTGTCCTCATGAGTGTCAGCTAGATGTTTTCTGATTGTGGCATTTAACAAAAACTGCGAGCAAGTGGCCCCAAAGAGTACAACCCGAAAACGGTATATTATGATGGGACTTTCAGAGTCGCTAATGTCGCTGAACCAAAGAAAGCGGGTAACATCTCTATCTTCCTCCTTTAGCTTGACCATCAAGAATGCTTTCTCGATGTCACTGGTATAGGCGTACTTTCCCAGCCTAAACCGCAATAGATGTTGGGACAGGTCCGACACCATGGACGGACCTGTCAACAGGCAGTCATTCAGACTGGGTTGTTGACCTTGGTGGGCAGAACAGTCATACACCACCCGTATTGGTGTGGTGATGCTGTCTTTCTTTACCCCATGATGGGCCAGATAGTGAACCCTACCCTTCTTACACGGTTCCTTGACATCGACTCTCTCTATAAAGCCCCTATCCTCATAACTCCGAAATACATCGTCATACGCCTGGCGCGTCGTGCTCGGTTCGTTAGACAATTTCCGCTGCAATGCGCGCAAGCGACCTAATGCCAAACCATAGTTGGTAGGCAGGCTTATCTCACTGTTCTTCCAGGGTAAACTAACTTTATATTGCTTGTCTGAGGCACAGTAGCACACAGACTCGTCAAACCTTTGTAGCGCAACTTCCGAGTCATAATCAGTCTCCATAGGATTAATGCCTATGTGATCCAATCTCCACAGTCGTTCCAGGTCGAACTCGGCAGCCATCTTAGGGTCACTAGGTTGGGAATCCTCCCTTCCCAACTCCTCTGCCGCGGTTACATTGACTCTATATATCGAGACCGTGTCGACCAGGACCTTTGACTGTGTAGTATGCACCTTTCCGCTCATGCAGTATCCAAATTTAGTGGGGATTAAAATTACACCACACTTTTTTAAATCCAGGGTATACTACTTCATAATAATGATCCACACCAAGTAGAACATGCACCTCACTCTGATTTCCCATGGGATCTGACAAGTTAACCCCTTTGCTACGTAATGCGTGTTCCACCTTCTTCACACCCACAGATACATATTCTGGTCTACTACGATACAAGTCATAAAGTACCGGTTTTTACGATAGAAATATGAAATCTCCGCTATCTCGTAGTCTTGTTTATCAGTAACCCCTGTGAAGCCCTGTAATCGAAGAGTCTCAGCCCCTACGATTCGGTGCTTCAGTCCCACTAGTACGGACCTCTTTATAAAGGAACGTTGAGACCCTTGATCTAGGAGTATCCGACAAACTTTGTTACTGTCATTACCTTCCATGGGAATCTGTATTGTGGGCAATATAGTGGTGTCTTGCGTGCTACCTAGTGCCACAGTTGTAGTACCCTCATTTTTGACGTCTTTGACTTTATCTGCTGTAGGACACAACTTATCAAAGTGATGTCCTTTGCAGTGGCGACAGGGCCTTAACCCTTAAAAAGCGGCTCACCACATAAGTCGTTTTTAATAAAGCTGGACTATGTGGCGGCGCTCGACATAGGTCGAGTGGCAATTTCAGCACGTAATGTTGCTGAGAGAGAGAGACAAGTGGTGGCAGGAGACTAGCGAGCGTATGACTGCTCCAGACCACCGCGGCGAACCTACTGACACGAATCTCAGCTCCCTCCTCCCTCTCTCACTCGCTATATATGGAATTGTATCGGGAAAGTGGCTAATTACCTGCTTTTTGCACTCGCTTTGCACGGTTATTGCAAGAAAACTAGCCATCATAAAAGGATCGTTATGGTGTCATTCGAAAGCTCTGTTTATGCCCTTTCAGGGATAGATACTTGTTTTACGTTCTGGGTCTTATTTAGGCATGAAAATGATCACGTAAACAGCCCTATTTTGGCTAAAAACACCCCGCTGGGCGGTACATATAAATAAACCGCATAGGCCGCTAAAGAAGGGTTAAGTATGTAGCAGTACATTGTCCCTGCTTACCATGTTCTTTACTTAGACAACCTACACATAGCTTCAATCTTTTCGCCTGTGCTAGTTTTGTCTCATTTGTCGGGTATTTTATGCAGAAACGCCCTTTATTTTTGTTGTTACATAGCTTACATAGAATCTGAGCAGGTTTCTTATACGCACCCTCTTTCTTTACTTTAGTCCCCACTGTCATGCTTACTGTTCCCCTCTTCTCCACATTCTCACTCCCTCCCGACTCATACATTCTCCCTTTGTTCAACTGTAGATTATTGATCTCCTTACTGAACTGAGTTTTGAACTCCCCCAGCTCAAATGATCTTACCTTATCAAGTATTGCCATAGGAAGCTTCTGACGCAAGATAATGACTATCATTTCCTGCGTGGTAAGCCCTAGGGTATCTAGCGATCGAGTATGGCACTCCATATTTGCCCTGAAGTTTGTCAACTCATCAACCTTATACTGTGGTTCTGTGAGCCCCAACAAGGCAATGACATGGGCCATCTTCAACTGCTCTCTATCCCCGTATGTGGACTCTAATAAGTGTACCGCTTCAAGATAACTACCACCCACTACTGCAAACCCCTCTATTAAATGTAAGGCCTCTCCTTCCATTTGTCCCTTCAGATAGTGAAACTTGCGGACATTATCCAAAGAGGATTCATGAACCGTAGATCGAAATACGTCCCAGAAAGCTAACCACTCGGTTAACTTGCCCCCAAATGTAGGAAGATTGAGCTTTGGGAGGTGTACAGTATGTTTTGGGTCAGCCCTTCTATGGGCCTCATTATCGCCTCCCTTCTTACTTGCGACAGCACGCTGTAATAGGTACTTCGCTCTAAAGACAGGTTCGTCATAGAGGGCGCGATTATCACACTCTGTAACAATCTCTTCCTCCTCTGTCATGGCAGCCACAATCACCTCACTCAGAGCCGTAATACGACCGTGGGTGACCTGGACGTTTTCTAATCTAGCCTCCAATTCCTCTAGTTCAGCAGTAGTGATGAAAGTGTTGACGTCCACTATTAGCCTATTTATTACTCCCCGAAGTCCCGCCCTTTGATTTTTAGGGGCTTTGTTCAGCACCCCACTAGACGGTGTCTCTTTACCGTTTTTGTCCATTTGGCTTGCGAGCCTATAGGCTATGTATCTAAATATTACGTCACAAAACCAACGGCCAAATAACAGGCT
Organism: Paralithodes platypus; assembly: GCA_032716605.1. NCBI lineage: Eukaryota > Metazoa > Arthropoda > Malacostraca > Decapoda > Lithodidae > Paralithodes > Paralithodes platypus. The sequence continues at coordinate 53,834,724 of CM064503.1, read as the reverse complement.
ACTTAAGAGACGCCAACCGGCGGACTTCTATGTTATGGAGAAAAAATAGTACACTATATAGCAATACCTACTAATGGATCATATTGAACAAGAAAAAATGTTAGGTCAGGTCATATGTCACAGGAAGTCTGAAACGGAAAAGAAAATTATTGGGGAAAGATGATGGGTGGGATGCAGAACTTGGGCAGGTGCAACGATGTGACCCTGCATTCCGGCTCTAACCATCGCTTGGCTAGCCTTGCCAGTTTATCATAGAGTTGTTCCTGCATCCTGTTATATGTCCCCTTGTTCATTGCCTTAAAATCCCTTACTGGTAGCTAATTCCCGGGTCTGGGCACCAATGTGGTAAACTATCAATGGAAGTTAAATATTACTAAGCTATAATGAATCAAATAAAATCAATCTAAATGAATACTCTATATCTAAATTGAATTCAATCTGAAACAAGCTAATTTATATCCAAAGGTCTCACATAATAAATGTATATAATTATAGGGTAAGCTTATAAGGGTTAATATTAGCCAGGAATTAACTCACCAATAGTTCCACGTGGCAATGAGGCAAGGGAGAACGTTTTACCCAATATGGCGGTGGACAATGGGGAACGAGACTTCGGTCCCAAGACACGAGTCAAGTTAAAGAAAGAATAAATGATTACATGGGAATGGATATGAATAATATGCTTATCTATCAGTCAGTCATGATGTCGATGAGAGCGTCGTGATGGTGTAGTTGTGTGTATTGTGATTAGAGGCACAAAAGCACGATCAACTGAGGGCAGAAAATTAGATGTTAACTGGTTGGTGTTCGTGAAGGCTCTGGCGTGCCTCAAAAGCACACCTTGCTGCCTTGGCAAACCGCCAGGAGCCCAAATTATCGTACCGCATTTAGGTTGCTCTATACGATAAATTATATTAATATATACGATAAATTCATATATACTACATAAGACCATGGCAATATTGCTTAATAGCATATTAGGCCTTTTATAACTTAACTTATTTACAATCTTATAATATACGATCTACTCGTCCTACGTCGTGCTGTAGGAGAGATCGTGACGTCACAGAGACATCAAGATCACAAAAGAGTCATATTCTATCGTATTTATACGATAGTAAGAGATGTTTAAATTGAGCTGGCTGAAAGTTGTTCGATATTGGACTTTGGACTTTGGACATTCGGATGTAAACAAAGCGACGAATCTCAAGCGATCTTGAACGAAGCAAGCTGGTTTGCTTAGATACGTTTAGTATGATCAATACGTATATTATTTATGTTGTATTTAATGTTTCTTGGCAAATCTATTATCACAATTGAAATTCATATTATAAGTAATGTTAACCAGAAAATACATAATTTTATATAGCCTAACTGTTATGGAATAACAAGCCGTATAGTAAATACCGATGACTGCAGATCCTGAATATCAAATAGAATCCTGAAAATTGTTGGATATTGGACTTTGGACATTGGACTTTGGACATTCAAACATTACTGGATAGTGAGTAGCCTATAGAGTTGAATATCCAATAAAACCTGAAAACTGTTGGATATTGGACTTTGGACATTGGACTTTGGACATTCAAACATTAGCCTACTGGATATTGAGTTGCCTAGAGTTGAATATCTAATAAAAACTTGAAAACTGTTGGATATTGGACTTTGGACTTTGGACATTGGACTTCGGTCATTGGACTTTGGACATTGGACTTTGGACATTCAAACATTAGCCTACTGGATATTGGACTTTGGACATTCAAACATTACTGGATATTGATTAGCCTATAGAGTTGAATAGGACTATCCAATAAAAACCTGAAAACTGTTGGACATTGGACTTTGGACATTCAAACATTAATAGATATTGATTAGTCTAGAGTTGAATATCCAATAAAAACCTGAAAACTGTTGGATATTGGACTTTGGACATTCAAACATTACTGGACATTGATTAGCCTAGAGTTGAATATCCAATAAAAACCTGAAAACTGTTGGATATTGGACTTTGGACATTCAAACATTACTGGATATTGATTAGCCTATAGAGTTGAATATCCAATCAAACCTGAAAACTGTTGGATATTGGACTTTGGACATTGGACTTTGGACATTCAAACATTATTATATATTGATTAGCCTAGAGTTGAATATCCAATAAAAACCTGAAAACTGTTGGATATTGGACTTTGGACATTGGACTTTGGATATTCAAACATTACTGGATATTGATTAGCCAAGAATTGAATATCCAATAAAAACCTGAAAACTGTTGGATATTGGAGTTTGGACATTGGACTTTGGACATTCACACATTACTGGATATTAATTAGCCTAGAGTTGAATATCCAATAAAAACCTGAAAACTGTTGGATATTGGACTTTGGACATTCAAACATTACTGGATATTGATTAGCCTAGAGTTGAATATCCAATTGTTATGCCCGGTCCAAATTGGAACGCGAGATATTCTTTGTACAATGAGCAGCTCTCTAACTGGATAGGTATACCTTAAACTTTAAATAAAGAGACAACACGGCAGGATAGTAAGTACACAGGTAACAAGTTAACATGGGTTTTATTCAGTTTAACACCTGGTTCATGGAGGAGCAAGACATATATTTTATACCTGTAACCTGGAGATCATCAACAACAATAAGAATAATTAAGACATACAATACTCAGGTTATCAAGTAAGCAATAGGAGTCGGACAATGGGTCCGGACTCAAGGTAATAATAATACTCCTAGGATACAATTATAAGGTATCCAAAATGGTGGAGGTACACCTCCTACCCAAATAGATCTCAGAGAGGATCTCAACAAAAGACAAGAGTGCAGTAATGGCAAATGCCGTCTGGATCATGCAATGATGTCCCCGGCATATAGTGACGTTAACTGACTCTAAAGCAATAATGGCCAAGTGGTCATCAACAATGAAGTGGGCTCGGAAAGGCTCACAAATGATATTAATACTATAGGTGTGCTAGATCTCACCTGGCAAAGATTAATCCTTAACTCTAATTGTGTACTAGCAGGGTGCTGAAGGCTGAGGCAACAATCGTCGGGAGCTGAGATAGAGTTAAATCTATTCGAGTTATGAACCTGACAGAATGTTAAATGAATTAGGCTAGAAGTTATACAAAGGGACTAGATTACGTGCAAATATGTGTTTGTGTTTGATGCTATGGGTCTTATATAAGCACGCCCCCTCTGTCGGGCTATGGGAGACCAATAACCCGGGAAGGTGCATATATAAGGATCCCCTGATAGGTATGTATAATGGGTCCCGGCAAGTGGGCTAATTAACGTCAATTTAAGTAGGGAGAAGAAAGACTTCTCGCAAGACGTAATGTTAATGAGAACCCCTGAAGATAACTTCTACCACAACCCTGAGTCAACTCTATACCCAGAAACGGTACAAAAGCACTTAAAGGAGAGCTGTAGTGAAGAGGAGGGCCCATAGATCGAGGGAGGATCCAGTAGTCCGGAGGGCGGCTGGGCGTGATGACTCCGGAAGTTGGTCCAGGGGGGCGGCTGGGCGTGATGACTCCAGCTACTGGTCCAGGGTGAGTCACAAGATGATTCCTTAGACCTTGGCGCCTACCACGGGACAACCGGGTTCCCCTTGCACTCCCACAGTGCAGTGATCCCCAAAGGATATGCTGGAGTTCTGCTACAAGGTTTGGGGGGTTAGGGTGACTAGCATAATGATCTACCTAGAGTGGCAAGCAGTCTAGATAGTGACATTATAGGTAGTCTAAGGGGGGTCAAGGTAAGTGTCTTCCTTCCTTGCTAGTTCGTGGAACTATCAGAACCATGTAGCAAAAAGAGAATCCAGAAAGGGGAGCCCAAAGTGGGTTGCCCAAAATTAGTCCTCTTCCTGATGGGGGGAACCCGATCTGGTAGATCTCTAGTTATTACACTATCCTCATAATCCCTTGAACAAAACAAGGTAGGAATCCTTTGGTACTTGGTTTGTGCACCGCATCGAAGGCCAGAAAGGGGGAGCCCAAAGTGGGTTGCCCAAGCTAGTCCTCTTCCTGATGGGGGGAACCCGACCTGGTAGATCTTTGATCACAGCACACAACTGACAAGTTGAACACCAGCTATCTCTGGCTGTTCTTACCCTGAACTAAAGAATACCAAATGGCAAGCTTAGTTCCTGATGTCCAGGCTGGGTGAGTATAAGGCAATCTTCTTGCCCCTACTTAAGGCGCCCGGCTTGAGAGGATCAAGGGCGTTTGGCGCGTGGTGGTTATGTCCTTGTGGCTCTGGGGGTGGCGCGCCTGGACTCTGGCTGGCAGGAGTAGGGTTGGCTGCAGGTTTTAGTGGCAGCTAGAGATGCGGTCTTATCATCCTGAGACCGCATCTCACTACCGTCTGGTAGAGAAAAGTCCCGACCCCGGGACTGGAGATGGTAATGTCTTGAAGTATTATCTTCGTAGACAGGGGTCAGGTGCTGGAGGAAGTGGTAATAAATGACTCCCTGGTTGTTAGGGGTGGCCATCTTGTCTCCGGTGAGGGTGAGGAGAGAAGAGAAGTCATAGTACCTCAAATGGTCGAGGAGGTGGTGAGGTGACTTGATCACTTTGGTGGAGTCCTTCCGCGCCAGGGTTATCATGTCAATCCGCATCTTGGTGGTGGTCGTCAGCGAGGGCGTTGTCGTGGCTGGAGGTGGTTGGAGAGTGATGACAGAGAGCCTGGCTTGGCCCAGGTCATGAGGTTGTGCGGACGCCGAAGTACCAGGCTGGGGGGAGGAGCTTGGAGACGCTTGACCCTTAACCTTTCTCGCTTTAGGCTGAGACAGGGCTGGTTCCCATCTGGTGGGTGGCTTCACAGGTCTTCCACAGCGGGTATGAGAAGGCAGTCTGGGAAATGGGGGAGATGGAGATAGAGGTGACATTGAGCGAAATTTGGATATTGTTTTTCGCCTGGGAAGTTGAAAAGGAGGGGAAATAGATTGAGGAGAAGGAGGTAGGGTTTTAGAGATAGGAGGAGTAGGTGAGTTTTTTTTTAGGACGGAAGCTGGGGGTGATAGGCAAAGTGGGGGGTATGTTGGTGAGTTGTGGTGGCGAGGGGGGAAGACTAGACGTGGCAAGGTTAATTAAAGGTGATGGTTGAGAAGGAGGTTGCGGAGGTGAAACGAGAGGAGAGGAGATGTGAGAAGATTTGGGCTTAGGAATTCGGGAAGGGGTGAAGGTGACAGGAGGTGAAAGAGAAGAGGGGGAAGTTTGGGTTTGAGTAGAGAGAACAGGAGGAGGTCGATGTTTAGGAAGGTGAGAAGGGGTGAACTGGTCGAGGCGAGTGGGAAGGGTGACAGGAGGTTGCAGTACAGGAGAGTGAAGGGCAGGCAAAGGAGAATTGAGAGGGGGAGTGGAAAGAGGTGGAGGGAGAGGGACAGCATGGTTGAGAGGGACAGGTCCGGAAAGACAGGAAGTTTGAGGGTGAAGATTTGAAACAGGGGTACAGTCAACATCCTGATCAGGCTAAGCTACAACAGTAATATTCTTATTAATAGGTTGAAACCTTCTGACAAACCTATTCCTATAAGTGCGAGATTCCCCATGATAGTTAATTATGACCTGGAAACAGTTTGGGATCCTAAGGACCTCAAATGGACCCTTGTACCGTGGCTTCAGTTTGGAGGGTACAGGTAAGATGGCGACCATGACTAGGTCGCCTACTTGGTGAGGGTTGTTCTTGGGGGCTTCATCAGGCTGGAGATCTTGGGTAAATTGGAGCTGACGTAGGCGGTTCCTGAGGTGGACGAGGTTGGTATTTAGACCTGGTGAGGCCTCAGTAGGGGCAGCTAGGTGATGTAGTGGTATGAGGAGAGGTGGGCTCCCAAAAACCATCTCATGAGGGGTGATCCCGTTGTCTCTGGGGCAGGTGTTTATTCCCCATTGTATGATGCGAATTTGGCTGGTCCAGTCTGATGAGTTCATCTGTTGGAGGCGGGTCCGGATTTGATTGGCGATGGTTCTATGAGATCGCTCGCAGATGGAGTTTCCTTTTGGCCAGTAGGGTGAAGAGTGGCTGATGTGAAATCCAAACATTTCGGAGATCTGCGTCCAAATTTGTCCGGTGAATTCAGGGGCATTGTCGGAGTGGATTGCCTGTGGCAATCCAAAATAGGGAAAGACATGTTGTAATAATGCCTCGGTGACGGCCATAGCAGTGTGTTCTCTGGCAGGGCAGGCGATCACGTATTTTGAGTACGTGTCCACGAAGGTGATGATGTAGCGGTATCCCCTGTCGTTTTGTAGAGGTCCCATGACGTCCACTGCCAAAAGTTGCCAGGGTTTAGAAGCGATGAGTTTGCCGGAAGGTCCTGGGGTGCGTGTTTGGTCTTTTCCCATGGTGCAGGCACGGCAAGCTTCAGTGATTTTCTTGGCCGTGGTGTAGGGGCGAGGAGTCCAGTAGATGTCTTTGAACGTTTTCACCAACTTCTTTTGGCCTAGATGGATCCCGTTGTTGGTGTGCAAGGAAGATATCATTTGTTCAGCATCCTCAGGCCCTAGCATGATCTGACCTTCTGGGGTAAAGAGGGCGTCACCCCTTCTTTGTAAGAGGCCAAAAAGTCGGGTGGAGATCCAAGTTGGTTTGTCGTTCCGGAGGTAGGCCTGGATGAGAGGGGGAGTGGTAGTAGGTGGTGGTCGAGGTTCTTGGATGGTGTTGAGTTGTTCTGGTGCCAGTGGGAGCCGGGATAAGGCGTCTGCATTGGTATGGAGTTTTCCCGGCCTGTAGGAAATCTCAAAATCAAACTCCTCAAGTGATTCTCGCCAACGGACTGTTAGGGCATTCTTAGAATCAGATTTCCTGAGCCATTGTAAGGCTTGGTGGTCAGTGATGATGGTGATCTTGACGCCAGCTAGGTAGGCCCGGAAGTGTTGGAGGGCCCAAACGATGCCTAAGCATTCTCTTTTAGTTACCGGGTAGTTGGTTTCTGCTGGGGTTAAGGTCCGGCTGGCACAAGCAATGATGTGCTCTCGTCCTTCTCGATTTTGGGAGAGGACTGCACCGACGCCGAGAAGGGACACGTCGGTGTAGAGTCTAAAGGGTAGTTGGTAGTCCGGAAAAGAGACGACAGGGGAAGACACGAGTAGATCCTTGAGGGAGGTGAAGGCTTGGAGACGGTCGGGGGTCCACACAAAAGGTTCTTCCTTCCTAGTTAAGTCGTGTAGAGGTCTGGCAATGGTGGCGAAATTCTTCACAAACCTCCGATAGTAGGAGGCAAGGCCTAGGAAAGCTCTTACTCCTTTTACTGACTTAGGGGGTTGGATCTCCTGGATGGCTTGGAGTTTCTTGGGGTCAGGTGCAAGTCCTTCTTCTGACACCAGATGTCCTAAGAATTGGACCTGATGTCGAGCCATGGTGCATTTAGTAGGCTTCAGCTTTAATCCGGCTTGTTGGATCCTCTGGAAAACTTGGCGGAGGCGTTGGAGGTGTTCTGCCCAGGTACGACCAAATACTATGATGTCGTCCAAGTACGCCAGACATGTTTCCCAAGTTAATCCCTGAAGTACGGATTCCATCAGTCGGGAGAAGGTGGCGGGACCGTTACATAATCCGAATGGCAGCACTGAGAACTCGTAAAGCTTCCCTTGGCTGGTGGAGAAAGCTGTTTTTTCTTGGTCGGTGGGGGCGACGGGGACCTGCCAGTATCCGGATTGCAGGTCCAGTGTGGAGAACCATCTGGCCCCTAAGAGGGAGTCTAGGGAGTCGTCGATGCGTGGTAGTGGGGTGGCATCTTTGATGGTGACATCGTTGAGTTGTCGGTAGTCGATGCAGAATCGAGATGACCCATCCTTCTTCTTGACCAGTACCACTGGAGAGGACCAAGGGCTAGTTGATGGGTTGACGATGCCAGCTTCTAACATCTCTGCAACTTGCTTCTGTTCTTCTTGGCGCTGAACGGGGTTCTTTCTTCGTATAGCCTGTGTGACTGGGGGTCCAACAGTGTGAATGTGGTGTTCTAGGACATGGGTGTGGCCTACATCTTGGGGGTTTGGTGGCAAAGATGTCCTGGTATTCGGCCATTAACTGGCACAGATCGTCCTTTTGTTGAGGGGTGAGGTGAGTAGGAACGTCTGGGAGTGATGGAGTTGATGCAGGAATGGAGGTGGTGGTGTCGGTTGAAGGCTGGTCATCATAAGTCTCTAGTTCTCCGATGGTGAGACCCCTGGGTAGGGTGATAGGGTGGTCGGAGATGTTGGCTATTCTTACTGCATTTTGTTTTAAAATGGCAGGAGCAGTGAGACAATCCCTGTCAAAAGGGCTCTGAAGAGAGGGAGTGTGAATGAGTTCTCCGTTGAGGGCTGGATGGATGGGTACCCAATGTTCATGATGTGGCAGCAAGGTGATGGGTTGAATGGTGATGGCCGATGCAACACGGATGGCTTTCAAGGTTTGAGGAGGGTCATGGAGCGGTGTGGCAATCTTCGGAGTGGTGAGTCCTGGGGGTTTGGTGGAAATAACAATCTTCTTTCAACACACTGGATAGTAGTGCGGAGGGCCGTGAGAAGGTCGAATCCCAGGTATCCGTCGTAGGTGGTTTCTTGGGAGGAAATACCATGAAAGCATGGTGATGGCCGTGGTTAGGTTGAGGGGTGGCCACATACAGTGGGGCCGTGATGCCAGTACTAGAAATAAGGTTGTCGTTGGCATCAATGAGGGTGGTGGACGAGTGTTGAATTGGTCCAAAAGTGTTGTGATGTCTCTGGTGGTAAGAGGAAAAAATACAGGATCTTGAAGCTCCGGTGTCGACAAGGAGTCGAGAGGTGACTCCCTGGATGGTCAGGTGGGTGTAAATGGGAGGCTTTATCATATCATAGCTGCCCCTATCTCGAGCCCCCGCCAGTTTGCAAGTTGGTGGGCGGGGGCGGTCTAAAACCCGGTTTGATGACTTCCGGCTCGACTGTACTGTGGTCGTCCGGGTCACCAACCTCGTCGTAGTCCTCAGCTCCTGCGGTGCCGTCTTCTAGGATGGTGGCAACTCTTCTGGAGGGCTTTAGCCAGGGAATCTGTCCCCAGAACAGTGGAACCCTCGAGCGTTTGGCCAGCAACTCGGCAAAAGACCTCTTCAACCCATTAACCCGGGAGCTGCGGGGAGACTCTTAAGAGTTCCCCCGGCGCACTGCGGGAAGACTCTTAAGAGTCAGAGAAAATAAAAATCAACTTTTGACATCGAAAAAAAAATATTTTTTTATATTTTTTTTTTTTATTTTTTTTTTTTTTTTTGGCCCCTGGGCCATGCAAAATCTCAGTCCTCTACCTCCCCTCCTTCCCCACTTTCCTCCTCTCCTTCAGTTATCACCTATTTTCCCTGTTATTCCCTTATTCTGAGGTATAGTTGCGTGCTAACATTAGAAATCCGATTGGAGGGTGTGGTCATCACTGATAGCAAGCGAGTGCAAGGGAGAGAGAGAGAGTATCGATCGACTGTGTCTCAGTGGCCTTGGGGGAAATTGGCGGGAAAGCAGATTGCCTCACCCATACATTATACAACTCGCGGGCTATATCTCCGATTTTGACCATCCAAACGCTGTTTTCACTCGTTTTATTGTTGTTTCAGGTTAATACCTTTATAATCAACCCATAATAGGCGCATATGGATAAATATTAATGCTATTAATGGCACAATGAATATTTTAGTGACGGAAACACCTCAAATACGTCAGCACAGGGGGACGTTTCCAATTACCCCCATGCGCACTTCAGAGGTTAATAGGGCAATGGGACCCGCAGGGCTTCCAGTCTCCAGGCTTGACTCTGGCCCATTCTTCCGGCTTGTCCTGGTTGCGGCTAGGGTGGTAGGTTGGTCCGGAATGAGCTCCTTGTGGCTTAGTGGGAGCTCGTTGGATACCCGCGATCTTTCCTTGCTCCTGGGATTTTTGCAGGGCCAGAATACGGCGTATGATAGGGAGGTCTGTATCATATCCGGCCGGTTCTGTGATGGCAAAGTGGTCCCGGACTGCACGCGGAAGGATCCTCATCAGGGTCCGGCGGACGTTCTCCTTCCTCTCTGCAGCTGTAGCCGTTGTGAATGCGGTGGAAGCCAGCCTGGTAAGCATGCTGATGGTGGCGTCGAGGTCCCCGTCATAGGTGATGGCGTGAAATTGCTGGTCGGCTATTACTACCTAAGACGGGGTTAATGGCAGTTTTAGTGTATGTTTCAAACTGTTCCCAGGTCATTCCGGGGTTCTCTTTTACATAACTGGAAACTAGGGCCATAGACCGCCCTAGCTTCATGACTACAGTATGTATTTTAGGGGCAACTTCATCTTTAAATATGATGTCAAGCACTGGCTTGACAACCTCTAAATAGGTGGCAATGTCAGTTTCCTCTTGTCTGAAAGGAATAATATCCAGTGCTTTCCCTGCCATCCTGACTACTTATCCCTGTCGTGATACTCTCAAAATATTTAAAGCAGGAAAAACCTGAAAGGCTACCTTCGAGAAAGAGACACCGCTGCCACCAGTGTTATGTCCGGTCCAAATTGGAACGCGAGATATTCTTTGTACAATGAGCAGCTCTCTAACTGGATAGGTATACCTTAAACTTTAAATAAAGAGACAACACGGCAGGATAGTAAGTACACAGGTAACAAGTTAACATGGGTTTTATTCAGTTTAACACCTGGTTCATGGAGGAGCAAGACATATATTTATACCTGTAACCTGGAGATCATCAACAACAATAAGAATAATTAAGACATACAATACTCAGGTTAACAAGTAAGCAATAGGAGTCGGACAATGGGTCCGGACTCAAGGTAATAATAATACTCCTAGGATACAATTATAAGGTATCCAAAATGGTGGAGGTACACCTCCTACCCAAATAGATCTCAGAGAGGATCTCAACAAAAGACAAGAGTGCAGTAATGGCAAATGCCGTCTGGATCATGCAATGATGTCCCCGGCATATAGTGACGTTAACTGACTCTAAAGCAATAATGGCCAAGTGGTCATCAACAATGAAGTGGGCTCGGAAAGGCTCACAAATGATATTAATACTATAGGTGTGCTAGATCTCACCTGGCAAAGATTAATCCTTAACTCTAATTGTGTACTAGCAGGGTGCTGAAGGCTGAGGCAACAATCGTCGGGAGCTGAGATAGAGTGAAATCTATTCGAGTTATGAACCTGACAGAATGTTAAATGAATTAGGCTAGAAGTTATACAAAGGGACTAGATTACGTGCAAATATGTGTTTGTGTTTGATGCTATGGGTCTTATATAAGCACGCCCCCTCTGTCGGGCTATGGGAGACCAATAACCCGGGAAGGTGCATATATAAGGATCCCCTGATAGGTATGTATAATGGGTCCCGGCAAGTGGGCTAATTAACGTCAATTTAAGTAGGGAGAAGAAAGACCTCTCGCAAGACGTAATGTTAATGAGAACCCCTGAAGATAACTTCTACCACAACCCTGAGTCAACTCTATACCCAGAAACGGTACAAAAGCACTTAAAGGAGAGCTGTAGTGAACAGGAGGGCCCATAGATCGAGGGAGGATCCAGTAGTCCGGAGGGCGGCTGGGCGTGATGACTCCGGAAGTTGGTCCAGGGGGGGCGGCTGGGCGTGATGACTCCAGCTACTGGTCCAGGGTGAGTCACAAGATGATTCCTTAGACCTTGGCGCCTACCACGGGACAACCGGGTTCCTCTTGCACTCCCACAGTGCAGTGATCCCCAAAGGATATGCTGGAGTTCTGCTACAAGGTTTGGGGGGTTAGGGTGACTAGCATAATGATCTACCTAGAGTGGCAAGCAGTCTAGATAGTGACATTATAGGTAGTCTAAGGGGGGTCAAGGTAAGTGTCTTCCTTCCTTGCTAGTTCGTGGAACTATCAGAACCATGTAGCAAAAAGAGAATCCAGAAAGGGGAGCCCAAAGTGGGTTGCCCAAAATTAGTCCTCTTCCTGATGGGGGGAACCCGATCTGGTAGATCTCTAGTTATTACACTATCCTCATAATCCCTTGAACAAAACAAGGTAGGAATCCTTTGGTACTTGGTTTGTGCACCGCATCGAAGGCCAGAAAGGGGGAGCCCAAAGTGGGTTGCCCAAGCTAGTCCTCTTCCTGATAGGGGGAACCCGACCTGGTAGATCTTTGATCACAGCACACAACTGACAAGTTGAACACCAGCTATCTCTGGCTGTTCTTACCCTGAACTAAAGAATACCAAATGGCAAGCTTAGTTCCTGATGTCCAGGCTGGGTGAGTATAAGGCAATCTTCTTGCCCCTACTTAAGGCGCCCGGCTTGAGAGGATCAAGGGCGTTTGGCGCGTGGTGGTTATATCCTTGTGGCTCTGGGGGTGGCGCGCCTGGACTCTGGCTGGCAGGAGTAGGGTTGGCTGCAGGTTTTAGTGGCAGCTAGAGATGCGGTCTTATCATCCTGAGACCGCATCTCACCAATAAAAACCTGAAAACTGTTGGATATTGGATATTGGACTTTGGACTTTTGACATTCAAACATTACCGGTACTGGATAGTGAGTAGCCTAAACTGTTGGATATTGGACTTTGGACTTTGGACTTTGGTCATTCAAACATTACTGGATATTGATTAGCCTATGAGTTGAATATCCAATATAATCCTGAGAACTGTTGGATATTGGACTTTGGACTTTCGACTTTGGACATTCAAACATTACTGGATATTGAGTAGTCTAGAGTTGAATATATATATATATAAAATACCACCAAAAGGAATGTCCCCCACCAACCTCCCGACCCACAACCCAGTAACAATTCCGCAAGAACCAGAACGGAAGCCGGCAGGGACGAAAGGACCCAACAGCCGGAAAGAAAAATACGCACCCACAGGATCAAAGGAAGCCGACACGGCCGGAAAACAAGAGATCCCAAAGACACTTCGACCAAAGGTGTTATACTCACAACCTTTCGAATATGTTAGGTTCAAACGAAGGAAACAAAGGATCGACCCCAACACGGCAGGAAAACAAGAGATCACAAAGACACTTCGACCAAAGGTGTTATACTCACAACCTTTCGAATATGTTAGGTTCAAACGACGGGACCAAAGGATCGACCCCAACACGGCCGGAAAACAAAGGTCCAAAGGCACGTCGACCACAAGTAGTAGGTTCCCACATCCAAGACACCCACACAACACACCAACTTCGTTTTCTTCCTTTCACATAACCACATATGTATACGTCTCCTCAATCACAGCCTTCTAATATAAAAACCACATTACTTTAACAATGAACATTCTTGATGTACCGACTAAGTATGTATTTAATGAAGGTACCAACCATGCATGCAGACTATATATGTTACTTTCATTGTGTAGGTACGACGGCGATCTAAAGACAACTTGTCTCCATTCAAACCAATCAGATCGTGATTAGGTCAGTCAGGTATTTAATTATGTAGCAACCCTGCCCCCTAATTTTAGAAGACGTAAACTATAATACCCGCGTTGTGTGTGTCCACGGTGACTGTGTTAAACTCGGTACAACCGCCTCAACAATTGTTACCCCATGAAAACCCGTTTTTCTATGTATGCCACCGATCCACAGAAAACTAACCTAACCCTGTGCTTGTACTAATCCATATCTGTTGATTTATATAATTACTAATATCCAATTTGCATACGATCATCTCCAGAGAAGTGCAGGAAAACTACCTAGTCTCTCTCTCTCCATTATGAGATAGATCGATATCACTCATGCATGTACCCATTCCTAAAAGTAAGAAAAAGTTTTATCCACAATACTCTGCTTAGTGACCGCGTGCCCCGTGGTAAACTTTTGAGCCACCCTGTCCTTTTGTCCTCTCCCCGTAGGCCTACCAACCCAACTTCACAAACCTTCCCCTCGCATGACGCCCATCAGGATGTTTTTATATTCCGTGCCGAGTCAGTTCCGACTCGAACCCCAGTATACCGAGAGTGTAAACCTATTCTAGCATCTCTTTCACGATCCTCTAACCTAAGTAAACCACACTCCCCACCTGAACCGTAGGGGTAGAACGCACGAGGCTATGCCCCCCTCCCACCCCCTTGAAAGAGGGTATAGGCCATAAAAATGTCACATCCACCGACCCCAAGCTCAGCTGTTTCGTTTTAGTGCCTAGGATATTATATGAACCAGAAATTGCCCGATCGATATGATCTGACAGAGGCACTGCCCATGTCGAATCGTATTCCGTACATTTCAACCAGGGTTCATTCGCTTTACATTAACGACTAATACCGTCATTTTATACCCGCATTTCGTTTTCGTAAGTTAAGTATTTCTTTTTCCTTCGTCCTTGTTACTCAGTTACTTGTTCGTCAAGGGGAATCCACGCAATGCGAGCTAAGCTCATTATTATCGCGCCTCCTTAACTGGGAATGTATTGCGTGAAATGCATGTTAAGTGTTTTATGTACTGTTGGAATGGCTGTGGATGTGTGTGTAGTCTGTATTTAGCCAATTGGCGACATCGGAAACGAAGGCTTAGGGTGGATCTGTATGGTACCATTCTCACTATAGACGGTACCGTCTCGCCCGAAGGCTTAGGTAGCCATCAGCTTAGGTGAACCATATGATACCCATCTCGCCTTGTACCATTTTTGCCAACCCCAGATGGGACGTCACAACGTCGTCCACTTATTCCAGGTACCTATTTACAGCTAGGTGAACTGAGGCTAACACATGAAAGGAGACAAGCCCAATTTGTCTCCGCCCGGCCGGGGATTGAACCCCCGACCCCTCGTGTGTGAGACGAGAGCTCTACCTACTAGGCTACGGTGTGGAGGTAGATGTGCTGGAAAGTGTGAAAAGGAACAACTTGAGATGGTTCGGCCATATGGAATGTATGGGAAGCGAGAGAATGACTAAGAGGGTGTACGAGAGCGAGGTGGAAGGACAGAGAGGGAGAGGTAGACCGAAGGAAAGGTGGAAGGATGGAGTGGTTGGGAGGAGGGGCGTCAACTGACTGGGGACAGAGGTGCTTGGGGGCGGTTCATTCGTGGCCACCTCTTCGGGGATCATGGCGTCAGGCAATAGATAGGCTAGATAGATAGGCTTGCACCCTTGTGTTTCATGTTTTTTCCTCCAGATTTTGAGAAATTAGAGTTTTCATGGTCTTAGTTATAATTCCAATGTGAGATACACGATGGGTTGAGGGGGGCCCCCTCACCACTCCATGAATTATTGAAATTGTCATCTATGTTGCCAGCAGGGGGTAAATATCGATTATACTGCATAAAGAAGGCGTTTTTAAACGGGATGGATGTAGACTCCGGGCGTACCGTACGGTAGTCATGTTTACATAGGGCGATCGCCGTGGTTAAATTCGCGTCAATTTTGACGGCGATTTTTTTCGGTAATTTGCCCCCTAGGCCTACTGGCTGCTGGAAATATATATGATGATGACAATATGCTATCATCATGGGGGGGTGAGGGGGGCTTTGCCCCCCTCAACATATTATTGTATCCAAAGACAGTCAAAATAGACGGGAACATGATGGCAAAGGTCCGACGCCACGTAGTGTAAACAAGGCTGGCGGTATGCCCGTACTTAACATTCTTGCCGAAAAAACGCCCATGCTAATCAATCTCAGAGCTCTTTCGGACATCCTCACCGTTAACAAACATCGGAAAAACTCCATTTATTGGTCACCAATTTTCCCATGGATTTTTTTATTTTTCCCTGTTAGTTTTCATCAATATATAGTGTTTAGAAATAATTAGAACCCTCGGCGAAACCGTTTTCCCCATTATACAACGATCTTAAGACACGCCGCCCGATAGTGGGGAGGGCTATGAAGTACAGGGAAAATGAGGGGTTTTTAAATGAGTTAAACGGCGATTACAAACGTATTCAAGCAAAAACTTGGCGCGGGTTTTTGTGAAGGTATTTTTCAAAGGTCTACAAAAAACCAATATTTCGAAAACCCGAGCCAAGTTTTGGTCAAAGCTGGCTGCGATTTTGCGAGTTTGTAGACAACAAAATGACAGTAACACATTTAGAAATTTGGCTTCAGGTTTCCCACAATTGCAAAGCCATAAAACCCGAATTTTGGAAAACCCGAGCCAGGTTTTGGCCAAAGCTGGCCCCGATTTTGCGAGTTTGTAATCAAACAAATGACAGTAACCTTATTTAGAAATTTGGCTCAGGTTTCCCAAAATTGCAAAGCCATAAAACCCGATTTTGGGAAAACCCGAGCCAGGTTGTGGCCAAAGCTGGCTCGGATTTTGCGAGTTTGTAGACAAACACAAATGACAGTAACATCATTTAGAAATTTGGCTCAGGTTTCCCGAAATTGCAAAGCCATAAAACCCGAGCCATGTTTTGGGAAAATTGTCCTCTGATTTTGCGGAGTTTTAAGAGTAAACAAATTACACTAACCTAATTTCGATTTTTGGCTCATGTTAAGATATCATAGTGTTTACAAGCCTTAGACCCCTTTGAAAGGGAAATTAGCCTAACCTAACAACCTTACCTAACCTATCCTAGTATTATGGGTGGGGGCTGCCGCCCCCACACCCCCGCTATGTGCATTCTTTGACAGATTGTTTGAGTATTTGTCTGTGAAAAAGGGGGTAATGGTTTAGGTTGTATGGCCCTGCTAAAGAAAATGGATTTTTTGAGCACAGACTAAACCAAAAGGTTCACTACTGGATTTACATAGCTGGTCATTTAACCTAAACCTAACCTAACCTAACCTAACCTAACCTAACCTAACCTAAGGTAACCTGGGCATTTCTGGGGGGTGCTGCCCCCCGGCCCCCCGCTGGTCTTGGGATGAAATGTGATAAAAAACACGTTTATCTCTTACCTCATTATTCAAAGTTGTGTATTTGGTTTAATATACCCTTACCAGGTCATTTGAAACAGTTATATTGCTTCTATATATCATATAATACACCATAGACTCCGTTTTTAATAACTCAGAAAAAAAAAAGAGTACTTCGATAAACCAATTACGGAAAATACCTTAAAACACGAAGGCCAAGTTTTGCTTACAACTAAAACCCTTTGTTTTCGGCCGTTTTTATTCCACCCGCGAAAATAGGAAAGCGTAATTGCCTACCATATTGAGATGTGGAGGGAGTTCGGTAACGGACGCGAGAATGCGTCCACGTTCGTTTTCGACGAGGAGTTACCGACGAGTAGTGGTTTTATTTAAAAACCAATAATGACCGCATCGCCACTGGTCTGCCTTTGGGTTCATAATAGTCACATTCGTTTGAGCAGAGTTTGCAGGAAAACAGAGGTAGGCACACAACCATGGTCAGTAAAAACCTTAAGGGCTGCACTATTGTTCCTTGTCCAGTAGTCAATAATCACTGAATGTGGGAGGGCTGTGAACAACCATTACAAGCGGCCGTCTCCATGCACTAAAGTGAGGAGAGGACCAGACTCCCTGTAAATGAAGGTGTGTTTTAGCGGTGATTGGTTAAGTGCAATGATGTAATCAAGGTCAATAAACTCAACTGATAGGTTGCTGGTTGTATGGGTGACGGAATCTATGAGTTTAATGACGTGGTCAGAAAAAAACCCCAATAAGAATCCAGAAGTGTCTCGTGACGTAATTGCGCAGGAGCTAGGAAATGAAAATCAGTATTTCCAATGCGGATTGGCAGATGGCGTGATAGTATTACAAAAGTTGAAGGATAAGAGCTCTCCAGATTACGAAAAAAATGGCGTCGCTGAAAGCCGCGGCCGTCTATAAGAGAGTATTGACAACCGTTTTACGGTAGGTAGGACATGTTGTTAACGTTTTTTAAATAGGTTTTGCCGAGGGTTGAAACTAATTTTAATATGATGCTTAGAGCATATAGATTCCATATCTGTCTTCAAATATGTCAAAATAATTGGTGACCAATAAATGGAGTTATACTCAAACATCTTCTTTATGCAGTAGGCTAGGCTATAGGCCTAGCCTAATCAATATTTACCCCCTGCTGGCAAGTTGGCAACATAGATGACAATTTCAATGATTCAAGGGAATCAAGGGGCCTGAGGGCCCTAAACCCATTGTGTTTCCCACATTGGAATTATAACGAAGACCATGAAAACACTCATTTCTCAAAATCTGGAGAAAAAAATTAAAAATAGCCTAAGGGTGCGAGCCTAGGCTATTCCCTATAGCCTAATTACCATAATTTTAATAGGCCTATCCAAATAGAGTTGGAGCCACCAATAGAATTATACCTTAAGTTAAGATGGCTAGCAAGTAGCATAGGCTAGGCCTAAGTTAGACAAGTTATTGAGAGCAACTACGACGTAAATTATTAAACTCATTAGGCCTAGGCCTAGGCTATAGGCCTATTATACTCACATATATTACTACAGATGTCTATAAAGTCCCTACAGCCCTCCAGACATCAGCTATGGCCGGGTATACTCTCCTCCTCTTAGGGTGGAAACAAATTAATAAGGAAATTGGAAGAAATAAAAGTTTTGGCTGAATTTCTGGATTGTTTTGACCTCGTTTTTTCTGAGTTTTGACATTTTCGGTTACTTTGCATCTCGCCATGTTCTCCCTATTAACCATTTTACCACCATATTAATTCAGTATATCTAATCTAGTGCGAAGGTTTTTATTGTATTCTACATATTTATTATCTTATTTGTTCTTAAAGCTCGAAAATCATTGATAAAATGTTTAATATGCGAAATAATCAAGCTTCCGAAATTTCTACTTGGTCCCCTTCACAACAGCTGTGAGGAAGTTTCGGGTCAATATTTGTTTTCGTTTCTGCAGACGACGCTAACAAAACTAAATAACAAGGAATCTTATAATGTAAAATTGCATTTAAAATCGTACCATATTTTCATAAGTTTTCTTGTGTATTTTGATGGATAATTTTATGTAATATATATGTGACGAAATATTAAATATCTCGAAACGGTTCAGGCGCGTGTTCATTTTGGCACTACGGTATTGAACTACGCAATGCTCTGTGTTGTCCGTTCATTTCTGTCTGTCTCTTTTCCTATACTACTTTCCTACTTCGGGGGCGGGTGGCTAGCAATCCTCCTCCCCTTGTAAAATTCACCTACTATACTCTATACATTTCCAGCTTATGGTAAAATTGAACCCCTCAGCAGCTGATTTATCGATACTTAATGGAAAAATATGAAACTACCACGGCTGTTCATCGTATAAGTACTGTACCATGTTTTCATAATTAACCTAAGAAGTGCGCATGGGGGGTATGAGACACCACACTCCTGTGCTGACGTATTTGAGCTGTTCCCATCACTAACATCGTTATTTTACCATAAATAGCATTAATACTTATCCATATCGGAGCCGTGGTGGTCCAGTGGTGAGCACGCTCGCGTGTGAATCTGAAAGACCCGGGATCGAATCCCTGCCACGGCGGACATTTAGTGGGTGCGGGGCACACGGTGTACGTCCTAGCATGTTTCACTATGCTTGCACCCAGTCAAAGGAAATCCTGACGGACGTATACAGACACAAAACACACTAACAAAGCAACTCCAACACCTTCCTCTCTCTCCAACAACCCTTCTCCCTCCTCAACCATCTTCTCTGAGCTATTGCCCGATAAAAATGGGCATGTTCAGTCCTGTACAGAATCGTAAGGTTCAGAATCGTAAAGATTCCAGGACGAGCTCATCAGCGGCGGATCCCCAGATCGACCGTGGTGATTGTCACCTAAACATCTACAAAACAATATGCGCCTATTATAGGTTGATTATAAAGGTATTAACCTGTTACAACAATAAAACAAGTGGAAACAGCGTTTGTGAAATGCTAGGTTTTTCCAGGGTTAAATAGGAAGGGAAATATCCCCAGCCTACCTTTAGGATCAACCTTTCCTGGTACCTGGCGCGGGGTACGAACCTCTGAAGGGAATTTAACCCTCCTAAAAACCCACAGGTTTTGAGATGCCTTGGGTGGGGTTCGAACCCTGGTTAGTGACGCACCACCATCATCACCAGGCCCTCCATTGGGGCGGGGCGGGGGGGGGCCCCCCCCCCCCCCCCCCCCCCCCCCCTCCCCCCCCCCCCCCCCCTCCGATAACCCACTTACTACTACAGACGTACCTAAAAGTATAGCAACCTTCAGGTCGATTTTTAAGAACACTAGGTGATAGGTCTCGTGGTGTTATCAAGTGATGAGTTTATTGGACTGACCATCTACGACTATTTTTTACGCTATTACATGACGTCAACTCGGGTTAGTATTATTGTGGGTGCGGGACATTTTCGAGGGCAATACACCACATTCCTTTTTAGTTAGTGTAATGCCCTCGAAAATGTCCCGCACCCACAATAATACTAACCCGAGTTGACGTCAGATATAGCGTAAAATAGTCGTAGATGGTAAGTCCAATAAAAATGTCTCGAGAGCCTATCACCGTGGTTCGAAAATAGTCGTAGATGGTAAGTCCAATAACAAATCATCTCGAGAGACCATCACCGTGGTTCTTAAAAATCTGACTAAGGTTTGCTATACTTTAGTACGTCCGTGGTAGTTACAGTGGGTTAGCGCGCGGGCTTTGGTGGTGATGGTTGGTGCGTCACTAACCAGGGTTCCCGAACCCCACCCAAGGGCATCTCAAAACCTGTGGGTTTTTAAGGGGGTTAAATTCCCTTCAGAGGTTCGTACCCCGCGCCAGGTACCAGGAAAGGTTGATCCTAAAGGTAGCCTGGGGATAATTCCCATTCCTATTTAACCTGGAAAAACCTAGCATCAATGTTACTTATAGAATCATATTCACTGTTAGATTTCTTACTGGTAGCTCTGGTGCACAAGTAGTAGTTCACGGACTAGATTAGACACGCGTATTTTAGAGCACGGGAATTCTAGTAACCTCAGGGGGGTTACCTGAATCTCGGTTTTTCGATTCTTGTCTCAGAAATAAAGAGAACGCAAATCAGTGGGCGAACCTTAAGATATTACTAGGGTTTTCCTTCTAGGAAATAAATTATCTGGGCATATGGTTGATTACGAGGGTTAGTTACGACTGTGACAATGG
Organism: Paralithodes platypus; assembly: GCA_032716605.1. Classification (NCBI taxonomy): domain Eukaryota; kingdom Metazoa; phylum Arthropoda; class Malacostraca; order Decapoda; family Lithodidae; genus Paralithodes; species Paralithodes platypus. The sequence continues at coordinate 53,813,742 of CM064503.1, read as the reverse complement.
AACACTGATACGCTTAGCACTTCCTAACACACATGAATGGTTTATGAATTATAATGGGGCAAAGAAGATAGCCACTTCGTAGACACAATATTAATTAGGAAATCTCTAAAACTAGCACAGTAATATTGATAGTAATGCTAAAGGGAATCTTAGGTAGGCATCTGATGGGTTCCTGATCCTGGTTATCTTGCGGACCATGATGTTGGGGACATAACGACTGGTTCCGCGGCCGTCCAGGGGGGCCCATCGGTCGGGCAGTTCTTAAATCCGTGGGCAGGCGTCCTTCTATCCCCAAATTCTGCCACGGAGTATGCCGGCTCTGGGATCTCACTCCGGAAACAACACAAGGGCAGAGCTAGAAGTTAACTGCAGGGTAGTGACCACTGGTTTGGTGTCTAGCTTTCAACTGATTTTGGAAATGGGGGCGGGAGTTAGATTTTATAGGCCTCGGTTCTGGACCCTGTAAGACAGGTAGGGGATCTCGAGTCTTATGGACTTAATTCGAGCTCTCAATAGATATGGGGACTACGGTAACGATGTATTTACTGTTGCTGGCCACAGGGCGATAGGAAGCCTTTATATTTTCATATAACTGGAGCCTTAGTAAGAGGTACTATTTTGGCTATACTGGACGTATTTAGGCGGAGAGAGACTGGATCTACTGTTGCGAGGAGGATGGGGACAGCTGTGGAATAGGAGCGTCTCTCTAGATTGTTCAATTCTTCATTGCTATGGGTATAGCTGAGGTGCCTAACTTAGGTGATCAGGAGCATCGCAAGAAAGGTACAAATGGTTTATTGGTGAGTTAATAGAGGTTAGTAAAGGTGTTAGTCATGCCATGGTTAGTTTCATTGATAAGGAAGAATTCCTGTGCTACCTGGCAATGACTACGGAAATGTCAAACAGGGGCCAGGTTATTACCTCCGCGGGGGTGGGGGTCTCCCTCCTCGGGTGGGCAAAAGGGGGGGAGCTGGGCGCCCTCTCTCTGTGATTGTCCGTCCGGTCGGCTGTGGCTAGGGGCTTGGCCATATCACCAGTGTTTGTAATAACCCTCTGTGTATGAGACAGATGTGAGTGTCCTTTAATACGCATAACCGAAGGTGCCTTAGCTAGCTGGTTTTACTCGGCTGGTTGTTTTAATTGTAGGGTTAGCTGGTATATGGTGGAGACTGGGTGGCTAACTCTGCCACGTTTATCTGGTAGTATGGCACTTAGAAGTTAGTTACTGGCGGGGCGGCTAGCCTCGCACCGACGACCATTGGGTGTCAGGGTTGTGAATGTGTTGTAAGAGAATAGATGGGCATGCAAGGGGCTAGTAAAGTTCTATATGTTGTTCTGGCTTACTAATGTGAAAGGTAGGCTGGATAAGGATATATATATAAAAGGTTGGAGGAGCGTTAGAAAACGGACAATTCAAGGATCTTCAAGAGGTATGAGGAGAGAGGCTACGGTCGGACAAGGAGTCGAGAAGCGCGGGTGTCTTAATGAGAGGGGGGGGGGGGGAGAGTTTCAAGCGCTACAGGGAAATTTTGCCCCTAAGGCCTGGGGGGGGGGGGGTGGCATTAGGCTACAATTGATATGGAAGTTTGAAAAGGCAGTAGAAAAATACGTTTTAGCCAAATGCTACCGGGTGAATGCAACTATGGGGTGGTATATGAGTCTGGAAAAGAACAGAGTTATGTGATCATTTCCGAGGGTTATGGATACTAATTAGTTGGCCCTGGGAAAACTGCGTTTTTCTATTAAATATAAAAATATACCAACAACAGCGGCAGTTCGTAGGGGTACTTAGTTATTGTTTCGGGGTACTTATGACAGATACTGGGAACCAGGTTAGCTTATACAATCTCTGGTTGGGGTAAGCAGGTGTAAGACACGAAGTAAAATTGGCGTAGTGTGGACTGTGGATACGAAAGGAGGCAAGGGGAAGACACGTATTGACCAATTGTGGGAATAGTAAAATGGAAAAAAGGCCTGACTTACACAATGGCGGAAGTAAAATACTTAACCTACGGATTGCATACAATCGACTGAACGATTGGACATTATAGTCGTCGTCCTAATAAGGTGATGAAAACCTGGTTGGACTCTGTGACTTTGGGCCAACAATACGACACAAGGGACACTGCCGCTATGTCGCATCAATGCTGGTGGCGGAGTTAATATTATAGACTTAGTTTATACTAGAGGAACAATGCAAGGGGCGACTGAGCACGGGTTACATATATCTATACTCGTCATGGAAAATGAATATACGAGGTCTAGGGGACAAGCTGTGGGTGTTTGAACTTCTAAGATATATAACATCTACTTCTTTCCTTTCTCGGAATGTAAGAGACATACATAGATATAATTATTGGCTGTTCGATGTGTTGGCATTGGGCTCAACCCCCCCGTTCGGGACAGGGCCATGGGTGCTTTTAATATGAATGTATACTTCCTGTTCATTCAATCTTTGTAGCAAGGAACAGTGCCCGCTATGTCCGTATCCATGCTGGTGGCAGTGTAATAATTATTATTATGACTTACGTCCTAGAGGAACAATGCAAAGGGGCACTGCGCACGGGTTCCATATATCTATACTCGTCCTGGACAATGATATACGAGGTCTTAGGGACAGCGTGGAGGTGTTTTTAACTTCTAAGATATATAACATCTACTTTTTTTCCCTCGGATGCAAGAACATACATAGATATAATTATGGCTGGTCTGATGTGTTGGCATTGGCTCAACGTCGGGACATGGCAATGGGTGTTTTTAATATGAATGTATATTCCTGTTCATCATCTTTGTAGTTATGAGTTTGTCGTACACGAGGGGGTTAGTGTACGTGAGGTGTGGAAAATGGTCAGTTTAGAAAAGGTAAATGGGTGTGTCCTTGAGCTGTTTAGCCCTGCGGGCTTGGGCCTGTCTGGAATGGCGGGCTCGGTCAGCTGGTCCTTTCGTTCTGTGGACCTTTCTTCCGGGTGTTTCTGTGTGGTGTTCGCATAGTCGTGTCTTCTGTGGTGGGCTTCTTGTTCTGGGGCATTTTAACTAAACATTAGACGATTTGCATTTAATTTTTCCCCCCCCCCCCCCCCCCCCCCCCCAGTTTAAAAAGGACCTCCAGCAATTATAATGATGCGCACGATTGCATTACGAGTGTAGCTCTCTATCCGCAGTGATTCAACCCGTTCATTACCGCTGACGTCTTTTCCATTACAAATTTTGGCCAACTATTAGACCATTTTTTAATTCAGCTTTAGGTAAGACATTCTACACATTTAAAGGGGGATGGGGCCGGTGTTTTCCTCTGGACCACTTTCTTCCCTCATGTTTAGCGCCCATTAGTTTCAGATGTTAAAAGATGTTTGCCCCATTAGTTAGGTCCCGATTTTAAGACCTTTCGCCCCATTTCTTCGTCAATATTTAAACCTTTCGTGCTATTTTAGGTGTCGATTTTTTTCCCCGGGCGAACGGTAGTGAGCCTGTAATGTTGGAAGAACCGGCCTTTGGCCGAAACAAATTCTACCGAAAAATGTACAAATTAATCTAGAAAGGGGATCTAATGGATGTTTTATTTTTTAATTTGATGGAGGTCTGGGATGGACATTAGAAAAATATGAATACATACCAACATCGGCCCCAAAAACGTGAACTTCTGAAACTATCGTCCCCTTTATTTCTGGGCTATCAGTACACGATTTTATACTATTTAGGAAGTGGTCTGTGGGAATTACTATGGGTAACACTGTCTCAATTAACCCCATTCAGTACCAGCGACGTCCTTTTCATCTTAATCTGGACACTAGTGAAAGACGAAAAACAGCTTGTTTTTCATCTTAGGAAGGACATCTACCAATTAAAAGGCTACAAAGTATCTCAATTAATCCTTTTTTAGCTACCATATACTCCTTCCTGAGTTTCATAAACTCGTCCAAATGTACCTGGAAACTCATACTATACCAAAACATGCCGCACGCCGTGAAGAGGTTAACTTATTTATTTATCAAAACCAAACCCACCATAACTGACAAATGCACTTAATTATGAAAGCCACTAACGTCCAATACATGTGGTACTTGCCAAGGATTTCCAACCACACTTTACACTTCTGCATACTAATCTTACTGCCACAACGAGGAACATAACTTATGTGAGCAACTGTACCAGATGCCTGACTTGAGAGAGAGAGAGAGAGAGAAGTGAGAGTGAGTAGAGTAATATTTACCGATGTCGTCCGTTTTCTTTCATCTGACAGAAACATTTTTAACCCCTAACCATTTGATTTTAAATTTGATAATTAATGGACACTCAATCTGTTTCTTGGCATTATATTAAAAACCCCTTCTTCGTCTTTAACCGGAAACGTCCTTATTAACTTTTATCTGGCCCCTATTACACGCTATTATTTCCGTTTCAAAAGGTCCTCCAGCGATTAATAATAATAATCCTAATATATAATAATAATATATATTTATTCAGTTAGCAATTTAACAGAGTTGGTACCCACATTAGTTTGTTACAAATATGACCATGTACCAGCCTTGCAATAATTCCAACTAAGGATAGCCCAACGAGGCCGTTAGGCGTATTTCCATTGGGGTCCTTGTTGGATTAGTTTAGCTGGGGACAAAATGGGGAGGATAAAGAAATAGATACTTTAGAGAAAGTACTTTCTAGGGGTTAATTTTAAGAGTACCTTACATCCTATAGTAAATATCAGTAATCCGTAATCAGTCAACTATTTCAGTTTGGTTTGGGTCTATCTCTTATTGTCGGCATTTTAGTGAGTAGACATAAGCTTGGTGCTCCCTTCTCGCAGCTGTCCGGTTCAGGTGTTCCTTCAGGCTACGTCTGAAGGAAATACAGTGTTCTCTCTTTCACGGACTGGCTGTGCGTAGGTCCGTTCCAGTTCTTTTGATGGCGGTGAAGAAGAATGTTTGCTTACCCTGTCCTTTGGATTCTCGGGACCTTAAAATTAAACATCCTGTTTCTTGTATTATGTCCACTCCTCTCATTTGCTTTAACAAAATCATTCTTTAGGTACTCTGGAGCTCTGTCATAGAAAATTTTGAAGGCATTAGTGAGCCTGATTTGTTTGGCCCTGTCAGCGACATTGAGCATACCTAGTGACTGAAGTTGTTCCTGGCCAACATGTGATCTGGGTCCTAGGTTCAGCATGAACCTAACCATTTTATTTTGAGTGACCTGAAGTTTGTGCTGTGCTGATTTAGATGATGCAGAGTACCAGAATGACACAGAATAGTCAAAATGACATTGAACAAGCGCTTGGCAGAGGGTCTTTTTGGTCGCCGCGGGCAAGCATCCCACCTGTCTATACAGGTATTTTATACGTGCTCTACACTTACTCAGGATAGATTCCAAAATTGTTTCACCTGACAAACTCGCGTCCAGTTTTAGTCCGAGATATTTAACTTGTGACACTGTTGTTATAGGAATATCATTACTGTTGCCCGAGAAGCCCACAATGTATTTCAGTTTGCGTTTTGTTCCACATAAGATGGCTTCCGTCTTGCCCAGGTGAAGAGATAGTCTATTGTCCACTAGCCATTCACTAAATGATTCTAGTTCTTTGGAAAGTGAAGCGGCAATACTTATTGGGTCTTTTCCTGAAACCAGGAGCACGCTGTCGTCTGCATCCAGTAATAATTTACATGAGACGCTCAGTTCCAAGTCGTTCACATACAGAGAAAGAGTAAGGGACCAAGGATGCTTCCCTGCGGGACCCCACAGTTAATTGGCATAGGATCAGATATATTATCATCAATTTTGACTCTTTGGGTTCTACCACTAAGATAAGATTTAAACCAGTTCACAGATCCTATGCCCATTGCTTGTAGTTTATTACATAGGATATCATGGTCTACTGTGTCAAACGCTTTTTTGTAGATCAAGAAGAACCATACCGGTGTAGTTACCTTTAGACATTTCTTTACGAATGTGATCCGTTAAGTGGATGAGACAGGAGTCTGTCGAGTACATGCATCTGAACCTGATTGAAACTTATAGAATAGATCATTTTGTTTGAGGTAGTGTTCAATTTGGGTGTATACCGCTCTTTCAAGGATTTTAGATACAATACATAATATGCTAACTGGTCTGTAGTTACCAACTTCTAGTTTTATTTCCTTTCTTGAATAGAGGGGTTACAATAGCTTCCTTCAGTTCAGCAGGTACAGTGTTGGTGTTAATGACAAGTTGATGATGTGGGTTAGGGGGCCTGCTATACCAATGGCTCCATCTCGTAGAAATTTGGCAGGAATTTTGTCTGGTCCTGTGCTTTTATGTACATTTAGGTTAGACAGCTCGTCAAAAGTGTATTTTGGTGTAACATTTTGCAATCCAAATGTGTTTGGGTGTATGTCTTTATCTCTGTAGAAATTTCGAAAGGTGGCCGTTGTTGTCGTGTATTTATTGAGAGGTTGAGGTAGGTTCTGTGCAAGTGTGTTTGCTATGGAGGTGAAGAAGGAGTTGAAGTAGGTTGAAATTTGTCGTTTATCGTGGCAAATCTGATCATTAATGGTGAGAGCAATATTAGTGTTAGACGAATCCCTTGTCTTGTTGCTGTAGCCTGTTGTGTTTAGGTGCCTCCATAGTTTTCTTTGGGTTATTCTGATATTCCTCTGCCTTATTGTGAAAATAATTAGTTTTCGCTGATTTTATTTTCCTACTTAGTTTATTCCTGGCCCTGTTGAACTCATGTTTCAGACCTTGATCCTGTCTATGTTTCGCTAGCCTTTTTAACAGATTGTCTCTGTGTTCCAGATGGTGTAGTATGTCATTGTTGATCCATGGGTCTGACCTTGCTTTAATTCGTATGTCTTTCAGAGGAGCTATTTTCGTCTAGAATGTTTGTGATGATGGTTCTGAAGCCAACCAATGCGTCATTAACGTTTGTACTTCCAAACACTGGAGACCAGTCTGTATTCCATAAAATGTCTAGAAATGTTTCTTTAATTGTAGTTTCTGAGTGACCTTGTTTTGATAATCTTGTGATTCTCTAGGGTAATTTTTGTGGTTTTTCGTGTGCAATATGTGACGAAGTGATCACTTATCCCAGCCTGTATAACCCCTGATTGGGATATTTTGTCCTCTCTGTTTACAGTTTATGTTGTCCTATTATTGTGGCACTGTTCTCAGACATACGTGTGGGGGTTGTGATGAGTTGTTTGTGATTGTGCATTGTCAGTATATGCCTATATTCTCGTACAAGCCTATCATTTCGTTGTTTGTAACACAGGTTAAAATCCCCTAGTATGATGGATTCATTCCGAGGGTCTAGTGATGACAACGTTCGTTCAAATTTGGTCAAGAATTGTGTGTCGTCTGGTGGCCTATAGCATACCCCAATTGTGATGGGTCTTGTCCTCGGCAGGTGTAGATCGATCCACAGAGCTTCGTGATTTCTACATGGAGGTCGGTCCTGGTTGTGTGTGTGAGGTTGTTTTTTACATACAGACATACTCCTCCCCCATGCCTATTGCGATCATTCCTAACCATATTGAAACCTTGAATGTTTATTTCACCATCGTTTATACTTGAATCCAGCCAGGTTTCTGTGATTGCAATTATTGAAGCTTTGGCCTTATTAGCTAACAAGTTTAATTCTGACAATTTATGGTACATTGATCTGGCGTTAATGTGGATAAGATGGAGCCCTTTGTTGGTGAACACTCTGTATTCATCTTTGATTTCGAATGTGTCCTGGCTGGATTCTGAGTTGTTAATACTAATTGGTTCATTTACATTAATATTCGGTAATGAATGCAAGGCACATATGTTGCATAGGAATTCCCGTTCTTCACTGTTGGTCTTCTTAGAGATGCACTTCATGTGAGCTACAGTTTTACACTTAACACAGTTTATGATCCTTTGTTTTCTTGTTATGAGTGATTCACATATTTCACAAATGATTTTAGGACCCTTAACCCGGCAAGCGCGATAGGCCTCACGGAAGGCTTCCTATAGGGAACGCGATAGGCCTCACGGAAGCAAGACCATAACAAAAATCCTTCCAAAAAAAAAAGGGCCTATCAAAACAAAGGATTTTGTCTCTAGGTGAGATAATTCCCCTCTAGTACTCATCCATGTGTTTCTCACCCCTCCCCCTCCCCTCCCTCCCCCCCCTCCTCAATTATCACCTATTTATCCTCTTATTATCATCATTTATCGGTTATTTTTCTCTCCCGCGATAATGTAGCACAAGTGGGTTGCATAAAAGATCGTTATGCAACACCCAGACACCGGCACACACCGCCCCGCTCGTCTCAGTTGACTCCCAGACAGCGAGAGGGGAGGGCTGCCTGTGGCTCTCTCTCGCCTGAGATTATGACCGGGTGGCCAATATCTTCGTTTTTCACCACCCAAATGCTTTTCCCACTTATTTTAGCACTCTTGAAGGTTCATATATACATCATATATGTAAAATAAAAGCATACCGAAAACAAATAATGCTTTATATTGTAAATATAACGAATTCTGTCAGAATCCAGGGCTAGAAATGCACAAATAACTACCCTAGCACCTAGGTCTATATCGCGCTTGTCAGGTTAATAGCCATTTCCCTACATTTATCGCATTCCACTTCTTTTCTGCTAGTAACGTAAGTACATCGATCGTGTACTGTTTCATTACAACTACTACATTGTGACGTTGTACTCCTTTTGTTGAATCCAATATCGCACACTATACATATTTTCCTGTTACTGTTCATCGTACGTCTGGCGGTGTGGTGATCAGCTGTGCGCCGTGAGCGGCTGATGGTGTGTGAGCGCGTGAGATGAGGACAGGTTGTGGCTCCCCCTTGACCCCCTCCCACCTCTACCTGTATTTGTTGTTTTATGTCCTTGTTCTTGGCTGTTGCTGTTACTTCATTGTCGATGCGTTTGCTAGAGCTTCCTGTTTGTTTGGGTGTTCTGGTTGCATGTTGTGTTACTTGGGTCACCGATATCTGTGGTAGTGATGATACAGTTGAGGGTAATGTTGAGTAGGTAGAATGTTGGCACTGTGCTGGCGGTTGCCCTGCGGTCTTGGTTGTGAGTTGGAGCGTGACGGGAGACTTGGGTGCCTGCTGGCCCAGTTTGTTATAACGAATTTTACTGCTAGGGACTGTTGAAATGTCGGTGTCTGCCTTACTTGTTTGGTGGTGAGGTTTCTTCAACGTTGAACTAGGGCCGGGGTTGGTCTCTACATCTCCGCAGCTAATTAGAGTGTAGCACAATAGGTGTTGTAGCGAGGTTGTGCCAGAGTATTTGCCCAGTCGCGGCGTCTTCCCGATATATGAAATAGACCAGGCAGGAATGGTGACAGAAATTTCACTCGTGTGTGATTTCTGTGTGACGAGGTCCCTCAATACTTGTTTAGTGTTGACCTGGTACACTACCGGTCCCCTCTGCACCTGTATATCAGCACAGCCCCTCTGGATGTTGAGAAGGAGGATACATAGAGAGAGGGCTACGCCCGCACCCTTCATCCCTCCCGCCATTGCCTAACAGGTTTGAATTAGCTACCTTACCCTTATTTGCTCCCACAGATCCTTCTTAAGCTGCACACAATCCTCAAAATATAGCTAGAATAAAACAAAAAAGGCGTCGCCGGTACGGAAGGGGTTAAACCCTTAACACTATCTGATCAGACGTCTTGGGAGTAGTTACTATTATGTTTGATTATTATTATTGAGGATTTTGCTTGTTTGTGTCATTTTTTAGCAATATATATTAGTTTGTGCCCTAGGCTAACAAAAACGCTTTCTTGACTTCCTTCAAACTCAGCAATGCCCGCCCAGAGCTAAATTTGCACATTTTTCGATAAACAAAAATCCTGGCCTAAGTTCTTCTAAGTTACAGGCTCACTATTGCTCGCCCAGAAACAGATCAGCAAAGGAAGGGGGTGAAGCGTATCATTATCGCTAAACTAATGGGGTAAAACATCTTAAAATAGTCAAGATAATGGACCAAACTAGGAGAGGTCGACCCCCCAACCCCCCACCCTCATTCCAAGTAGAGTAAAGACATGAGTTTCGACAGTCTATTATGGCTTGTATTGGGCGATTTTGTTCAGTTTAGGAAGAACCTGGGGTAGCTGGAGAGTTAGTCGAGATAGTCTTTACCCCTTTGATTCCTAGAGATCCTGCCTAACTTGTATAAAATCGTCTAATGATAACCGGAGGAGAGTATATAAAACGCGTCCAATAATTCTGACATAGTTATAACCCCTTCTGTACCGGCGACGTCTTTTCTATTGTAGGGTAGCTATATTTATACGATTGTGTACAGCTCAAGAAGGATCTGTGGTAATAAAAGGGGTTAATTAAGATTGTTCGAATCCGGTTAATTACTTGAGACCCTTCTTGAACTGAATAATATCGTCTAATAATAGCCAGGAAAAAGTTGAAAAAATTTCGCTGGTACAGAAAGGGTTAATCCTTTGAGTACCAGCAACGTGTTATATTTTTGTCTAGCCATATTCAGACGATATTATGCAGCTTAGGAAGGATCTGTGGTAGTTAAAAGGGTTGGTTGAGATCGTTTGAAGTAATATTATTGCTAACCGTCCTTCCTAAGCTGAATATAATTGCCGAAATATGATGAAAAGGACGTCCCTGGTACTGAATGGGTTAACCCCTTTGACCGATTATTCTGGCTATAATTGGACGATTTTATACAGATTAGGAAGATTGTGTGGCAATGATAAGGGTAAAGACTATCTCAATAAACCCACTGGCTTCCCCATACCTAAAATGTCCCAGAACGAGAAGCCCACCACAGAAGCCACGAACGAACACCACACAGAAACACCCAAAGGAAAGGTCCACAGAACGAAAGGACCAGCTGACCGAGCCAGCCAATTCAGACAGGCCCAAGCCCGCAGGGCTAAGCAGCTCCAGGCCGCACCTAGATACCCCTTCTAAACTGACAATTTTTCCACACCTCATGTACACTACCCCCTCGTGTCCTACACTCCTAACTACAAAGATGATGAACAGGAATATACATTCATATTAAAAACACCCATGCCCTGTCCCGACGTTGAGCCAATGCCAACACATCAGACACGCATAATTATATCTATGTATGTTCTTACATCCGAGAACTAGATGTTATATATCTTAGAAGTTAAAACACCCACGCCTGTCCCTAGACCTCGTATATCATTTCCCATGACGAGTATAGATATATGTAACCCGTGCTCAGTCGCCCCCTTGCATTGTTCCTCTAGTAACTAAGTCTATAATATTAACTGCCACCAGTATTGATACGACATAGCGGCACTGTCCTTGTGTCGTATTGTGCCAAGTACAGATCAACCAGGTTTCATCACCTTATTAGGACGACGACTATAATGTCGTCGTTCATCGATGTATGCAATCCTTAGTTTAAGTATTAATATTAACATTCCCTAACATCTTGTCTTGCCAGGCTAAGCTTTCTGAAGACCCATCGCCCCATAAATCTATGTATTCAATCCTTAGGTTAAGTATCTTTATCCGCCAGTGTTCACATTTTTCCATTTACTTTTCCACAATTGTCATACGTCTTCCACTTGCCTCCTTCGTATCCACAGTCCACACTACGCCAATTTGCTTTGTGTCATACACCTCTTACCCCATCCAGAGATGGTATAGATAACCTTGTTACCAGTATCTGTCATAAGTACCTCGAAACAATAACTAAGTAACCCTACGAACTGCCGCTTTATTGGTATATATATATTTCATAGAAAACGCAGTTCTCAGGGCCAACTAATAGTATCCATAACCCCTCGTACTGACTACATAATTCTATCTTTTCCAGACTCATATACCACCCCGTAGTTGCATCCCCCGGTAGCATTTGACTAACTCATTCACTGTCTTTTCAAACTCCAATATCAATTGTAGCCTAATGCCACCCCTACGCCCAGGGACCTTAGGGGCAAATTTCCCTGTAGCCCCTGAACTCCCCCCCCCTTCTCATTAAGACACCCGCGCTTCTCGACTCTTGTCCGACCTAGCCTCTCTCTCATACCTCTTGAAGATCCTTGAATTGTCCGTTGCTAATGCTCTCCAACCTTTATATATATACTCCTATCCAGCCTACCTTCACTTAGTAGGCCAGAACAACATTAGAACTTTACTAGCCCCTTGCATGCCATCTATTCTCTTACAACACATTCACAACCCTGCACCCAATGGTCGTCGGTGCGAGGCTAGCCGCCTCGCCAGTAACTAACTTCTATTGCCATACTTCCAGATAAATGTGGCAGAGTTAGCAACCCAGTCTCCACCACATCCAGCAAACCCTACAATTAACAACCAGCCGAGTAAAACCAGCTAGCCAAGGCACCTTCGGTTTTGGTATTAAGGACACCCACATCTGTCTCATACACAGAGGGTTATTACAAACACTGGTGATATAGCAAGCCCTTAGCCACAGCCGCCGGACGACTATCACAGAGAGAGGGCGCCCAGCTCCCCCTTTTTGCCCACCCGAGGAGGGAGACCCCCACCCCCGCGGAGGTATACCTGGCCCCTGTTTTGACTTCCGAGTCATTGCCAGGTAGCACAGGAATTCTTCCTATCAATGAACTAACCATGCATGACTAACACCTTTACTAACCTCTATTAACTCACAATAAACCATTTACCTTTCTTGCATGCTCTGATCACTAAATTAGCACCTCAGCTATACCATAGAATGAAGATTGAACAATCTAAGAGAGACGCTCCTATCACAGCTGTCCCCATCCTCCTCGCAAAGTATATCCAGTCTCTCTCCCCTAAATACTTCCAGTATAGCCAAAATAGTACCTCTTACTAAGGCTCAGTTATATGAAAATATAAAGGCTTCCTATAGCCATGTGCCACAACAGTAAATACCATCTTACCTAGTCCCCATATCTATTGAGAGCTCAAATAAGTCCATAAGACTTACTGTCCCTACTGTCTACAGGGTCCAGAACCGAGCCTATAAATCTAGCTCCCGCCCCCAGTCAAATCAGTTGAAAGCTAGACACCAACCAGTGGTCACTACCCTGCAGTTAACTTCTAGCTCTGCCCTTGTGTTGTTCCGGAGTTGAGATTCCAGAGCCGGCAGACTCCGTGGCAGATTTGGATAGAAGGACCTGCCCACGTATTTGAGAACTTCACACATATGGACCCCCTGGACGGCCGCGGAACCAGTCGTTAGCCCCCAACATCATGGACGCAAGATAACCAGACCAGACCCATCAGATACTACCCAAGATTCCCTTTATCAGTACTACATATTACAGTGCTGTTTAGAGATTCACTAATTAATATTTCTACGAAGTGGCTATCTCTTTGCCCCAGTATAATTCATATAACCATTCAATTAGGAAGTGCTAAGCGTATCAGTGTTCAATAATTAACAGGCGATACTAACTCTCGTAATCAACCATATACCCAGATATTATTACCTAGAAGGAAACCCTAGTGATATCTGAATGTTCGCCCACTGATTTGCGTTCTATGTATTTCTGAGACAAGAATATAAAACTTAGATCAGTACCCCCTGAGGTTACTAGAATTCCCGTACTCTAAAATACGCGTGTCTAATCTAGTCTGTGAACTACTACTTGTGCACCAGAGCTACCAGTAATAAATCTAACAGTGAATATGATTCTATAAGTAACATTGATGGTCTTCGGTATATAAACCTGTTGAATTAAAGCCAGTGATCAGAAGATTAATACCTGAAGTTGGAAGTGGGAGACTAGGCTCCATCCAGATCCACTTATGCTAGTGTTGTTCGATTCTATTATATTGTCTTGCACGAGTATTCTGCAGTGGTATATAAATAAACGTGATCGTGTAACTTGCTACCATGTGTTTCTTTGTGTTCTCTATTCCTCATATCTTGTATTGTGCATGCAGCCTTATATACCCAGTCATTTAGAACTCACATTACCCAAGTTAAACCTGTAGAAAAACAGGGCATAACAATACCCTTCCTAATCTGAATATAATCGTCTAATAATAGCCAGAAAACGGAAAAGAAATGCGCAATCGGATCTTGAAAGAGTTAATAGCAAAGTTTTCATAATTTATAATAACATATGTGGCTATGCAAGGTTTATAGTAGGTGAGGGTTTTTTGTTCTGGACCCCTTCTCCCTCATGTCCAGACCCACTAGTTTTGACATTTTAAGACGTTCGCCCCACTAGTTTTGGCTATCTTAACCCTTTCACGTTTTTATTACGCAGAGGTTGCCAGATTAGCAATAATAAATAGTTCTCTCACTCTTATAATTAACTCTCCAAAATTAGTTTTCTGCCAACCGCTAACTCAAAGACAACTGCAGAGGTTGAAGTAAGTAAAGTAAAGGTTTATAAATACCCCTGATGGTAACTTGTAGGCTTTAAAGTATCCCTAATAGGCTCAACATTGCGTCAAAAAGAGAGGGTTAAGACCTTTCGACCCATTGCTTTGTTAATTTTATGACTTTTCGTGCCATATAGGTGTCAATAATTCGTGACACCACACTATACAAAAATAAGGGTACTGAAAGGGTATGGAAAAGGTATATACAATCATTGGGTATATTGATGATGATTTACTTTCCTATCCTTGTATGAGATGGGTTTATTACCACCCTATCCTCAAGGGATGAATGATTTATGTATGTATGTACTGTATGTATGTATGTATATACTCAGGCACATACCCCATTGCTGGGGGTGGTCGACACACTGCCACAGATCCTTCTTAAACTGCACAAAGTCGTCTAAATATAGCTAGACAAAAGTTAAAAAGACGTCGCTGGTACGGAAAGGCTTAAAGGTATAATGGTAATACATCCCTATACCAAATATATAAGTAAATTACCCTTCTGTACCGGTGATGTACTTGGCATTCTATGCTGGCAACTATTAGACGATTGTGTACAGCTTAGGAAGGACGTCGACTCATTAAAAGGCTACAGACTATCTCAATTAATCCGTTTAGCTATCATATATCCTTCCTAAGCTTCATAAAATCGTCTAAATGTAGCTGAAATAGAATAGACGTCGCCGGTACAGAGGGGTTAATTCCAATATACCAATGGTCTTCTATGCCTTATTCCATACCTCTTTAACCCTTTGAGTACAAGCGACGTGTGCCATATTTTATTCTAGCTATATTTTGACGATATCAAGCAGCTTAGGAAGGATCTGTGGTGGTTAAAAGGGTTGGTTGAGATAGTGTGAAGCCTTATTATGGCTAATGGTCCTTCCTACATGAATAAAATCGTCTAATAGTTGCCAGAATATGATAAACAGGACGTCCCCGGTACTGAAGGGGTTACATTAATACCCTAGACTTTTATGGAGTGTATTTTTACGTTCGTACATAAAATAACAACCATGGAGAAAAACTACCGAAGCGGACTGTACCAGGGAAAAAAACCAGCCCCTACAGATTATGATGTGTTGTTGATGCTTATAGGATGCTGGCTGGAGAGAGAGAGAGAGAGAGAGAGAGAAGGAGCGAGAGAGAGAGAGAGAGAGAGAGAGAGAGAGAGGAGAGGTGAGTGAAGGGGGGGGGGGTGAGAGAAGGGGTAGAGAGTGAGTGCGGTGTGAGTGATTGTGAGGGAGATAACCCAGTTATCCAAGGGAGCCAATGTACTGTACTATAAGCTCACCTCTTTTTTTATCTAACCTATCTTCTACTGAGAAAAAAAATGGTCGTGTCAATACGCCCCCTTTCTCTTTTTTTTTTCTCTCTCTCTCTCTCTCACATAATGTACTGTGTATATGTATATATAACAGCTGAGCTCTGGAACTCTCTCCCAGAATCAGTCTTTCCCTCTTCCTAAGACTTAATTTGCTTCAAACTCCGTGTGTCCAGGCATTTTGGCTCGAACGTCCCTTGATTTTGGCCATGTCACTCTTTCAACTATGGGGGAGGCACTCGCTATAGGCAGTTCTGCCTTTTGCCTCCCTCACTCACATAGAAAAAAAAAAATATATATATATATATATATATCGATAGATAGATATACAGAGAGAAAGAGAGAGAGATTACACTATATAAATAGAGGAGATATTACATGGCCTCATTTACTCAGGATGTAGAGTTACAAGGGGTTACATACATACATACATACATAAAATTTTAAGACTGAGTGTTCCACACAGCAGTGCAGTTTCAGTCTCTTGTCCTAATGGCGGCGTTCCAGGCAACCCTGTTAAGGGCTGCTTCACTTCTCAAGTTCTTGGATTTGAGAACGGCGCGTATAGTCCGATCCCAGGTCTTCCTCGGTCCACCCCTTGGTGCAGCTCCCTCCACAATCACAGACCTGCATTTTTTCACCAATTTTGTTCATTCTCTCCACATGTCCATACCATCCCAGTCTACTTGTACGCATCACCTCGCTAATACTCTTTATACCTAAACGTCTCCTCAGCTCAACATTTGTTATTCTATCCTGTAGCCTGGCCCCACACATCCATCTCACCATTCTCATCTCATTACGCTCCATTCTGTTGACATCCTCTACTTTAACGGCCCATGTTTCTGAGGCATACGTCATTGCACTTCTAACACATGAGGCATAAACCTTTCCCTTCAGGTGGAGAGGCATTCTTTTCATGGTCAGGATTGGCATCAATTCTCTGAACTTCCCCAGCCACACCTAATTCTAGTAACAGTGGCAGCCTCGGCCCCACCACCGGCAGAGATGGTATCTCCTAGGTAACAAAACTTGTTCACCAGCTCCAAAGACTCATTTCCAAAATTCACAGCCACAGGATCATCACTTAACACAAGCTCGCCTTTGCACACTACGCACTCAAATTTCTCTATTTCTGACTTATCCTTCGGCAGGGGCCTTTATTCTACTACAGCGCTTACTCCCATGGTGTACCCAACATCGACAGATGCTACATTGAATTGAGTTAACGCCCACTCCTTTTCCACACACTGCACATGGGTATGCACCACTCTTTTCCACATTGCCTCGTCTCAATCTACAATGCATAACCTTGGTTTTGTTAATATGGACTCTTAAACCCTTGCTCGCCATGCCCTCTCTCCACTCTCTGAATTTGGCCTCAGCATCCTGCATACTGTCCGCTATTAGGACTAAATCGTCTGCATAAAACAGTTCCAACGGGAGTCCGCCTCTAAAAACTCTAGACAGCGCCTCCAAGACCATAATAAAGAGGAGGGGGCTTAACACTGAACTCTGATGGACTCCAACACGGACTGCGAACTCATCACTCAGTACACCCTTCACCCTCACCGAACTTCGCGAATCCTCATACATCTTCATTATCACACGCACCAGCCTCTCTTCCACACCAAGTTTCCTCATAGCCCACTGCACAACATCTCTAGGTACCCTATCAAAGGCCTTCTCCAGGTCCACAAACACAAAGTAAAGATCCCTGCCTTTTAGTAAGTATCATTAGTAAGAATCATTTGTATCTCAAAGAGCTTGTGACCAATTCCAGGAGATTCACATGTTGCCAACACTTACGATTATTCTTGAACATCGCCAACTGTCGTGAGATCTTTTGAACTTTCCAAAGTTTTACACGAGTCACGCGACATTATTGGCGACTCTAGAGACCCATCGCCAACTATGAGATTATACACGATTTATATACGACTTGATAAGACAATGGGCAATCGTGTCGAGTTGCCAATTAAAATTGTGCAAGTAGGAAAGCCCCTTAAAATACGCCTTCCCAGATTTTCTTCAAACTGAAAAATACCCATCCAGGCCCCCTTCAAGCTAAATTAAATTTCTTAATAGTTACAGACTCACTCTCGCTCTCCCATAAAAAAAGATTGACACTAGAATGTGGTGAAATGTCTTATTATCGCCAAACCAATGGAGTGAAACACACGGGAGGTCCAAAAATATCCTCCTTGTACCAAACAGGGTTAAAGAAGGTTTTAAATGGTAATTAACCCTTTCGGTGTGATGGGTTTTATAGGTAACAATACGCCCTAGCAGCTAATTTCCCGCTAATTCTGATCAAGGTCGACCTAGCGCCATATCTGTAGCCCTGAGCAAATTGAAACAAGCTCCAAGGAAAATATTGGTCCCAAATCTCCTTATAGAAGTCACCATACCCGCCCTACCTCCCCACACTACCGAGGAAAATCAATCAATACTTTGTTGGTTTTTAAACTGACTGGCCATCCACCAACATTACATTCGCGAGTGGAAAAAAAAAAAATAATAATTTCCACTTGGGATTACTTGATGATTTTTAGTGTTATTAACTCATGTTTAGTGTTTACAAGACAGTATGAGTAGTGAAATAAAGATGAATAAATGAATGAATGAAAGAAACTCCACATGGCAGCGCAACAGCAAAGGTTATTGCTGCCGAAAGTAAAATAAAACTATAACACAGAAAAGCGGAGGTAAAATACAAACGGAGAGAAACACACAAAACAAAAAGATAAAATACACAAACGTATGGAAGTAAAGGAAACACAAAATGCAATAAAACCAAGAAAAACAAATAAAACCTAACACTAAGAAAAATATAATAACATAAAAATTCACAAAAGAGAAAGATAACCAGCCTCCTCTACAAACCTAAACGGTCCTGATTTTCACTGGGAGTGGAACAGGGCTTTTGTGGCAGAATGTGCATCTCCTAGCAGCCTACTAATTTGATCATAATTGTTAAGGGGGGTCACTGTTTGTTTTTGTTTATCTTTCTCTCTTTCCCTGGCTTGTAAGATCAAGAAGAAGAAGAGAGGTACCTTGGGTAATAATAATAATAATAATAATAATAATACTTTATTTCAGACTCACACAGTACAGAGGGGACCATACTGGGGTCCATATATACCTTACAGTAACATAAATATATATAAATATATATAAGCTACTGTACATAGGCTACATAAAATAAAAAGAAATTAAATAATACCCAGCTTGCTATCATGTAGTTCACAGCACTGCCTCAACCAAAAACAGTGGTCATCAAACTACTGTGTTACCAAAACCACTGTCCTAATTGTGTACAGTACCATGCCTCACATCATTTAGCTTCCGGTACAGTATGTTGCTACAGTACAGTATAGGAATATCGGTACTGTACTGCACTATGAGGATCAGTACCGGTATGCTAATTCTGTAGAGTAGCAGACCTGAAATCATTACTTAAGGTTAAATATAGAGCAACTTCCTCCAGTGTGCCTGGATCCTGGAGGTGTACACTATGCTTGGAGTTTGTAGCATTTTAATGATTCTGTTCTCAGAAGTGTTAAGGCGCTGAATGAATTTATATGTTAGCTTTCTAATGAGTGATTTGTAACAGTGTAAGTTCATATAGGCACATAGCGTACTTGTACTCTCATATTTTGAGAGCCCCAGAAACATTTTCATGATATTGTGATATGAGATACTTAGTCTATTCACTGTAATTTTCTTATAGTTCCACCATAGTTGTGCTGTATACATTGGTGAGCAGTAGGAGTTGAACAATGTTATTTTTGTATCCCATGTGCACATATGAAATTTTCTTAATATTGAATTTCCCTGCATGTAAAGTTGCCTTCGCTGACGACCCATATCCTCATCATCTGAGCGATCACATGAAATATAGTGTCCTAGATACTTTACTTTACTTACTTCTTCTATAATTTCTTCATACAAATGGAATTTAGGTAGCTTTGATTTCAATAGAAGGTTAGATTTAAATATTATGATATTGCTCTTTATAGGATTAAATTTGACTGAATGTTCGATTCCAAATTTTTCACATACTCTTAATAATTTATCCAGTCCTGCTCCAGAGGGCGCGATTAAGGCTAGGTCATCAGCATACATGAGATGATTTACAATGGTGCTGCCAATACAGCACCCAGTGCGAGTCTTGTTCAGCTCCAGACTAAGATCATCCATGTAGACGTTGAAAAGATACGGAGACAATATCCCCCCCTGCCTAACACCATTGGTTACGGCGAAAGAGCCTGACAGGATGTTGCCCCATCTTACACACATTTTTTGATTAGCATACCAGAAAATAAGTATCCTAACAATATAGCTAGGCACTCCCCTGTTAACTAATTTTTCAAATAAGGTTTTGTGACACACCCTATCAAAAGCCTTACTTGCATCAAGAAAACAAGAGAAAATTGAGCTATTTAGTTTGTTGTATGTATCAATCACTTCTTTCAGCACATATATGCATTGGTCTGTGCCGTGATTTTTCTTAAAGCCAAACTGATTGTTGCTGGTGACAATATATGCAGACATTCTTTCTAGCATTATCATTTCAACTACCTTACTCACCACACTAGCAAGTGCTACTGGGCGGTAGTTGTCTTTTGCTGTAATTTTACCTGATTTATCTTTAATGACAGGAACAAGTATTACGGATATCATAGACTCCGGCAGGACACCATGCGTAAATAGACTGGTGATGCAAGAACTAAGTTTATCTATTAACAACTTATCTGCATATTTAAGATGTTCTGCATATATACCATCCAGCCCACAAGCTTTATTTAGGTTAAGTTTTCTTATGGCATTCTCAAGATCACTTTCAGTCACTTTAATGTCTTCATAATTACTATCTTTCACATATTGAATTGCACCATTAGTAGACCTTTGGTTTACACTGTTAAGTAGTTCCTTAAAATGAGTTTTCCATAAGTCAGCAATGTTCTCTTCACCCGTAACCCCCTCAACACTGACAGGTAATGGTGTATTACAATTTTGCATGGATCTGATGTCCTTCCAAAAACAGTTAGTATCCTTTTCTGCCAGACTCTTTGCAAGGGCTTCCTTCCTTAATTGGTTTTCATTTTGCTTAATAAATCTAATGGCATATTTGGTCCTAGCCTTTGCTCTTTTGTGAAGTTCAAATATAGGCCCCTGTCTAGGCTGACCTACTTCAAGCCAATGAGACCTAGCATCTCTGGAGGCCTGATACAGGTCAGCCACATAGTCTTGCCAACCTGGCTTATTGAATGAGGACTTATATTTACGGCTATTAAAAATACTTTCCCCCGCTTTTGATAAAGAATCTATTATACTATTGTAAAATTTAATAATGTCCTTTCTGTGTTGTGCATCACTACATTTTGGATCCCTGCATTGTGCTACACCATTACCATCATATTGCACCCTATTTAATAAGTCCTTGGTTTTATCACAGTACATTTGGCACTCTTCATTTGAGATTACATTCCATGGAACTTTTGCCTTGATGCTATTGCTAGTTTCTGTTTTTTCCGGTGCTTTATTAATTTGGATTGTTAATTCTATAGGTATGTGGTCGTCATCCGTAATGTCGTATCTTATTGCCATTTCTGAGATAGAGTCATGAAAGTCAGAGCTAGAGATTGCATGATCAAGCCACGACCTGGTCTCCCATGCTTCACTAACATATGTATAGCTATTTTCTGGAAGCAGGTTTTTGGAGGACAAAATTAAACCTTGCTCCTCACAAAATCTTAACATATGTTTAGCAAACATGGAACCACCCAACTCGTGAGGGGTAGCATTCCAATCACCTACCACTGAGTAACACGTTATCTGTAATTCAGAAATTAGGCCACCAAGCTCCCCTAACTTTTCCAAATAAAGTTCTTCATTTTCTGCACACTGATACGGTAAGTAAACACAAAATATTGCAAATTTTCTGTGTCCCACTTCCAGCTGTATTCCCGCACACCAGCTTAAATTTGTCTCAATGGTTTTAATTACACTATCTAGGCACGATCTCCACATTATTGCAACTCCCCCTGGGGGGTGACCTGCCACAATACCATCATGTGTGTCCGTAGTGGAGACCCCGTACCCATGGAAATCTTTATCTAATATGTTCAAATTACCTAAGTCCTGTTTTGTGTACCAGGTTTCCTGAAGCCAGACTATGTCACTGGTCCTTAATGTAGATACGATGTCAGGTCGCAACAGGAGATTCCTCTTTGTTTTGGGGAGTCCTCTGCAATTGTATGAAGTTACTTTTATACTTTTATACTGCTGCTCCAAGTTATCAACATATATACCCTATGTCAACACTACACAGAGCAAACAACGTATATAACTCCACAATGAATGCACAGAGAATGTGGTGGAACATATACAGTGTTAGTGAATAGTCCATAAGTGAGTGAAAAGTGAAGTGGAATATCTGCCCCCCTGGTCATCTGGGTATCAGGTCTTGGTCTTGGTCTTGGTGCGAGAGTCACGCTCGACTGGTCGAGGTGTGGCCTTAGTATCGGCTCTCTCTCCTAGGATAAACTTATAAACTATAATGGAAAAGGACAGGTTGAGAATAAAAGAAGATTGTTCCCCCGTGGGCATTCTCACCCCAGCCTCACTATTGTGAGGCTGATCTTTTCCTCCACACTCCCTCTAGGTAGTCCTTAACACTCCGTGCAGTGGTCTCATTCCACATGTTTAGGTCGTTCAGGCCAAGCAGGTAGATCACTATTCCGTCGAGCCCCCATTCATACCTTCCTACCACTGCATTCCATTCCTCCGCACCAATCTCTTGCACTATGGATCTTAGCATTACCCGCCTTTCTCCTTCATATTTTCTGCACTTTAGGAGGATATGCTCCACAGTCTCGTCCTCCCCACTCTCGCACATCTTGCATGCCTTGTTGCCTTCATTTGACCATCTATATGTTCTGCTGTTCAGCTCAAGCGACTTAGTTCGGGCCTTGAAGAGGAGTTCACCTCCGATGCTCCCATCGTAGAATGGCTCCCTTCTTGGCTGTTGCTTACACATGTACCATTCTAGTGAACTCTTGTTTCTCATATTCCCCGCCCATTCGTCCCTTGCTACGCTTTGTACCCGTTTGCCGATCTCTTTCTTCCATCTCTCATGGCTCCACATTTCCATACTTTCCCCCATCATGATACCACGCATTCCGTACTTCTCTATCTTTCTGTCGCACATCTTGTTCCATTTACTACTCTCCTTAGCCCATTCAAACACCTTTCGTGCCCATCTATCACCATTCATTTTTCCAGTCTGACCCGGTACCGTAGGACTCCCTTGTCTATTCTTTCTTCAAAGGAGCTCCATCCCGCGTCACCTCTCAAGGCTTCTACTGCAGTGTACTTGTTCGCTCCCAGTGCGAGCCTTCCGACCCTATTCTGGGCAACTTCCAGCTTTGCCGTGTCATTCGTTGTCCACGGGATGGTTTCCAGACCATACATCAGGCCTGGCACCGCCATACCTTTCCATACTCCTCGCACTACTTCATACTTGTTCGCTCTACACCTTGCAGCACTGCCAAGTCTTCCCACCCATTGGCTCGCTCTTGTTAGTCTCTCATCTTTTGTTTTCTCGCATCCTCTTGCATCCACTGTCATTCCCAGGTACTTGTATTCATTTGTTTGGGTAATTATATTATTCCCAAGTAGCCACGTCGCACCCACATCCGTTTCAT
This sequence comes from Paralithodes platypus, assembly GCA_032716605.1. Classification (NCBI taxonomy): domain Eukaryota; kingdom Metazoa; phylum Arthropoda; class Malacostraca; order Decapoda; family Lithodidae; genus Paralithodes; species Paralithodes platypus. The sequence continues at coordinate 53,790,377 of CM064503.1, read as the reverse complement.
CTCCATTCACTACCAGTACTTTACTTTTCTCCCTGCTAAAGCTCACATTCAGATCATTCCCATATTCGGACACCACATCTAGCATCCTCTGCAGATCCTCTCGGTTGTCGCTCATGATCACTACATCATCTGCATATAGCAAGATACCCAGACGTTCGTTCCCAATTAGTGTTCCCCTGCCGGCTTCTTTCATTCTTGCAGCTAGTTCCTCTGTGTACATCTCAAACAGGAGGGGGGATAGCCCACAGCCCTGTCTAACTCCCCGCTTGTTTTCGACCCAGTCTGTCTCTATATCCCCCATACTGTATCTAGCCCTGGTATTCTCATACATACTTCTTATGATATTTATTATCTTTTCACTCACACCTACTGTTTCAAGCAGCCTACACAACTTGTACCTGTTCACTCTGTCATATGCTTTCTCTATGTCTAGGAAGGCGAAGTATCCCTTCCGTCCGGACTTTTTCGTATTCTCTATCACTTCTCTCACTACGAACATGTTATCTTCCCCTCTTCTGTCCACTCGAAACCCATTCTGTTCTTCTCCCATCACTCTGTTCCTTTCAAAGATCCCTTTCAGCCTTTCATTCAGCACCCCACAGAACACCTTGGAAATTGTGCCCGTTAGCGTTATTGGTCGGTAGTTTTTCAGCTCTTTCTTACTCTTGTGACCCCCTTTGTGCAGGAGGGTCACCCGGCTCTCGTTCCATTTATACGGTACCCTCTCTCCTGACCACACTTTCTTAAAAAGTCCATACATGCCTTCAATTACTCCATTCCCACCCTCTTTGTAAAATTCATATGGGATCTCGTCGTTTCCTGCGGCTTTACCATTCTTCAGTTTCTTGACACATTTCATTATCTTATTTTAATTTATTTTAATTTTATGTAGCCTATGTACACTAGCTTATATATATTTATATATATTTATGTTACTGTAAGGTATATATGGACCCCAGTATGGTCCCCTCTGTACTGTGTGAGTCTGAAATAAAGTATTATTATTATTACCCCCAGGGGGTAAGGGGGCCTTCATCTAATGCTGGAGGAAAAAAAGAATATGCCTCACGCATCCTACTGCATGTCGTACAAGGCGACTAATAGGGGGGATGGTGATAGACTTGCGGACCAAGTAGCCATCACTATACAATGAAGCCTTGTTATTGGTGCTGGCATTGTCTCTATATGATAGTGCTGTGACAGGGCTTCATTGTACTTGCTCCAAGTTGCCTAATGGCGGCACACTGGCAGTGGGTGTCGCTCCCTCTGGACCCGGCCCTGGCGCCCTGGGCCCAACCTGGACGAAATGGATCCAGAGGGTACAGTACGTAGTGTTTCCCCGGACTGGCACTTTCCGCCCGATAGTATAGGGGCCCGAACCTGGAGGTAGCGCTCCAGGAGGCTGCCCTGTCATTTGGCGAAAATATCAGGCCAGTCGTAGTGCCGTGTACGCGCACGGGGTGCGTCCCTGCGGCTGGTTCTGGTGGGGCGTACCGAGGCCACTGGATCCTACCCCCTTGTAATCACTTGGGGGATGGTGCTGGGAATGGTCCCGGGGTAGACTGGAGCCGGAGTTCTGGGGGGGGTGATGCCCATCTGCCAGCCAAACCTACCTAACTATGACTAAAATCAAAGAAAATAAACGAAAAGTCCGATGAAACAAAACCGCACAGGACAATGACAAATGCCCCCCACAAACTCAGACTTGCTAGTGTGAATGTTGGTAGTTTGAATCTGCATGCGAATGAAGTGGCTGAGATGTGTGAGAGGAGGCGAGTGGACGTCTGCTGTACCCAGGAAACACTCTGGAAGAGGCATGGGGTACAGTGGGTTGTCGGAAGGAGGAAAAGATATAGGATATACTGGATGGGTGTGGAGACTGATAAAGCGAAAGGAGGAGTGGGTGTTCTGGTGGCTGAAGAGCTGGCGGAACAGGTGCTTCAGATTACGAGAGTTAGTGAAAGGCTGATTGTTTTGAAGTTGAAAGTTGGTGAAAGAATTCTGAATGTGATATCTGCATATGCCCCACAGGCTGGTTTACAGAAAGAGATAAAAGAGGACTTCTGGAATGACACCGTCAGTGTCATTTCAGGCCTCTCGGAGAAGAAAATAACTATCGTGGGGGGGGACCTCAATGGTCACGTGGGAGCATCTGCAGATGGATACGAGGGGGTACATGGAGGAATTGGTTACGGAAGGAGAAATCTAGAAGGCGAATATATATTGGAGTCCTGCGTTGCACTCAACATGGTTGTGTGTAACACAAAGTTCAAGAAAAGACAGAGCCACCTGATCACATATAACTCTGGGGTCTCCAGTAGCCAGATAGATTACTTCTTGGTTAACAGGAAAAGACTGGGAAAACTAGTTCGAGATGTAAAGGTCATCCCGAGCGAAGAATGTATCCCCCAGCATAAGCTACTTGTGTGTGACATGAGCTTATACAGAGATCCTAAGCGCAAGAAGGTTTACATACCCAAAAGGAAAGTGTGGCTGCTGAAGGACAAGGAAGTTAGGGATAGGTTTCATAATGAACTGGAGGAAATGAATAGAAATAAGGAAGCTAGGCCTAACATTGTAAATAGCCAATGGAACTTTCTTAAGCATAGCCTTATCGCTGCCACTGACAAAGTCTGTGGGAAAACAAAGGGTCACCCCAGGAATAAGACCTCTTGGTGGTGGAACGATGAGGTAGAACATGCTGTGAAAGAGAAAAGGAGATGCTTCAAAGCATGGAAGAAAGGTGGCAGCAGGGAGGAATACCAGGCAGCTAAACGAACTGCCAAAAGAGTTATTTACAATGCTAAAAATCGCATTAAGGACCTGGTCCTCGAACAAGTGTGTAACACTGACAATCCCAATGGGATCTTCAACCTAGCTAGGCGAGTTAAAAATGACAGTAGGGATATTATAGGTGAACAGTGTGTTAGAGATGATAATGGGAAGATTGTGTATGCAGAAAATGAAATCAGAGAAGCATGGAAGGTACACTATGAACGATTGCTAAATGTAGAGTTTGAATGGGATAAGGAACAGCTTAGTATCGAAAAAACCAATATCTGGGCCCCCTCCTTTGATAGCACCAGCTGTAGTGAGCGACGCAATCAATAAAATGAAGGACGGTAAAGCTCCAGGTTGCTCCGACATTGTTGCTGAGATGATAAAAGCCTCAGGGGAGATTGGTGTAAACTTAGTCACTGAGTTGATAAACACCATTATTAAAGATGAGAAAATCCCAGAGGATTGGCTCAAAAGTGTAATAGTAAATATATACAAAGGAAAAAGGGGATGCGCTAGATAGAGGAAATTATAGGGGCCTGAAAATGCTTGACCAAATCATGAAGGTCTGTGAGAGAGTCCTTGAGGGTTTGATCAGGCAAAGCATCTCTATTGATGATATGCAGTTTGGTTTTATGCCAGGACGTGGTACAACCGATGCTATCTTCATAGTCAGGCAGATACAGGAAAGATACTTACTAAAAGGCAGGGATCTTTACTTTGTGTTTGTGGACCTGGAGAAGGCCTTTGATAGGGTACCTAGAGATGTTGTACAGTGGGCTATGAGGAAACTTGGTGTGGAAGAGTGGCTGGTGCGTGTGATAATGAAGATGTATGAGGATTCGCGAAGTTCGGTGAGGGTGAAGGGTGTACTGAGTGATGAGTTCGCAGTCCGTGTTGGAGTCCATCAGGGTTCAGTGTTAAGCCCCCTCCTCTTTATTATGGTCTGGAGGCGCTGTCTAGAATTTTTAGAGGCGGACTCCCGTTGGAACTGTTTTATGCAGACGATTTAGTCCTAATAGCTGACAGTATGCAGGATGCTGAAGCCAAATTCAGAGAGTGGAGAGAGGGCATGGCGAGCAAGGGTTTAAGAGTCAATATTAACAAAACCAAGGTTATGCATTGTAGTTTGAGACGAGGCAATGTGGAAAAGAGCGGTGCATACCCATGTGCAGTGTGTGGAAAGGGAGTGGGCGTTAACTCAATTCAATGTAGCATCTGTCGATGTTGGGTACACCATGGGAGTAAGCGCTGTAGTAGAATAAAGGGGCCCCTGCCGAAGGATAAGTCAGAAATAGAGAAATTTGAGTGCGTAGTGTGCAAAGGCGAGCTTGTGTTAAGTGATGATCCTGTGGCTGTGAATTTTGGAAATGAGTCTTTGGAGCTGGTGAACAAGTTTTGTTACCTAGGAGATACCATCTCTGCCGGTGGTGGGGCCGAGGCTGCCACTGTTGCTAGAATTAGGTGTGGCTGGGGGAAGTTCAGAGAATTGATGCCAATCCTGACCATGAAAAGAATGCCTCTCCCCCTGAAGGGAAAGGTGTATGCCTCATGTGTTAGAAGTGCAATGACGTATGCCTCAGAAACATGGGCCGTTAAAGTAGAGGATGTCAACAGAATGGAGCGTAATGAGATGAGAATGGTGAGATGGATGTGTGGGGCCAGGCTACAGGATAGAATAACAAATGTTGAGCTGAGGAGACGTTTAGGTATAAAGAGTATTAGCGAGGTGATGCGTACAAGTAGACTGGGATGGTATGGACATGTGGAGAGAATGGATGAACAAAATTGGGTGAAAAAATGCAGGTCTGTGATTGTGGAGGGAGCTGCACCAAGGGGTGGACCGAGGAAGACCTGGGATCGGACTATACGCGCCGATCTCAAATCCAAGAACTTGACAAGTGAAGCAGCCCTTAACAGGGTTGCCTGGAATGCCGCCATTAGGACAAGAGACTGAAACTGCACTTATGTGTGGAACACTCAGTCTTAAAATTTTATGTATGTATGTATGTATGTATTATATTATTATTATCTCTTCTCTACTGATCTCGTAATCCATATTTTCATCTACTGGTATCTTTCTTCCTATTATCAGGTTGGGTTCGCCCCTATCCTCCACCTCATTCGCACCCCCTATGTTTTCCCAGAATTCTTTTACTGCCCTAGCTTTCTCCGGTTTCCCTCTCACCTCTCTTCCGTTCACCATTATCACTTCCACATTCACTCTTTCACTCTCTTGTTCTCCCCTTAGGAAATCATACCATTCTCTGCTGACCTCACCACCTCTTGCCTTCAGCTCATCTACTACATCCTTATCGGTTTTTACTCTCGCTTTCCTTATTAAACCTCCTGTTATACTTTTGTGCTTCCTGTATTCCTCCCATGCTTCCTCATATGCGACCCGTTCATTCTCACCGTTGTCCTTGGACCTCCTTAGTCTTCTACACCTTCGGTTGCTCTCTTTTCTTTTTTTCCTGGCAGATTCGATGTCTTGGTTCCACCATCTCCTCTGGGGTCTCCTATTATTTCCTTTCTTTTTCCTCCCGACTCTTCTTTCAGCTACTTCTTTCACTGTCTTGGTGAATTCTTCATTCATTCTGTCTACCCCTCCGTCATCCCTCCAGTTCACACGCTCTAGTTCTTCCCCGAATTTTACCCAGTCCGCTTGTTTCAGTTTCCATTTCTTACCCTTTGGTTTCCTAGCTTCCTTTCTCTCCCTCCCACAGGTATACTGTATCCATAACATATTGTGGTCACTCGTCACATCCATTCCTCGTTCTTCGTCTATCCTCATGTATTCCACGTTCTTCCTTGCATTCTCATTCACCAAGATATAATCAATCGCAGATTCATTGTCTCTTCCGGCCCATGTCACTCGTCCCTCTGCGATAGTTTCATTTAATATTTCCAGTTCATGCTCCTCAGTGAAATCCCTTAGTAGTTGTCCATTCGTGTTCACTTCCTCACCCAGGATTCCGATGTGTCCGTTCATATCACCCATTACGATCACCTGTTCTCGTCTATGTTCGTTTACCAGTCTTCTCATTAGGTCGTATTTCCTTTCATTATCACGTCTGGCATCCGGTCCCTGTACCGTCATGTAGCATATAATCAGTAGGATCCTTTCAGTCTTTCCTTTTGCCTTGTAGTTCAGGTAAGCTGCCATCATATCTTCACTCATCTCGCATTCGCCGACTTTTAACTCTTCAACCTCTATATCCATGTTCTTTCTCACTATTAGGCCTATACCTCCACCCTTTTTCTTCCATTTACTGCGCCCCTTCCCAGTCATTCTGTAGTTTTCCGTGTACAGTTCCACTCTTTCACGTAGCTTTGTCTCTGTTATACCGAGCACATCTATACCCCCCTCATACAGTACTTCACTCATGTCTTCCATTTTTTCCCACTCCCCATCCATTCACATTTAGGAAACAACCAGATGCGAGGTGGGATCTCTCAACCCAGGGACAAATAGTGATGGCCTTCAACGAACTGTTATGCTTTATATCAAATAAAATAGATAGTCTACCTACAGACAGTATTGTGCAGCTGTGTGTGCCCTTTTATGATGAAGATAAAATTGTGGCAGCCAAGAACAGAGTGTTCGATCTTATTGGTACCAGTGAAGATAACAATTATCGAAATATTAAACGAGTTGGTGAGAATGAAAGGGTCGCATATGAGGAAGCATGGGAGGAATACAGGAAGCACAAAAGTATAACAGGAGGTTTAATAAGGAAAGCGAGAGTAAAAGCCGATAAGGATGTAGTAGATGAGCTGAAGGCAAGAGGTGGTGAGGTCAGCAGAGAATGGTATGACTTCCTAAGGGGAGAACAAGAGAGTGAAAGAGTGAATGTGGAAGTGATAATGGTGAACGGAAGAGAGGTGAGAGGGAAACCGGAGAAAGCTAGGGCAGTAAAAGAATTCTGGGAAAACATAGGGGGTGCGAATGAGGTGGAGGATAGGGGCGAACCCAACCTGATAATAGGAAGAAAGATACCAGTAGATGAAAATATGGATTACGAGATCAGTAGAGAAGAGATAATGAAATGTGTCAAGAAACTGAAGAATGGTAAAGCCGCAGGAAACGACGAGATCCCATATGAATTCTACAAAGAGGGTGGGAATGGAGTAATTGAAGGCATGTATGGACTTTTTAAGAAAGTGTGGTCAGGAGAGAGGGTACCGTATAAATGGAACGAGAGCCGGGTGACCCTCCTGCACAAAGGGGGTCACAAGAGTAAGAAAGAGCTGAAAAACTACCGACCAATAACGCTAACGGACACAATTTCCAAGGTGTTCTGTGGGGTGCTGAATGAAAGGCTGAAAGGGATCTTTGAAAGGAACAGAGTGATGGGAGAAGAACAGAATGGGTTTCGAGTGGACAGAAGAGGGGAAGATAACATGTTCGTAGTGAGAGAAGTGATAGAGAATACGAAAAAGTCCGGACGGAAGGGATACTTCGCCTTCCTAGACATAGAAAGCATATGACAGAGTGAACAGGTACAAGTTGTGTAGGCTGCTTGAAACAGTAGGTGTGAGTGAAAAGATAATAAATATCATAAGAAGTATGTATGAGAATACCAGGGCTAGATACAGTATGGGGGATATAGAGACAGACTGGGTCGAAAACAAGCGGGGAGTTAGACAGGGCTGTGGGCTATCCCCCCTCCTGTTTGGGATGTACACAGAGGAACTAGCTGCAAGAATGAAAGAAGCCGGCAGGGGAACACTAATTGGGAACGAACGTCTGGGTATCTTGCTATATGCAGATGATGTAGTGATCATGAGCGACAACCGAGAGGATCTGCAGAGGATGCTAGATGTGGTGTCCGAATATGGGAATGATCTGAATGTGAGCTTTAGCAGGGAGAAAAGTAAAGTAATGGTAGTGAATGGAGATGAAACGGATGTGGGTGCGACGTGGCTACTTGGGAATAATATAATTACCCAAACAAATGAATACAAGTACCTGGGAATGACAGTGGATGCAAGAGGATGCGAGAAAACAAAAGATGAGAGACTAACAAGAGCGAGCCAATGGGTGGGAAGACTTGGCAGTGCTGCAAGGTGTAGAGCGAACAAGTATGAAGTAGTGCGAGGAGTATGGAAAGGTATGGCGGTGCCAGGCCTGATGTATGGTCTGGAAACCATCCCGTGGACAACGAATGACACGGCAAAGCTGGAAGTTGCCCAGAATAGGGTCGGAAGGCTCGCACTGGGAGCGAACAAGTACACTGCAGTAGAAGCCTTGAGAGGTGACGCGGGATGGAGCTCCTTTGAAGAAAGAATAGACAAGGGAGTCCTACGGTACCGGGTCAGACTGGAAAAAATGAATGGTGATAGATGGGCACGAAAGGTGTTTGAATGGGCTAAGGAGAGTAGTAAATGGAACAAGATGTGCGACAGAAAGATAGAGAAGTACGGAATGCATGGTATCATGATGGGGGAAAGTATGGAAATGTGGAGCCATGAGAGATGGAAGAAAGAGATCGGCAAACAGGTACAAAGCGTAGCAAGGGACGAATGGGCGGGGAATATGAGAAACAAGAGTTCACTAGAATGGTACATGTGTAAGCAACAGCCAAGAAGGGAGCCATTCTACGATGGGAGCATCGGAGGTGAACTCCTCTTCAAGGCCCGAACTAAGTCGCTTGAGCTGAACAGCAGAACATATAGATGGTCAAATGAAGGCAACAAGGCATGCAAGATGTGCGAGAGTGGGGAGGATGAGACTGTGGAGCATATCCTCCTAAAGTGCAGAAAATATGAAGGAGAAAGGCGGGTAATGCTAAGATCCATAGTGCAAGAGATTGGTGCGGAGGAATGGAATGCAGTGGTAGGAAGGTATGAATGGGGGCTCGACGGAATAGTGATCTACCTGCTTGGCCTGAACGACCTAAACATGTGGAATGAGACCACTGCACGGAGTGTTAAGGACTACCTAGAGGGAGTGTGGAGGAAAAGATCAGCCTCACAATAGTGAGGCTGGGGTGAGAATGCCCACGGGGGAACAATCTTCTTTTATTCTCAACCTGTCCTTTTCCATTATAGTTTATAAGTTTATCCTAGGAGAGAGAGCCGATACTAAGGCCACACCTCGACCAGTCGAGCGTGACTCTCGCACCAAGACCAAGACCAGGTGCAAACAAAAGTGCTGAGAACATTAAAGACATTATTAAATTGCTACAAGAGAGTAAGGCTGTGGGCTTACCCACTTTCGTGGCCATGGACCTAAAGGACCTACCACCTATACAATTTGATAGGATAGATGTGTCAGTGCTACTTAGTGAAATCAAGAACACCCAAATGGAAGTTAAATTACTGAGAGAGTGTACCACAGGTCAAAAAGAAACCATAGTGGACATAAACAGTGTGGTTTCAAATGTAGCTGACAGAGTGAATAAGTTAGAAAATAACTCTACTAACGCTCCACCTCAACCACAGGCACAAGTGACACAACAACAGCAGCAGCATCTAGAACAACAGCATCAACAACAACAACCACCCATAGGCCTAAAACACCATCCCCAGCAACAGCAGGCTGAACTACAACAGCAACAGCTGCAACAACTCCAAACACAACAGCCCCAGCAACAACAGCAACCCATACAACAACAGCATCAACAGCAACAACAACAACAGCAGCAACAACCACAACAGCAGCAACAACCACAACAGCAGCAGCACCAGCAGGTGCAACAGCAACAACAGCAGGTGCAGCAGCAACAACAGCAGATGCAGCAGCAACAGCGGGTGCAGCAGCGACACCACCAGCAGCAACAACAGCAGCAGGTGCAGCAGCAACAACAGCAGGTGCAGCAGCAGCAACAGCATCAACAAAAACAACAACACCAGCGACAACTACAACAATCCAAACTAACCCAGCAGCAGCATTCATATCAAAGGCAACACCAGGTGTGGCAGCAGCAGCGACCACAACAGCAACAACACCGAACACAACAGCAATCTTTATCGTCGGCAACGAGAGAAGATAATACAGTGCCAGCTACACCATCCTCAAATTTACCTACACAAACTGAACCAAATGAAGGAGCCAATGCAAGGGAAAACCCATGGACTATGGTCAAATGGGTGAATGGCAAGCCTCGCTACTCTAGGGAAGGCGAGCAGGTTCACCCTAGACCGAGAAACCAGCCAGGAATTAAAGGTAGGGTCAAGGATACTGGCCTCAATACCATCAAAAGGCCCCGACTAGCTAGGGTGTTTGCCACAGGATTCAACCCTAGTGTTACTGCTGAGAATCTCAAGACATACTTGGCTGATAATCTACTTATAAATATAGAGGTAAGACAGCTGACCACCCTCTCCAGGTCCACTACCTGTGCCTCCTTTTGTATAACTAGCGAATGTCCAGATCCAGATGTTTTCATTAATCCTGACCTGTGGCCAGAAGATGCATATGTCAACTGGTACAGAGAACCAAGACAATATCCCAATGAGGACAGTGCAGAGGCTTCTGGGACTTGGAGGCATCGCACACCACTATCCAACTCGCAGTAATGGAGGGGATACCAACAACAGCAGCAAGTATAAAAGTAACTTCATACAATTGCAGAGGACTCCCCAAAACAAAGAGGAATCTCCTGTTGCGACCTGACATGGTATCTACATTAAGGACCAGTGACATAGTCTGCCTTCAGGAAACCTGGTACACAAAACAGGACTTAGGTAATTTGAACATATTAGATAAAGATTTCCATGGGTACGGGGTCTCCACTACGGACACACGTGATGGTATTGTGGCAGGTCACCCCCCAGGGGGAGTTGCAATAATGTGGAGATCGTGCCTAGATAGTGTAATTAAAACCATTGAGACAAATTTAAGCTGGTGTGCGGGAATACAGCTGGAAGTGGGACACAGAAAATTTGCAATATTTTGTGTTTTCCTTCCGTATCAGTGTGCAGAAAATGAAGAACTTTATTTGGAAAAGTTAGGGGAGCTTGGTGGCCTAATTTCTGAATTAGAGATAACGTGTTACTCAGTGGCAGGTGATTGGAATGCTACCCCTCACGAGTTGGGTGGTTCCATGTTTGCTAAACATATGTTAAGGTTTTGTGAGGAGCAAGGTTTAATTTTGTCCTCCAAAAACCTGCTTCAAGAAAATAGCTATACATATGTTAGTGAAGCATGGGAGACCAGGTCGTGGCTTGATCATGCAATCTCTAGCTCTGACTTTCATGACTCTATCTCAGAAATGGCAATAAGATACGACATTACGGATGACGACCACATACCTATAGAATTAACAATCCAAATTAATAAAGCACCGGAAATAACAGAAACTAGCAATAGCATCAAGGCAAAAGTTCCATGGAATGTAATCTCAAATGAAGAGTGCCAAATGTACTGTGATAAAACCAAGGACTTATTAAATAGGGTGCAATATGATGGTAATGGTGTAGCACAATGCAGGGATCCAAAATGTAGTGATGCACAACACAGAAAGGACATTATTAAATTTTACAATAGTATAATAGATTCTTTATCAAAAGCGGGGGAAAGTATTTTTAATAGCCGTAAATATAAGTCCTCATTCAATAAGCCAGGTTGGCAAGACTATGTGGCTGACCTGTATCAGGCCTCCAGAGATGCTAGGTCTCATTGGCTTGAAGTAGGTCAGCCTAGACAGGGGCCTATATTTGAACTTCACAAAAGAGCAAAGGCTAGGACCAAATATGCCATTAGATTTATTAAGCAAAATGAAAACCAATTAAGGAAGGAAGCCCTTGCAAAGAGTCTGGCAGAAAAGGATACTAACTGTTTTTGGAAGGACATCAGATCCATGCAAAATTGTAACACACCATTACCTGTCAGTGTTGAGGGGGTTACGGGTGAAGAGAACATTGCTGACTTATGGAAAACTCATTTTAAGGAACTACTTAACAGTGTAAACCAAAGGTCTACTAATGGTGCAATTCAAAATGTGAAAGATAGTAATTATGAAGACATTAAAGTGACTGAAAGTGATCTTGAGAATGCCATAAGAAAACTTAACCTAAATAAAGCTTGTGGGCTGGATGGTATATATGCAGAACATCTTAAATATGCAGATATGTTGTTAATAGATAAACTTAGTTCTTGCATCACCAGTCTATTTACGCATGGTGTCCTGCCGGAGTCTATGATATCCGTAATACTTGTTCCTGTCATTAAAGATAAATCAGGTAAAATTACAGCAAAAGACAACTACCGCCCAGTAGCACTTGCTAGTGTGGTGAGTAAGGTAGTTGAAATGATAATGCTAGAAAGAATGTCTGCATATATTGTCACCAGCAGCAATCAGTTTGGCTTTAAGAAAAATCACGGCACAGACCAATGCATATATGTGCTGAAAGAAGTGATTGATACATGCAACAAACTAAATAGCTCAATTTTCTCTTGTTTTCTTGATGCAAGTAAGGCTTTTGATAGGGTGTGTCACAAAACCTTATTTGAAAAATTAGTTAACAGGGGAGTGCCTAGCTATATTGTTAGGATACTTATTTTCTGGTATGCTAATCAAAAAATGTGTGTAAGATGGGGCAACATCCTGTCAGGCTCTTTCGCCGTAACCAATGGTGTTAGGCAGGGGGGGATATTGTCTCCGTATCTTTTCAACGTCTACATGGATGATCTTAGTCTGGAGCTGAACAAGACTCGCACTGGGTGCTGTATTGGCAGCACCATTGTAAATCATCTCATGTATGCTGATGACCTAGCCTTAATCGCACCCTCTGGAGCAGGACTGGATAAATTATTAAGAGTATGTGAAAAATTTGGAATCGAACATTCAGTCAAATTTAATCCTATAAAGAGCAATATCAAATTTAAATCTAACCTTCTATTGAAATCAAAGCTACCTAAATTCCATTTGTATGAAGAAATTATAGAAGAAGTAAGTAAAGTAAAGTATCTAGGACACTATATTTCATGTGATCGCTCAGATGATGAGGATATGGGTCGTCAGCGAAGGCAACTTTACATGCAGGGAAATTCAATATTAAGAAAATTTCATATGTGCACATGGGATACAAAATTAACATTGTTCAACTCCTACTGCTCACCAATGTATACAGCACAACTATGGTGGAACTATAAGAAAATTACAGTGAATAGACTAAGTATCTCATATCACAATATCATGAAAATGTTTCTGGGGCTCTCAAAATATGAGAGTACAAGTACGCTATGTGCCTATATGAACTTACACTGTTACAAATCACTCATTAGAAAGCTAACATATAAATTCATTCAGCGCCTTAACACTTTCTGAGAACAGGATCATTAAAATGCTACAAACTCCAAGCATAGTGTACACCTCCAGGATCCAGGCACACTGGAGGAAGTTGCTCTATATTTAACCTTAAGTAATGATTTCAGGTCTGCTACTCTACAGAATTAGCATACCGGTACTGATCCTCATAGTGCAGTACAGTACCGATATTCCTATACTGTACTGTAGCAACATACTGTACCGGAAGCTAAATGATGTGAGGCATGGTACTGTACACAATTAGGACAGTGGTTTTGGTAACACAGTAGTTTGATGACCACTGTTTTTGGTAGAGGCAGTGCTGTGAACTACATGATAGCAAGCTGGGTATTATTTAATTTCTTTTTATTTTATGTAGCCTATGTACAGTAGCTTATATATATTTATATATATTTATGTTACTGTAAGGTATATATGGACCCCAGTATGGTCCCCTCTGTACTGTGTGAGTCTGAAATAAAGTATTATTATATTATTATTATTATTATTCGGCCCTATTCAGCCAACTGTTTTAACCCTCCCGCCCCGGCTACGCATTACATAAATATTCCCCGAAATCCGGGTGTTTTGGGCGAAAAACGTCTAGGCTAGGCTACCGTATCATTGTTATGCTGACTGCTTCCCGCATTCCCGCGCATCCCCAAGCGTAGCTGTGTTATTTACCTGTAGAATGGCGTTAAGTAGAGCTCTCTAAGTCAAGTGCTTGATTTGTGATGATGATTTCATTGGAGATAACTTTATGGCCAAAACAGCCACTTTACACTACTTTTCGATACTTAACAACAACATACAGGCACACACGAACAAGCGACGCTCTCCTTCTTGTGGCCGGAGATGCGGGGCGTCGGTCCAGCCGGCTGTTGTTTACATGCGTCGGACCGACGCCTCGCACACGAAGCTCACAGGCTTTCAAGCAATGGTACAATGTTGTACCACCCGGGTTCCTGGGGGCAAAACATAATGGTACACACGTGTACCACCCGGGGTTGAAGGGTTAAGACATTTATCCCCATCCAGGTGTCGATTTCTTCCTGGCGAGCGATAGCGAGCCAGCATTGTATGGAGAAATCCGGCTTTGTCGGAGACAAAAATATATATATGCTGGCTCGCTACTGCTCGCCAGGAGAATATTGACACCTGGATGGGGGTAAACATCTTAAAACAGTAGGCTGAATGGGGCCGAATGGATACAAGCCAAAGAGAGAAGGAGAGAAAGAGAAAATAAGCGAGGTGGGCTCCCTTAACCCGAAAACAGCGAAGGGGGGGTATTGAACTAGCTCCCCATGGGCGAGCATATTGGCTCCATTCAGGCCTATAATCGTCATTTTACGATAAATATCGTTAATACTTATTCATATGCGCCTATTTTACCTTCACTATGAAGATAGTAACCTGTAACAACAATAAAACAAGTGAAAATATAATTTTTCTGGTCAAAATTGCGAATATAGATGGACCAGCCCATTCATGAATTATGGAGAAAATTGAGGCAACCCCTCCCTCCACGAGGCCTCAAGCAACACTGACTCTACTCATACACACTCTCGCTTATGTAACCCACTCGCTAGGCACGTAAGCACATCCTCCACACATTTTGCTAATGTTAGCACAAAAATATACCATCGAATTAGGGAATAACAGGGAAAATAGGTGATAATTGAAGGGGGAGGGGAAAAGGGGGAAGGAGGGGATGTGGAGGAGTGATAAGAGGTATAGGGAAAACAAAACAAAAATCTGTTTAGTGCTACTGGGACCGTATAAATGTTTTTTTTTAGGCCTCCCTCTTAAGAGCTTTGCCGCCCTCGCCCAGTAAAACTTCTTATGAACTTTGCAGCCGTTGCCGGGTTATTATACGATCAAATATTATTATGTACTATTATAAAGTACACTATCACTTAAATTATTACTGTCTATTTCTGCTGGTTCTACTGTCCAGGTGCCTACTTTTGCTTATTCTACTATAGAGCTATTCAATTAAGGATGCAGTTATTAACCCTCTCACATCCTGACACGATTTTTTAGCCTATTAGGGATACTTTAAAGCCTTTGTTACCGTCAGGGGTATCTAAAAACCTTTAGTTTGTTTACTTCAACCTCTGCAGTTGTCTTTGAGTTAGCTGTGGGCAGAAAACTAATTTTGGAGAGGTAATTATAACAGTGAGAGTAATCTATTTCTTATTGCTAATCTGGCAACCTCTGTGTCCTATGGTCGTGAGAGGGTTAAGCACTACTGTATGCACATAAATCATATTCTGGGTGTTCCACTATAAAAAAATAAGTACGGTAATGAATACAAAGGATTTGAGGACATACATACTATTGGGAATACAGTCCTCTTGGCATAGTAGGAAGTAATTTAACCCACTGAACCCCAGCTAGTTAATAATAAATGTACACCCCAGGACGAGGGTTGTAAACAAAAACAAAATCCAAAAAACACCAGGGCCGGTATTTATAAAGCACTTTTAGGCCTAAAAGTAGCTTTTAAAGATGGCGCCAACTTTTAAAACTTAAAGTTGGGCAAAAAAACTTTTAGCGGCTAAAAGTAGATTTTAAACCCAGCGAAAACTAAAAGCTCCCCTTGGGACTGTTAGCGCTTAAAAGTTACTTTTAGAGGACGATGAAGATGATTGAATAACAAATCCGCCACCCCCTGCCAAGGAATGTTCATGTTAGAAAGATTAATTGGATTAATAGGCCTATAGCGTGTTAATCGAAGTACACCATTTAAACCATGAAGGAGACAGAAGAACAAAGCTCGTAACCCAGAGATGAAAGTGTGTAGGCCTAGTACCCTACGTTATTTGGCAACGGTCAAAATGTAACTGAATGAGTAACTCATGGTGGTATGATTGTAGGTTAGATATATTATCAAGTGCAGTATGTTAGGTAACTCTTGATTCTATCCATATACCATCCCGCACATCATACTACTCAAAGGTGATCCACTGTGTGTTCTCCAACGAATAAGCTATATTAGAAAGTAACCTACCACCTTATATATCAACCTACTTTAAACATTTCGATTCATACTGTATATATGTCCGACTACATTTTTTGCCGCGGTCGGTCTCTCTATTTTTAGATGGGCAAATCCTCCTCCTCCGCCAACAACCTCGACAGTTCCAGCGTCCTTGTTGACAAACGCCTATACTGTACTTGTTGGAAGAACACTAACAAATAGACCAAATTAAAGGAGTGTAGAAGGACTAAGATATAATATTCGATTGTCACAAGATAGGCCTATTTCATAACATCCGAGAACAAGTAGCTTATTTGCACCCTATTTTTTCTCAAATTACCGTAAACTGGGGTGATTTCGGACTGCGGTCATAACTTCGGACTTTGGCGATAATAAATAATTAGCCATTGTCATTATATAATGGAAACGCTTTTACCATACAAGTTTTCCACTTTTCAAGAATACTTCGGACATCATTTAGGATAAGGATAAGGATAACCCCTGGGGGTTAGGGAATAGAATATGCCCCACGTGCCTTCTGCGTGTCGTAAGAGGCGACTAAAGAGGTTGGGTCGGTGGGCTTGCGACCCCCACCCGGAAAAAATATCTAAGCAAAGAAAAACGAACGAACAGCCTCGGATGCGGACGGAACCAACGTTGACGAACCACGACCGACTAAGGACATGCCTTCGGACATTCTGAGAATGGCTACGTGGAATGTTAGTGGCATGAATGATGGCACAAAAGAGAGAGAGGTTCTGGAAGTGTTAGTGAATGCCAGGCTGGATGTATGTGGAATGACAGAGACCAAATGGAAAGGTTCAGATGTGAGAGAGTGGGAGTGTGGAATGGGTGTGTGTGCTGGAGTGAGTGAAGGAACAGCGAGAGAAGGTGCATGTTTGTTTGTAAGTAGCAAATGGAAGGAATGTGTAAGAGAGTATGGGTCTGTGGGTTCAAGGATTGTGTGGGTGAGAATGAAAGTAGGAATACAAACGTGGGTGATTGTATGCGTGTATGCCCCGACAGAGGATATACTTGAAAGAAAGAAAGAGGAGTTCTGGATGAATGTGGAGGCGTGCCTGGAGAAGTTTGACAAGAACGAAAGAATATTTCTGATTGGGGATATGAATGGTAAGGTGGGGGATAGGAAAGTTGAGGGAGTGGTGGGAGGGTGGGGGGTACCATCAGAGGTGAATGGGAATGGTAGTGCACTTGTGGACGTATGTGTGGGAAGGAGGCTGTGGATAGCCAACACCTTCTTCCGACACAGAATGATCCACAGGTACACGTGGAAACGGATGTTGACGATGAAGGATAAGACAGTGGTGGAACGAAAGTCATTGATTGATTATGTATGTGTGAATGAACGAATGAAGAAATCTGTGATGGATGCTAGGGCGTATAGGGGTATTGGAGGGGGTCTGTCTGATCATTATGTAGTGGTAGCTAAGGTTAGGATACAAAAGAAGTGGGTGAGGAGAGCGGGAGGGAGGCGAGAGGAGGGTGGAATGGTGAGGAGGGTGGAGAGGTTGCAGGAGGAGGAAGTCAGGGAGGAGTACAGGAGAGCAGTGGAAAGACGATTAGGTGGGTTCGACCTGGAAGTTATGGAGGAAGTGGAGGAGATGAGCAAGGTGTTTAAGGATGAGATCTGTGCAGCATGTGAGGAGGTGTGTGGAGTGAGGAGAAGAGGGAGGGGAGTGAAAGGTACAGCATGGTGGACAGAAGAGGTAAGAATAGCTGTGGAAGAAAAGAAGAAAGCATATAGAGAGTGGTTGGGTAGTAGAGGGAATGAAGATTCCGAGAGACAGAAACGAGCGAGGTACGTGGAGAGTAAGAGGGTGGTGAAGAGAGTAGTGAAGGAAAGTAAGAGAAGAGTAGATGAGGAATTTGGAAGGAATCTGAGTGTAAAATGGAGGGAGAGTAAGAAACTGTTCTGGAAAGAAGTCAAGAAAGTTAGGGAAGGTAGCAAGGGAAACAGTAAGGGTGTGAAAGATAAGAATGGGAGAATGCTAGCCGAGAAGCAAGAGAGAGTCGAAAGATGGAGGGAGTACTTCAGTGAGTTGCTAAATGAAAGAAATGAAGAGCCATCAAACATAGCTGGATATGGTATGGGAGGGAGAAGAAGAGAAGTAGTGGAGGAGGAGGTGGGGATCAGGAGGTCAGAAGTGTGGGAAGCCATGAAAAGAGTGAAGTTGGGGAAAGCACCAGGAACAGATGGAGTGTGTGGGGAAATGTTGAGGTATGGTGGTGAGATAGTGATAGAATGGGTATGGAAAATGTGCAAACTAGCATGGGAGAAGGGGAGTGCACCCGATGACTGAAAGACTGGCATAATAGTCCCCCTATATAAGGGCAAAGGGGAAAGAGGAGTGTGTGGTAACCACCGAGGAATATGTCTTCTAAGCGTAGTAGGGAAGGTATACAGTAGGGTAGTGATTGAGAGAGTGAGAGTGAGAACGGAGAAATGGATAGGCGACGAGCAGGGAGGTTTTAGGAAGGGAAGAGGATGTGTAGATCAGATTTTTACCCTGAATTGTGTTGTGGAGAAGTATCTGGAGAAGCAACAAAAGGTGTATTTATTAGTGGCCCCGTAATCATTGACGAACATGCCTATTACATAAGGCATCCTCTTCAAACACTAATCCGCCGTAGTTTGAATCTACCGCGCAGAGCATTTAAAAACTGAGGAGCCTTCATCATGAGCGCACGCGACCTCACTCATGGCTTCAGTCATTATGAATTGGGTTCTCACTACGAAAAAACTTCGTAAAAACTAAAAACAAAAAGAAAATAAGAATAACTATCCAATAAGCTTTCCATCATATCGTGGATGTACTTGTGTGGATTTCTGACCAGACGCTGATTCAGGCGTCATTCCTCCTTCTCTGCTCTGCGCTCAGCCTGCCCGGACGTACCTTCCACGCTCCGCTGGTTCCGCATTCGTTGCGTCCCTAGTGAGTTTTTTCTCATTTGTTTACTCTAGGATGTATCGAGTAAGGTTAGGATAGGCGTAGCAGGAGTGTCCTGGGCGGGTTGCCCGCAGTGCAGTGTATTTTGGGTCGTGTGTATGGGGCATCTATTTCGGATGTACCCTCGTGGTCCTGTTGTGGACACGTGAACTTTTCACAGTTGTGTTAGTTTGTGATGCAGGCGGCTTTCATTACGCGTTAATTATTGCTGCCTTTTATCCTTCTGATGAGGTAAGCTGTGTTTTTCTGACGTTCCCAGCGTATTTTTCTTCACTTAGTGAAGTTTTTTCTGGGTCCTTGTCAGGCTTCCCGGGGTGGGAAGTTGTCGCTACGGTGGTGTGTTGGCGGTGGTTCCTGTTGTGATATTCCAGTGTGTGTTTATATTTCAACTATTTTCATGCCGTCTACCTAGGCCTAGCCAGCCGCTCGTAGCTTTGCCACATGTCTAGTGTTATTATTTATTTTATAAATATGCCCTACTGTGTCATGTGTATCCGGGTTTTAGTTGTGTATTGGCTAATTCCTCGGACTATATTGTTTCCTGGTTTAGTTGTGTATTGGCTAATTCCACGGATTATGTTGTGACCTTGGTTAGTCGTGCGTGACTCTCCTCGTGTCGTATTGTTCAGATGGTGTCTGTTCAGGGTAGGGCTTGCCTTCCGGTGGGTTTTTCTCGGTTTCACCATGAAAAATCCTGACCGATGAGCAGTGTTGGGCCACACGTGGTTTTTAACTCTGGCTGGTTCCCCGGCGTGGGGAGGTGTCTGTGGCTCTCCAGGACTGCGTCTCTGTGGGTGCCTGGTTTCAGGCCTCCTTTAATTCCCGGCGGGATGGCTGTACCCATCCTTATATATATATATATATATATATATATATATATATATATAAAAAACGACGTTCTTGCGAACATTCGTTTTTATAGGTTTTTTCTACCTGGTTTACGACAACCACATGGAAAACCTAGCTGTTGTTTAGGCGTTCCTCCCCGGCGATCTTTTACAAAGAAGTGGGGTCAGGAACTTGTGGGGTTAACTTTTAGACTTCTCACCCGGCGGGTGCACCTGAGCAGGGTGGGATAAACGACTTAGGTCTCATATAGTTAACCAATCCATTTTAGTGATACTCTGAGTATCGCTGCCTTTACTCTTACGGCAATTGAAGGTTCAATGAGGTTTAACCAAATCGATGCCCACACCCGGCGGGTGCCCCTAAGTGGTGGAACTAAGGAATTTATAAACAAATTCAATTTCGATTAACCTAATTGGGTGATACTTTCAGTATCGCCGCCTTCTATTTTTACGACGATCTTTTGGGACAATTCGTTAAAAAATCAGATCTCGTATATTCCTGCCCTGGGCTATTCTACTAAAATATTTCAAGGGCCGGCGTCTTTATGAGGGGGGCTTTGTTACAAAATTGAATCTTGAGACAGTCACCACCTCCTACAGACTATAAGTGCCATGCTGGACCATTATATCAGAGGGTATTCTTCATGTTCTTTAGCTAAAAAGATTTGTTTAGCCTCTTTACACCCCGCCGCGTAGCGAGATGTGTTAGCTGTGTCTTTGCATCCCGTTACCCGGCGGGTTATTAACACTTGTATGCGAACACTTGGGTTAACCTTATGAGCATTAATTCCTGGAAATTTTTCTTTATTTTTCCAGAGCTGAGCTCCGGCGGACCAATACAGACCCGGCGGTAGTTTCCTCACACCAGTCTCTGTCATGGCTACTGTGGCCCCAGTTTTTGCCCTGTGCATTACCCCTACTTGCGCGGGTATCCCGATTTTTGCGCATACCCTTTGCATAAGGTGTGTTAAATGTCTAGACCGTTCAAGGGGTCTCTGGGTTACACTTAATTGTTCATTTTGCTCCCAATTAGCCAATAAAGTCCTGTGTGACAATGACAAGACCGCGGCGGTAGCGTTGAGAGAGGTCAGACAACAAATGTCGGCCTACACTACCATTGTCGCACATAAGTCACTTCAATGTGACAACGTCCCACTTTGGGATAAGTTGCTGTCAGAGCACCCTCCCCCTAAACGTACCTCTAGAGTAACGGGTTTTAAGCCGACAGAGACTAGCCAGGGTTCTGTATCGTCTGTGGATACGTTTAAACGCCCGAGAGAACCTACTCCCCCGGCAGCCACCTCCTCGTCGCAGGCGAGATCGAGGTCAAGGTCACCCCTCAGACAGCAGTCTTCAAGTCGGGCCTCTTCCCAGGGGAGTAAGAAGAGTAAGAGGGAAGCTTACACCAGTGGCCATGGTGGTGATTCTTCCAAATCTAGGTCTAGTTCGCGGTCACACCGTAGCCACAAATCCTCCAAAAAGGATTCCCATAAGAAGTCCTCTCGACATTCTCCTAAGTCTAGTGCATCTCATCGTACCTCTACACCTGAAAATGTTTCTGTTACAGCCTCAGAGTATAGTGAAGCGCCTGCCCCTAAACAAGATTTACCTATTGATATTTTAACCCTAGAAACGGAAAGTTCAGGAAATTCAATAATTGAGAATGTTTCAGACTCTCAAGAGAGCGTAGGCCAGAGCCTCGGTGTTTGGCGGTTTGCTCAACCAGGGTCTGACCATCCACGTCCGACTCATACGAGTCACACAGTAGCCGATGTCCACAGGGACGCGGCGACCCCATCCTCTATCCCTGACTTATCTTGGAAACAAGGTGCCCCTGCCTCGGCGGGGTCTTCTCAGGAGGATCGGGAGGAACGAGATGAAGTGTCATTAATTTCAGATAGGGAAGGACAAGGGTCAGGCTCAGGCCTGGACGCCGCCCATGATAATACTGATTCACCTGAAAGTTCTGCATCTAACCAGTTTTGTTACAGCACAAGAAATTGATGGGTTACTTACTCATGCTCTATCTAAAATTCTTTAGTCAACAACGAGAAAACCCCACAATGGACTTGGGGGCTCCCTTGACAAGTTCTGCGGTACGGCCTCTGATAACGTCAATCGATTTATCTAAGATTCCTAACCCTCCTACTCTGTCACCGGCAGGGAGCTCTAAGCCAGCTACGGCGGCATTCACTACGTCAAATGTCAGGGTCATTACGGATGTTAATCCACCCCCTCTAGACAAAGCGCCTCTTAGAAAGGTAGCTATGCCCCTGCTTTATGGGCCAGACGAGTCATGGTTCCTTTGAACCCCTCTAAGCCAGAGCTTGCCCAGCCTACCTTGTCAGGGGAACTCCCGGTACCACGTGAGTGGTTTATCCAGGGAAATAAGTCAAAGAAATTAAGGGCATTGGATGCCTTGGGTAATGTTTTGGACGTAAATATCAAGGCTATACCTAGTTATTATCATCAGGATTATTTTGTTTATGCATCTAAGCCTGCTTTACCCCCTGCCTCAGCTTCAAAACTTTTTTCAGACTGGTCTAAGCTGGATGGGTTTAATGATATTAAGGCTCTGTCGGCTCTTACTCCTGAACTAGATTTACAGACCGTCACAGACGAGACAGCTAATCCAGTGTTGAAGGTGGGACAGTTGGGACCAGGACCTTGGGTGGATTGGGAGGTAGAGGCTCAAAACTTTGCAACCACTTTCACTTCTAAATCTTCCCACCAGATCCCTCAGGATACACATTCATGGTTCTCCATGCCGGTAGGTTCTGCCGGCGGAGTTCCGTCAGCTTTTTTTTTTTTTTAGCTGCCCCTAAGATTAATCTTTGTGAACTAAAGGAACCATTCACTACCCCTACCCCTACTCACCTAGACAGAGAATTTAGGCTAAGGGGAAAAGCTTTCCGCCTGTTTTCACAGTACATAGTTTCTCAGCAGGTGGCTAAGTCTTTACTCAGGTCTACTCAGGCAATCGCAGACGCGGATGCTCGAAGATCAGTTGAGTTATCCCGGCGTCTGATTCTTCAGTCGTCGATTCAATCCTTAGGTGACATACGCACAGCCTTACTTGAGGCGGTGCGAGCACGACAGGATCTTAGGATGTCATTAGTTCGCAAGCTGCCTGATCGCATTGCTAACCAGGTGGTAATGTCCCCAGTACTTACACCTTCTTTAATGTCCCCTGATGTATGGCGAACAGTGTTTAACATGGCACAGGCCGTGAAGCACAGTCCCGCACAGGCTAAGAAACCCGCATTTAACTTCCCCAAACCTAAGCCTCCTACTAAAGCTCAGCCAGGGGGTTCTAAGCCGTTTCTTCCGCCTAAGTCCTCCCAATCCCCCCTGGGTCAGTTCAGGCATAGACGGAGAGGGTTTTCAGGACAGAGGGGACGCGGCCAGTATAAGCCGGGGCAGGGCCAGTCTTCGGCCCACACCAGCCAGCCGGCGAAGCGTCCAACACCACCAAACCCACCATCAAAAAACTAAAGTCTTTCTCACTCCCAGTGCCTATCTTAGAGCCGGAGGAACCGAGGGAAGTACAGCCGGCGAACCCTTGTCTGCTAACTGGGTCGTTCCGAACGTGTCACCAAGCATGGCCGTTAAAAACCTGGGCACGGATGGTGGCACGCAAAGGCATCACTTGGCAGTGGCTCCGGCGACCTCGCTTACGTCAGCCGACAACGGCAAATTGTGTTTCATTAGAGGTGGAGTCGCTGGTCCAGGAGATGATTGCCAAGAATGTCATCATCCCGGTCCCTCCAGATTACCCTGTATTCACGTCAAAACTGTTTTTGGTTCCCAAACGGGACAGTGTTCAGATGAGGCCGGTCGTAGACCTGTCTTATCTGAATCTTCACATTTACAACGAGTCTTTCAGAATGTTAACAGTTCATCAAATCAGGCTAACACTTCCGCCGGGAGGCTGGATGTGTTCCCTAGACCTGACAGACGCCTATTGGCACGTGTCGGTCAACAAAAGATTTCAAAGGTTTCTGGCCTTGAGGATCAGGCACCAAAATTTTGTTTTTCAGAGGATGCCGTTCGGTTTGAACCTAGCACCTCGATTATTCACGAAACTAGTCCGGCAAGCCCTGATGCCGTTGTTAAAACAGGGAATCAGAGTGTTGTGGTATCTAGACGACTGGCTGGTGGTGGCAGAGACACAACAATTATGCATAAAACATGTCAATATCATTTTAAATCATGTCAAAACTCTAGGCTTCAAGGTAAATCTGGTAAAGTCAAACCTTGTTCCCTCAAGAGTAATTCAGTGGATAGGGCTGGTCTGGGACACCGCCGCTCTCACTCTGAGTCAGAGTGTGGACAATCGCAACAGGTTTCGCAGGAAACTGTTCAGGTTTCTTCACAGTCTGACTACGACACGAAGAGTCTGGGAGTCTCTGGTCGGCTCTCTCAACTGGATTCAGCTAACTGTCAAGTTGGGCCGGTTGAAAGTAAAACGATTAATATTGGAAGGCAACAAATATTTCCCACTCTTACCGGCGGGAAAATTATGGCCCATACCAAAATTAATCCACACCTTACTAGCGGTCTGGGCGAAGAGGGAAACATTGCACTCAATCATGTCATGGACCTCTCCTCCTCCAACGGTATGGGTAGACACAGATGCGTCAGGCACCATAGGGTGGGGATTTCAGTCAAATCAGGGGCACCAGGGTCAGGGACTTTGGTCCCACTTAGAAATCTCTCACATAAATGTCAAAGAGTTACTAGTCCCCTTGTATTTCCTTCAGGCTCACGGCCCGGCGTTACGGGGCAAGTCAGTGGCCTTCAGAATGGACAATCTGAATGCAGTTCACTGTATTCAGAAACAAGGGTCAACGAGGTCAAGGAAGTTGCTACTCGTGTCGGAAGAGATTTTTGTTCTAGCCACCAGTCTAGATATTTATCTTCACGCATCTTATCTCCCAGGCGTAGCGAACGTCTGGGCAGACGCTCTGTCCCGGAGACAGAGCACGACAGTAGAATGGGAGCTCAAGCAACCCATTTTCAACCTAATGATTGCGGAGCTCTCCCATCCACAAGTGGATCTTTTTGCGTCCGAGGAGACTCACAAGCTCCCTCTATACCTCACCCGCCGGGCGATAACGCCGGCAGGGGGGCCAGACGCCCTAGTGACAGACTGGAACAGATGGAGCTCCATCTATCTGTTTCCGCCGCCAGATGCGTCACTAATGTGCCACGTAGTGAACAAACTACGAGTTTATCGAGGCTTAGTCTCGCTAATCGCGCCCCTGTGGCCGGCGCAGGTGTGGTACCAGCAGTTAATAATGTGGTGCCCGGACCCGGTATCGCTCCCGGTCGGGTACTTCCACTTAGACACGATTGGCAACCTAGAGACCTCGCTGACTTTTGCATTATGGACATTCAGGAGGCCAAGTGGCTAGCACCATACGGTAGGGATGTGACCAATAAATTGCTCAATTAATATACTCAGTCTACTAAGCGACAATATCAATCTCATTGGAAAGCTTTTACTTCTTGGATTGTTAGAACGGAACAAACTGTACCCTCAGTGGCATTGGTTTTTAATTACTTGAACTATCTGTTTGAGCAGAAACGTTTATCTGTGGTTACTTTGAAGAATCACTTAACTGCGATTAGAGTGCCCTTTTTCGACCTTACAGGTCTATCCATACCGGTGGCGGAGGAAACAGGATTTATGAGAGCGTGTTTTAAACTCCGCCCACCTCCCCGTCAGCTCATGCCTACTTGGTCTCTGGACAAAGCTTTGTCTTTACTTCATTCTCGTCTGTATCAAAATACTGCAGACTTTGCTTTAATCTTAAAGAAGGCAGTTTTCCTTTTGGCTTTGGCCACCGGAAACAGAGTGTCTGAGCTGGCGGCGATGAGCAACACACCTAATTGTCTTAGGTTTGGTAGACTTAATGATTCAATTTCCATTGCACCCTCCCCGGCGTTTGTAGCCAAGAATGAGCATAGTGCACACGTGTTTTCTGAGTTCACGGTGCCGGCGTTAAAAAGGGGAAAGGTGCATCATAATTTATGTCCAGTGCAAGCTCTAACCAAATATTTGAGAATAGCTCCTCATAACCCCCAAGGTGCTTTATGGGTAGCGAGTACGGGTAAACGCTTACTTAAACGGCGATTAGCCTCTCTTCTGGTAGAAGTCATTAAAGAGAGTAATCCCGGCGTTGTGGGTAGGGCCCACGATTTACGCAAGTGGGCGGCCTCTTTACGTTTCCTGAAAAACTTTTCAGTTGAAGATATTGCGTCCACACAGTTGTGGGCGTCTAATCATACGTTTCTCTCTAGATACTTGTCAGTTGCTCTAGACAAACCTTCCTTACCATGTATAGCTTTAAGGCAGAGGGTCTAGGTGGCCCTGCAGTCACTTATGTTTATTTTCAAGGAAGGGGGGGGGGGGGGGGTGCAGTCAGTTGACATAGGACACCCTAGATCCCGCCGGAGTATGAGAGCTGTGATACAATTTAAGGTTAAAATGTGATATGAAAATTTCTCTGCGAGAATTTGTGCTAGTACAAAGTTTAGTACAAAACAACGGTGTTGTTATAGTAGTTTTAGCTGCGAAAGCAATGTAACATTAGTTCAATGGAGTTCATTAGCAATTGATCTCCACATGTATTTTGGGGTTTATGATGTGCACATATAAACTTATAACTTATTATTTTTGTCACCACTCGTTGAGTGGGGTGCCTTTTGTAACTACAGATCTGTGTTCAGAATCTTCAGGGTTACCTATTTTGTCGGGCAGGCTTCTTTGAAGCACGCACCTGCCTGAACCCCTTTTTCTTGTATATTTCCGGCCTACGCCGTATTAAATAAATTTTTAAAAAAGTAAGAATACTATGTGGTTGTTTTTATTATCTGCTTTTCTAGAGTTATGATATGATTACGAATGTCCCCCTCCAGTCTTAGATATCAGGCATGTTCGTCAATGATGGAGGGGCCACTAATAAATTATAGGTTTGACTCCTGTAAGGAGATAAAGAAAACCTAATATTTAGTAGTGGCCCCGTAATCATTGACGACTGGGGCCCTCCCGACCGTCCCCTTCCCATTCGTTGATGTATTAAGGATTTTGGTTTACTTGATATGTCAGTGAAGGAGGAATGACGCCTGATTCAGCGTCTGGTCAGAAATCCACACAAGTACATCCACGATATGATGGAAAGCTTATTGGATAGTTATTCTTATTTTCTTTTTGTTTTTATTTTTTACGAAGTTTTTTCGTAGTGAGAACCCAATTCATAATGACTGAAGCCATGAGTGAGGTCGCGTGCGCTCATGATGAAGGCTCCTCAGTTTTTAAATGCTCTGCGCGGTAGATTCAAACTACGGCGGATTAGTGTTTGAAGAGGATGCCTTATGTAATAGGCATGTTCGTCAATGATTACGGGGCCACTACTAAATATTAGGTTTTCTTTATCTCCTTACAGGAGTCAAACCTATAATTTGGTAGTAGTCTCGGAGTATCCAACGTAGGGCTTATAAGTTCAGCCGCTGGGACAGCGGGCCGATTTATCAGTACTACATGTGCAGTCCAATATCTTCTAGAGTAGCACCTAAAATCTCTACTAGGTACGTTGTACACACTTCGAGACTACTTATTGAGAATAGAAAACGAAAAATGGTAGGGTACAAAAAATTAAAATAGCTGCCCACTCAATCTAGCTTCCCACTGGACGCATGTGCGAACTCAACATACCTGCCCTCAGACAGGTATTTCCATCAAGGTATCAAGTAATCAGACTAGATTGGATGGGCAGGGGTTAGGCGTGAGGGTGGGATACTCTGTCATTGGATACGCCGAGACTACTACCAAATAGGAGGTTTTCATTATTTGGTTATTTGGGAGGTCGTCAAACCTCCCAATTTAGTAGTAGTCTCTACGTTTCCAACGTAGGGCTTGAATCCCAAGTCGGAGGCGGACATCCAAGCAGCAAAAACCAAACCTAAGTATAATCAGCTGATCAAGAAAAGACACAATAAACCTTGTTGTTTATTAGAAAAAAAGAGTGTACAGTAACTATATGGTGCATATTAAGATAATGTAGTTACATGTGTATCAATTCAAAAAGCATCAATATATACAGATAGGCATTGAGTAGTCATATGACCAAGGATGTACACGTCGGTATGGTGAAGTACAGCCTTACACGGCAGGGGAAGATAAAATGAAAAAGTATAAATCATTCTTATATGTACAGAAGTTCTGGCAGAGCAGATGGAAGACAATCCACATACTTTATTTACAGGACATGGGTATGAGGCATAGGCACACCAATACCCAGACCGAAGACAGTTTAGTCGTAAAGGATATACAGCAGAAGTACAAAAAAAATACTTAAAAGTAGACAAACAGATATATAGGTAGTATATATACAATAGGCCCTTACATTCTACATGGTGACCTAGATTCCCCCCCCTCCCTGCCCCCCTCTTTGAGGGATGGCAAAAACATTACAGTACATAATGAGGAGAGGATGGTAAAAGGCAGGATTGAATGGAATCATTTGACTCTTTGGCCTAGTGCCACACAAGGACGACCTGGCCTGTCCATGGACATGGAGAGGTAAGAGGGGACGAACGAGTTGTGGAGGACCAGAAACCAGTGGCGGCGATGTCAGGAAGAGAGTGAATGTCCAGGCACCGTATGGGCGCCGCATAGGGAGGATGTCGTGTGCAGTACCCGTCGTGAGAGGGTGACTGGTCCCGATCACCTGACACAGTTGAATTCCCACAGCACACACTCCCAACCTCTTCCCGGTCTTGGGGATCACCCAGAGCGCCTTACCTGACATCGGCACAGCGGTGTGCACACTAATAAGCAGGGCCAGAACCTACGTTAGAAAGACGGCACAGTGAACGACTCAAAAAATGTGCGCCTCACGTACATTCATGGCCACAAAAATGAACGGAAATGGCCAAAGTGACAAATCCGAGGGTGGGTGAAAAACCTGTGCAATGCAGGTCCCTAGACAGGGCAGCCAACTCTGAGACACCCGTACCTGGAGCTAATGCAAGAAGAAACAATGGTGTCCCTAGCAAGCGCTCAGGTGTTGTGTCAGTAGGGTAAACAGGAGAATTAAGTAGCCCCAGACCCGACGCCAGAGTCCATTGTAGCGGTATCTGGCAAGGGGGCAGTCGGAGCCTAGAACAGGCGTTCATGAAGGAAGCCAGCTCCTTTGAAGGGAGCACCAGCCCCGTAGCGGCCTCAAAAGGCACATTAACCCATTGGCTGCGGGAGACATTCCAGAACGCATAGGCAATTTACAGCAATTGCCCCAAATAGCGCAAATATGCCCACAGTGTAAGTGTTAATGGCAGACGGGTGGTTCCTAATGGTGTTGAACATGTGAGCGTGTGACCCAAACAAGCGATTGAGAGAGTGGAACACCAAAGCAACTATTTGTACAGTGTCATTAATCCAAGTAGTGAAACACTCCCAACGAGACAAGTAAGACGTCCATTTGGCCTTAGTCCAGCGCTGATGAAGAATAACAGTCAAGCTCCCAAAAGTCAGGAACCACCCTGCCACACAAACATCCACGACGCGAATGCCAACGAGGTCCCCAGGTCTCCAACCTGCCCCAATTGGAAGCATGAGACAGGCAAGGGAACAGGACCCGGGCACCATCAGCACAGCTAAGCGTACCAGGCTTGGGCCAGCCAGAGGACCGCGAACAACCAAACCTTGCTGCGGTATTCACGCAGCCTGTGGAGGATTCTGCACATCAAGAGAGCGTTGGGTGGATGAAAAGCGTATATCGACTGCCACCTGTTCCTAGTCCTTACCGGCGGGTAAGGAAGTCCAGTAGCTTGGCCATCTCATGTGAGGCGAACAAGTCCACCTGTGGATTTTCCCCAGGAGACGTCTAGGACGTTGAAAATCTATCTATCTATCTATTGCCTGATGCCGTGATCCCCTAAGGGGTGGCCACGAACGAACCGCCCCCATGCACCTCTGTCCCCAGTCAGTCGACGCCCCTTCCCCCAACCAGCATCGCCTTCGTTCATATACTTCCTCACTCCATCCTTCCACCTCTCTTTTGGTCTACCTCTCCCTCTCTGTCCCTCCACCTTGCTCTCATACACCCTCTTAGTCATTCTCTCACTTTCCATACGTTCCATATGGCCGAACCATCTCAAGTTGTTCCTTTTCATACTTTCCAGCACATCTACCTCCACACCACATACCTCCTTCTTACTTCCTCATTAGTCTGTCTATCCCTCCATGTAACTCCGCACGCACTTCTTAAGTAATTCATTTCCACTGCTCTCACTCTTGGTCTGAGTCTCTCAACCAACGTCCATGCTTCGCTTCCGTAAGTCAGTGTCGGGATTACCACACTGTCATGCAAGGACTTCTTCACTTCCATACTGACCACCCTATTTCTTGTTACTGCTTTCAGCGTTCCTACAACCCTCTTCCCCTGTTGTACCCTCTCCCGCACTTCTTCATCCATAGTCCCATCTTTACTCAACACACTGCCCAGATACTTAAAAGAGTGACGATCTCCATAGCCTGACCGTTCAGCTTCACCTCACACTCTGTGACTTCACCCCTTTCGAAGACCATAACCTTGCTCTTCCCCGCATTTACCTTCAAATTCCGTTTTCGCACACTGTTCCAAACTCATTTACCAAACCCTGCAACTCCCATTCATTATCACTCATCAGAACTGTATCATCCGCAAACAGCAGTATAGGTAGCTTCCACTCAATTCCCTCCCTTTTCAGCGATATACCAACATCCACTGCTCTTGATAGTATTTCTTTCATGACTCCATCCATATATACAGTAAACAACCACGGGGATATCACACACCCCTATTTCAAACCAACATTCAGGTCAAAGAACTTGCTCTGCTCACTCTCCACACGTACTGCCACCTTTGCACCCTCATACATGCTCTTCACTGCTTTCAGCAACTTGCCATCTACTCCGTATATTCTAAGTACTTTCCACAAACCTTCTCTATCCACTCTGTCATAGGCCTTCTCCAAGTCCATAAAGGCAACATACACCTTTTGTTTCTTCTCCAGATATTTCTCCACAACACAATTCAGGGTAAAAATCTGATCTACACATCCTCTTCCCTTCCTAAAACCTCCCTGCTCGTCGCCTATCCATTTCTCCGTTCTCACTCTCATTCTCTCAATCACTACCCTACTGTATACCTTCCCTACTACGCTTAGAAGACATATTCCTCGGTGGTTACCACACACTCCTCTTTCCCCTTTGCCCTTATATAGGGGGACTATTATGCCAGTCTTCCAGTCATCGGGTGCACTCCCCTTCTCCCATGCTAGTTTGCACATTTTCCATACCCATTCGATCACTATCTCACCACCATACCTCAACATTTCCCCACACACTCCATCTGTTCCTGGTGCTTTCCCCAACTTCACTCTTTTCATGGCTTCCAACACTTCTGACCTCCTGATCCCCACCTCCTCCTCCACTACTTCTCTTCTTCTCCCTCCCATACCATATCAGCTATGTTTGCTGGCTCTTCATTCCTTACATTTAGCAACTCATTGAAGTACTCCCTCCATCTTTCGACTCTCTCTTGCTTCTCGGCTAGCATTCTCCCATTCTTATCTTTCACACCCTTACTGTTTCCCTTGCTACCTTCCCTAACTTTCTTGACTTCTTTCCAGAACAGTTTCTTACTCGCCCTCCATTTCACACGTTGAAAATGCTGTCTTAAAGACCACTTGACCTGAGTGCTCCGTCCCCTTGACAGAGCAGCCGCCCAAAGATTGGCCGTCCCGGGTAGGTATGGCACATGCAGGGTAATGCTGTGAAGTTCGGCCACATAAAACAATTTCTCCGCCAGGACCTGGAGGACCACAGACCTGAAGGAGCCCTGCTGTAGAATTCAATGAACCGCAGACATGTTGACCAACCTGAAGGCCAATGACTTGCCCGCTAGGGCCTGCCCGTGAACCCTCAGGAAGAACAATGGCACTTAAAAATTCCAGGGCATTGATGTGTAGGTGGGATAGTCCCCCCCCCCCCCCCCCTCCTTTATTCAGATGGTCGGCGGCGGAGCAGTCCAGGGCACCGCTGCTGTGAGCCTGCACCGAGCGACCCAGTGTGACAATCCCAGACGTATAGAGCACGGTACCGGCCAAAGCCGAAGGAAGGGGGCGATAGAGGGAAGTGCCTGTTGCCCAGTTTAATTAGACTCTTGAGCCTGAGCCGTCCGAAAGGCACGGTCAGAGACACCCAATTAAAAGATCCCACCAGGGATTCCCAGATTTGACACGCGAACGAGACAGAGAGCAACACGGCAAAAAGCTGTTGATGAAGCGTCGCCGCGTTCACCAGGCTCTGCGTGACAAGAGTCGTTCTCGAGGTCCCAGTGTAACCCCACCCACGCCACTGCTTGCGACGGCATGAGGCACGACCAGGGCATATTTTATCTGAACCCTTGGTTTGAGACATGTTTGACTAATGTCAGCGTGTCCTGTACACATTGTGACGAAGAGTCTGCAGTGATGAACCAATCGTCCAAGGAAAACAGGAGCCGAATCCCCTGCCGAAGCAGAGGATCCAGAGCCCGTTGTGCGAGTTTCGTAGAGACCCGCGGTGTGACATGGAGACCGAATGGAAGTCTGTTGAACGTGAACACCTGGTGAGCTTACTGGAGAGCCAGGTAACCCCGGAACCGAGGAGCCATCGACACATGCCAATAATGCAGCCTTTAGGTCCTGGGTCACCACCTACGACACGGGTCGGAGTGTCAGTCGCATCTGATTGACTGTCAACAATCTGAAACGGGTGTTCACAGTATGCTGGTTGAGTACCGACAGATCAACCACTGGCCGCATCGCATCGTAGCCCATCCTGGGTACCAGAAAAACAAGAGACAGAAAGACCCTGAGGAGTGAAGGTACTGTACTCGGTGATTACACCCCCCACTTGCATGGACCGTAGCGCTACGGCCACTGCAGGAGACACTGGTCAATGTCGGGAAGGGCGCCTGAGAGGAGGCCAAGACCTCCACCTCCAGGACAGACCCCGCTTCACCACCCGACGAGCCCACGACCGATGGGGCCAGCATCAGTAGAGTGGGCGGAAGAAGCCGGTGCGGGCGCCTAGAGTGATGTCCATCACCGATTCGAGGAGGGAGAGGGGACTGCCCAGGAGGAACTACACAATCATTGGCGTGTAGTCCCACTTGGACTGGTCGTGGTGGAACTGGCAACCACGTCCACCCCCCCCAAAACAAAAAACGGTGGACGGGACTCACGTACCGGCTTGTCCTCCACCTTCCAGGGCGCAGCTCACAAAGAGGAGGTCCCCGGACATTGCCGTGCACCCTCTTGACGGGGACGGCAGTCCAGGGAGCTGTAGGCACGGTAGGACATGGATCTTACAGTTTCTTACAGTAGATCCTCTGGAAAAAGGCAAACTAGGCCTGTGTATCCAGCTCAGTACCAGTACTTGCACTGATGCGGTCGTTCACGGTGTTGGCGGCGGCGGTAGCAGACGCAACATTTTTACTATTCTGTATTTTTGTTTTATAATCAAACTTCAAATCTTGTCTTTCCCATGCTTTATCAAGATTACTTTCAAACTCCCTTATTGATTCGGAATCGACTACATACTGGGGCAGTGCGTTCCACTCATTCACCACTCTATCACAAAATGAGTTCTTTGCCTTCTCAAGCCTATTTCTTTCTTTGTAAATTTTCTTAGAGTGTCCTCTCATTCTTGTTCCCTCCCGCATCAAGAAGATACCTTCACACACATCCTCATCATACTTTCCTGACACTATCTTAAAAGCCTCTATCATATCCCCTCTCTTTCTCCTATATGCCAGTGTCGGAAGCCCCAGTGTCCTCAACCTCTGCTCATAGCCCGCGTTCTTCAACGTTGGTACCAGCTTGCTAGCTCTCCTCTGCACTTTCTCCACTGCTTCTATATCCTTTACCATATATGGAGCCCACACCTGGTTCGCATATTCCAGGTGTGGCCTAACCAGCGCTGTATAGAGATTCCTGAAGATTTCTTCGTCAAGTGACACAAATGTCCTCCTTATCAGCCCTACAATTCTATTGGCTTTGTTTATCTTTTCCGCTAAATGTTCTGAGAAATTTAACTTATTGTCTATCACTACTGTACTCCTATATCCTTTTCTGCATTCACTTCCTCCATCGCTTCATACATACTGTATCCTACCTTGTCTATCTTGCTTGTCCCAATCCGCATGTACTTGCATTTTTTTTGGATGAAAAGGCATTAACCAATGCTCCTTGTTCCCCGCGACTTTAGCTTCTCCCAGAGTCGAAAAACTGGCGACCCTGGTCCTGAACAGCCCGGCCCCCGCAACTGTGGGTGGTAGAGGACGACGTGGGCTGTGCCGCATCCTTTCTTTGGGAGACGTAAGAGTCCCCCGCCTCCTGCAAGTAAGCCACCCTCCAAGCCTCCCCTGTAAACAAGCCCGGTGACAACAGCACCGTCAGGAGGAGATGGGGCTTGACGTTGGAGGGTGCTGTTGTGCAGAAGGCAACCCGGGGGGCTTGCCTGCAACGAGTGGCCTCGTAGAGGGAGTGGCAGACGTCAACGACGCCATTGAGGGCCAGTTGGAGGCAAATCCGCCGCGCATGCTCGAAGGCCTGCCAGTGATCCCCTAGCGGCATAGCATCAATCAGTGCAGCATCACCACGGCCAACACCAGTCGGTTGAGTATGGTCGAGAGATGACGGCCCAAGTGTAGGCAGAGCCGGAAGTCCTGGTCTATTGCAGGCGTGTCCGGGGCAAGGAAAACCGTCGGCGCGTTTATCCATGCCCACGCAGGAAAGCCAGAAGACCCCAGGACTAGCCCAGACACGAACGAGGACGCCGGAGGAGGGATAGTGGATGACCCCCTCCAAAGACTTCCAGCCAAACTACACTTCTCTGGGATGCAGAACTAGGAGAGGGTGGGGACCAAGAGGGGCTGGGATACCAAATCCACGCCCACTCCGGCAGGATGAAAGTAAGTGGCGGAGTAGGGGCTGGCAACGGGAGTATCAGCGGGGACATCAGGCCAGATGTACTCATACCTCATGCTTCCCAGTACCCTGGAAAGAAGCAAACATCCATCCAGTTCCTAAAAAAGGTGGCTCTTCAGATCCATCAAACTACAGACCAATAGCTATAACTTCCACTCTTGGTAAAGTCTTTGAAATTATATTAAATAATCACATAATTAAGCATCTTGAGAATAATAAATTAATCAGTGATAGGCAATATGGTTTTAGACGATGTCGATCAACTGCAGACATTCTTTGCCTTCTTACGCATCAAATCAACCAAGCTACAGACCAACATGGTGAAATACATACAATAGCACTGGATATATCAAAGGCATTTGATAGAGTCTGGCATCAATCCTTATTGTCGAAGATGTCACACTACGGCCTTGCATCATTAGTTCCACTAATTTCTTCTTATCTTCATAACAGAAAAATACGTGTAATGGTAGATGGCCTTTATTCTCAATTTCACTCAATAAATGCTGGTGTTCCCCAGGGATCAGTTTTGGCCCCAACTCTGTTCCTCATTCATATCAATGATCTCATATCTACCACTCATAATCCAATACATTCCTACGCAGATGACTCAACACTCCACAGTTCCTTCACATTTACCAATTCTTTCACCCAACCCGATCTTATAAATTCAAAAATAAGCACTGCAATTTCTCTGAACCAGGACCTTTCTAGAATTGAAGAATGGGGACAAAAGAATCTAGTTTCCTTTAATGCACAGAAAACCAAGTACATTCAATTTTCTAACCGACAGAATCTCACTGACTCCCATATATTTTTTAATGATGTAAATATTCCCACTTCCCCTAGTATTGACATTCTCGGTGTAACATTAACTACTAACTTGAGCTGGACACATTATGTTAGAAGCATTGCTAAGAATGCCTCTAAAAAACTGGGACTCCTGTACAGAGTTCGAGAATTCTTCACTGACGAGCAGTTGGCCGTAATATATAAAAGTCATGTGCGTTCTCAGATGGATTACTGTTCACCTCTGTGGAGTGGAAGTGGAGTGGTTGCATTGAGGCAGTTGGACAAAATTCAAAATAAAGCTATTAGATTAATCAATAACCCTGCAATCACACAGGACCTTCCTACATTATCCATACGAAGAAACGTTGCATCCCTTGCATTATTCTACAGATATTTTCACAGCAATTGTTCCGAGGAACTTGCTTCAATTGTGCCGCCTCTCCACATCTTTCCCCGTAGAACTAGGGCAGCTGAGAGCGCCCATGAATTTACACTTTCTCCTCCACAATGCAGAACTTCTGCTTATCAAAATTCATTTATCCCTAGAACTACTACTCTTTGGAATTCACTTCCCTCGAATTGCTTTCCACAAACTTACAATCTACAAATGTTTAAATCCAATTGTTACAAACATTTTATGAATGGAGGATGCCTTTAGGCACATGGACCTTTTTGTTTTATCTGTGTTTTTCCTTCCTCTGTTCATTGTCTCTTTAAAAAAAAAAAAAAAAAAAAAAGAAAAAAAAAAATGGAGAGAGATGAGCCGTCAAGAGGTGGTAAGGGAGCCACCACAGGCGCCGGAGGAGGAACAGGGGTAGGAGCCCCCTCCAGGGCCCGCAGCTCGACCATAGCAGCCTTGAAATCCTCTAGTATGTCGGCTCTCAAGGAGGCCATGGAGACCTGCATGGGACATCTCTTGCCTTAGTTATTGGCAATAACTAGGCAATTGAACGGCGAGGAGGAGGCTCCACTGGAGCCACTTGGGCAGACCTCTTCATGGCCCTGAAGGTCGTTGATTCTGCGGCCCACCAGGGAGATCGGATCCACACAGCAGGGGACGCTGAATGGTATTGGCGAGAAGGAGAAGTAGAGCGGGAGCGGCAACGCTTCTCCCTCGCCGTAGTCACCGACGCCCCTACAGAACCAGGCCGGTGCTCAAAATCCAGCAAGGCAGTGAGGCAATCCACACAACGGCGAGGTGGTGATGGGCTGGTCTATCAGAGTGAGAACTGAGCAATCTCTGCCATACCCATAGCTTACTCATGACTGTTCCTTTTACTTATATATTTTCTAGATCTCAAGTGACGGCGTCTCTAACGTGGATTGACCTCCCAATCTACCAAGATTGGAAGCCAAAGCGTCACATTTTTCCCTTGCCCCTCAACTTTCTCTTCATAATTGCTGAGGGACATAGGGCCCTGGGTGGGGCTTTGGTTTCCCGGGCGTTTCCGCGCCCTCCTCAGCTCCCCGCCATGGAGTGGCTTCGGTCACCCAGGCTTTATTGTGGTCGGCGGGGAGGGTTCTGTGGGGGCGCTCGGTTATGGACTTGGCCTTGCTCGGGACCTTGGGGCTGTTCGGCCAGGCAGCTTGGGGAACGGCAACAACAACAACAACGGCGAGGTCCGTATACATTAGTCATATAACACGCCGCGTGGAGGCAACAAACCCCATGTCCCTGCAAGGCATCCCGAGGACAGGTGGGGCGGCTCGCTGGTGTAGTGACTAGCGTCTTGAACTTCCACTCAGAAGGTCCCAGGATTGCGCCCACGCTTGGCGCATGAAAGGGTTCTTTACAAGCACTGAGTCGTTACCATCCCCCATGAGCAAGGGGATGGGGTAGCAGTACAGGACCCCAATGGAAATATCCCTAATCGGCCTTATTGGGCTATCCTTAGTTGGCTTAGCATGCGCTAGCTTTAAGAACGAATATTATTATTACAGTGGGGCCCCCATTTTCGCTACACCGGTCTTCGCTGATTCAATTCTCGCACCACACACCAAATATTCCCAATTTCAATTCTCGCGCCAAAAGCCTCAATTGTCGCATCAAAATCCCAGCCAATACCCGAAAAAATAGCAAAAATAACGAAAAACTCAACATAAAACTAGAAAACAAACAAAAACAATAATTTTGTTTTAACATAACAAAAGAATCTGCCAGGTGCTTGCCGTTTAGAGACGAAATCCGAGTGAATCCGAGATCCGATCGTCAAATGCACAAGATGCCGCCATCTTTGTATGACGTCATCACTAAGCAGACGCTTGCAGCTTAGCTAGTATCTGTGTTGACAAAACAACCGTTTGCAAGCTTTTTTGTGCCTGAACCCCTTATCTCTCGCATTTATTATAACCTCTAGTACATCTAGTGATAGGGATGGTTGGCCTGGTGGTAGCAATGAAGGAATTTCATGCTCAAAACACAGAGCAAAGACCAGTCCATGTCGGACGAAAGCGATTGAAATGCCTAGCCTAGACGATGTTAGCCTAGGCTAGGCTAAATATGACAATGATTTAAAATAAAATCTGTGTGGTAAGTAATCTTCTCATAATACGTATTTATACGTCTTTTCCTCATAATATGTATATATTGGATGTATTTGGGGCGAAATGGGTACTTGAGGGGTGGCTGGACAAATTTAGAACCTAGGCCTAGGCTAGGCCTAAAAATTTTCGCATGATAGAAACAATGCCCCAATCTACAGTATTTATGGTTAGGACTGTCATTTAGCCATGTCTACATTATTATTTACAATGCATAAGATTTAGGCCTAGGCTACTTGATGTAGCCTAGACAAAAAACATGTTTTCATAGCCTAACACTGGGAAAAAGTGCGGTAATTGTTTAGATATTGGGTCTTTTTTTTTCTAGTTATTAAAAACTTATTCTATGGTGTATTATATGATACAGTATAATGCATAAAATTATATGATACAGTATAATGCATAAAATTTAGTTTATGTACAATAAAACATGTTTTCATAGGCAAAACATTTTGGCATGAGCACGGAACCGATTGAATTTTCCCCATAAGAACAGTGCCCCGATCTTGGCTGTTTCAATCCTAGCTCTATTTCTGCGGAACCGATTAGCACCTAGGATGGGGGCTCCACTGTATAATGATTAATATAAATATTATATTATAATACGCAGCGGCTGGGTGGCATCAGGAGTGTTTGAAAAAAGGTGACTGTTAGAACTAGTGGAAGTGAAAACAGTGGTGAGAGCAGTATAGCATATAACTCACAAATAAATATAGAAAACACGACAATTATTGTGCAGTACTGTATAGCAAATATGATAATGGCAAGCAAATATGGTCATGGTACAGGAAGGACGAATATAGCAGAAATGACAAGTATTGTGCAGTATAGCAAATATGGTCATGGTACAGGAAGGAGCAGGAACCCCCCACACAAAACTGTGAGCACTAGAGATGGAGCCCACCCCAGAGTGGAGGCCAGCCCTAGGGAGCTTGGCACCCTTCCCTAGCAAGGATAAACACCCCGCTACCAAAAAGTGCCTAAACAAATAACTGACAACCCAATAGAAGGGTGGAAGGTGGTGGCAGAAGGTAGGAACCGTAGCAGGAGGCCTGGACCTTCCCGCCGTAAGCGCGGACT
Organism: Paralithodes platypus; assembly: GCA_032716605.1. Taxonomy (NCBI): domain Eukaryota; kingdom Metazoa; phylum Arthropoda; class Malacostraca; order Decapoda; family Lithodidae; genus Paralithodes; species Paralithodes platypus. The sequence goes on along the minus strand of CM064503.1, from coordinate 53,751,106 downwards.
GAACCGCCTAAGAGCAGGAACGGACACTACCGCCCAGGAGGCGGAACCGTACATCTGCAGAGCGCGGGGGGAGCGGTCTGATGAGCAGGCTATAAGAAAAAAATGGAGTGTGAGCAACACAGGAGCCGCACCCAGGGGTGGATAGGCGGGGCAAGTGTGCGAAATAAGCACGACCAACCGTCTGTATAAGAGCGGGGCCGCGTTTATATACGGGTCACAGGGGTACAACCGCGAGTGGAGCGGAATAGTACAGACGGGGCCACCCGCCGGTAGAGCAGGGACCACTAGTTCAAGGGATCTCGGACACGTAAGCCTAGGACCGAACCACCCCCGGAGTTAAGGGAGTGGGCGGACCTAAGGAACATGTAAGCCAACTAACTAGAGCCACAAACCTAGACTAGCCGGTGTAAGACTAGTAGGTGTGCTTGAAGTGGGGAGTGGACCACCACAAGCAGCAGGCACTAGGTAGACTAGTGATCCAGCATATGAACATAAAGTTTATCAAGCTTGAAGTGGGGAGTGGACCACCACAAGCAGCAGGCACTAGGTAGACTAGTGATCCAGCATATGAACATAAAGTTTATCAAGCTTGAAGTGGGGAGTGGACCACCACAAGCAGCAGGCTCTAGGTAGACTAGTGATCCAGCATATGAACATAAAGTTTATCAAGCTTGAAGTGGGGAGTGGACCACCACAAGCAGCAGGCTCTAGGTAGACTAGTGATCCAGCATATGAACATAAAGTTTATCAAGCTTGAAGTGGGGAGTGGACCACAACAAGCAGCAGGCTCTAGGTAGACTAGCGATCCAGCATATGAACATAAAGTTTATCAAGCTTGAAGTGGGGAGTGGACCACCACAAGCAGCAGGCTCTAGGTAGACTAGCGATCCAGCATATGAACATAAAGTTTATCAAGCTTGAAGTGGGGAGTGGACCACCACAAGCAGCAGGCTCTAGGTAGACTAGCGATCCAGCATATGAACATAAAGTTTATCAAGCTTGAAGTGGGGAGTGGACCACCACAAGCAGCAGGCTCTAGGTAGACTAGTGATCCAGCATATGAACATAAAGTTTATCAAGCTTGAAGTGGGGAGTGGACCACCACAAGCAGCAGGCACTAGGTAGACTAGTGATCCAGCATATGAACATAAAGTTTATCAAGCTTGAAGTGGGGAGTGGACCACCACAAGCAGCAGGCTCTAGGTAGACTAGTGATCCAGCATATGAACATAAAGTTTATCAAGCTTGAAGTGGGGAGTGGACCACCACAAGCAGCAGGCACTAGGTAGACTAGCGATCCAGCATATGAACATAAAGTTTATCAAGCTTGAAGTGGGGAGTGGACCACCACAAGCAGCAGGCACTAATTAGACTAGCGATCCAGTATAGGTACGATCCAGTATAGGTACACAAAGTTTTATCAAAAAGATGAAAAAACACTAAAGGCAGTGTCCAAAACCTAATTGAAAATAACCTATGCATCAAAGCTAAAAAACACTGCCCAAAACACCAAAAATAATTAAGTTAACAGCTAAAATAACACCCCTGAATAACGAAAATCTAGGCTAGGCCAATGTATGACACTGTTGCCAGACACCCGTGTCGCCGACCGGTGGGATTAGAGCGACTTCAAGGAGTAGGCAAAAGCGAAAGCAAGACGAAGTATACTAGAGGTGGACAGGCTTTCCACACGTCGGTAAAAGACGAGGGAAGTGTGCTATAATGGGGAGTGGCCCAATAAAGTTGCAGTTGTAAGAGAAAAGAGGCATGTGCCCCAAACTCAAACAATAAGTCAAGTCCAACTCAAGAATACTGCGAAATGCCAAAAACGCACCTTATTTACCGAAAAAAACAATCATACAAGGCAGTGCAAAATTACCCTAAATGAGCATTAAACCTGGTTAACAATGCAAAAACTGCCTGTAATCTACAAAGTGACGTTATATAAGCAAAAAGTGAAAATTAAACCACAAAATAGAAAAAGTGAAGTAGGCCTAGACTCCCGACAATGTTAAGTACTCCAATATATCCAACTATTACTCCGGGAATTACTTAAACACTAGAGTACATATTTAAAATATATCTCACTATAATAACCTTAATACAACTACTCATATTAGTAAACATAGTATTTCTTACATCGACTGTACATGATGGAGACAAGTGGTACTGGGCGCCTAGAATCTGAGGTTTAAGTAGACGTCAGCGAACTAGTCAGCATTCCCAAGATCTCACAATAGAGTTGGTTACAGCGTGACCGCTCTGATGGAAAGTTACCCAGAACAGGTCACGTTGGAAACCACACCTTATTACGCCATTATCGACAGGTACTAGGATTGGTCGTGATGTACACGTGAATGATAATGAGTGGTTTTACGTCATATGTACTCATACCTCATGCTTCCCAGTACCCTGGAAAGAAGCAAACATCCATCCAGTTCCTAAAAAAGGTGCCTCTTCAGATCCATCAAACTACAGACCAATAGCTATAACTTCCACTCTTGGTAAAGTCTTTGAAATTATATTAAATAATCACATAATTAAGCATCTTGAGAATAATAAATTAATCAGTGATAGGCAATATGGTTTTAGACGATGTTGATCAACTGCAGACATTCTTTGCCTTCTTACGCATCAAATCAACCAAGCTACAGACCAACATGGTGAAACACATACAATAGCACTGGATATATCAAAGGCATTTGATAGAGTCTGGCATCAATCCTTATTGTCAAAGATGTCACACTACGGCCTTGCATCATTAGTTCCACTAATTTCTTCTTATCTTCATAACAGAAAAATATGTGTAATGGTAGATGGCCTTTATTCCCAATTTCACTCAATAAATGCTGGTGTTCCCCAGGGATCAGTTTTGGCCCCAACTCTGTTCCTCATTCATATCAATGATCTCATATCTACCACTCATAATCCAATACATTCCTACGCAGATGACTCAACACTCCACAGTTCCTTCACATTTACCAATTCTTTCACCCAACCCGATCTTATAAATTCAAAAATAAGCACTGCAATTTCTCTGAACCAGGACCTTTCTAGAATTGAAGAATGGGGACAAAAGAATCTAGTTTCCTTTAATGCACAGAAAACCAAGTACTGTACATTCAATTTTCTAACCGACAGAATCTCACTGACTCCCATATATTTTTTAATGATGTAAATATTCCCACTTCCCCTAGTATTGACATTCTCGGTGTAACATTAACTACTAACTTGAGCTGGACACATTATGTTAGAAGCATTGCTAAGAATGTCTCTAAAAAACTGGGACTCCTGTACAGAGTTCGAGAATTCTTCACTGACGAGCAGTTGGCCGTAATATATAAAAGTCATGTGCGTTCTCAGATGGATTACTGTTCACCTCTGTGGAGTGGAAGTGGAGTGGTTGCATTGAGGCAGTTGGACAAAATTCAAAATAAAGCTATTAGATTAATCAATAACCCTGCAATCACACAGGACCTTCCTACATTATCCATACTAAGAAACGTTGCATCCCTTGCATTATTCTACAGATATTTTCACAGCAATTGTTCCGAGGAACTTGCTTCAATTGTGCCGCCTCTCCACATCTTTCCCCGTAGAACTAGGGCAGCTGAGAGCGCCCATGAATTTACACTTTCTCCTCCACAATGCAGAACTTCTGCTTATCAAAATTCATTTATCCCTAGAACTACTACTCTTTGGAATTCATTTCCCTCGAATTGTTTTCCACAAACTTACAATCTACAAATGATTAAATCCAGTTGTTACAAACATTTTATGAATGGAGGATGCCTTTAGGCACATGGACCTTTTTGTTTTATCTGTGTTTTTCCTTCCTCCGTTCATTGTCTCTTAAAAAAAAAAAAATAAAAAAAAAATAAAGAGGGGCGTAACCCAACATAATATAAGGTGGGTATCCAGAGAGCGAGAGCAGAAAAGGGAGAGACCCCGGCTCGCTCATCGAAGGGTCAGAGGTTAGCTCTGTGTGTGATAACAGACTATATATACCATACTTGAATTAATCGTACTGTTACGAATACTTATACAATCAATATATTAGTGTACTTCTGAATAAGTCTTAAGATATCTTTCATTATACAGTACTATTATTAATTCTTCTTCTCTTTCATTGACATAATCTAACATTAATTTGAGTTATCTAATTAATCCCAGGGTAAGCCTGCGATGGTGGCAGCTTTTATATAGGAGAAGTGATACCATTATTAACCCTATTCACCTCCACCATACAGCGTCGCAAAGCAATTGTCGGGATAAAACGCACCTTCAAACAAGTAAACAATAGTATTATAGTCTCCAGTTCACTACACACCCTCCAAACACCCAGAATTTTGCCCAAAAAGCATGTCTACACCATGGAATCATCCTTCTAAAACTTCAAAAGCCCTGAGAAGGCTCACAACTCACTTAACCCTCCAGACCCGGCGCCCTTAGCTCACGACTGTACTGTGGTACCGGGTGTTTTGACGATTATTGGGCTATGTTCACTCACCTGTAACTCAATAAATAGGGCATGTATTGTTATGAATAAAAATATATAATGTTCCACAAATCTTCCTCTGTAGAATGCCGTTGAGTAGAGGTCTCTAGCCCCAGTGGTTGCATAATGGCGAGCGCGGGAAGTAGAGTGATTTTCGGCGGCAAATTCTTCCCGCGTTCGGATGCATCGCCCAGGCCCAGGCTACCACGCACCTAGCCACTCATCGCACCAGAATGTTTGCCTCCCATAGACGACTTTAGTGGTTGATATTGACAATGTGATGACAATGTGAGTTATCTGCTCAACAGGTGGCGTTGTGTGTATTTACCTAATTGTATTTACCTAATTGTAGTTTACAGGAGTTGAGCTAAGCTCGTGTTGTCCCGTCTCTCAGTCTACTTTTTATCCAATTTTTTCTTGAAAATATGGATGTTCCTTGCCCCTACCACCTCCTCCTCCAGCCCATTCCATTTGTCAATACATCTATAGGGGAAGCTAAACTTCCTGATATCGTTCTTGCAGGTAGGTCTTTTTACTTTGTAGCTGTGGCCTCTAGTTATTCCTGTATCCATAATTAATATATCCTCCCTATCCAGCCTCTCCAGCCCCCGGGTACATTTGTACATCATTATCATGTCTCCCCTCTCTCTCCTCTCTTTTAGACTCGGTAGATTTAATTTGTCTAGCCTCCCTTCATATGGCAGTGTGTAAGTGTGAGAGTCCGAGTGTAGGGAGTGAGACAGTGAAGCACGGGAACGAGGTGGCTTCAGAGATGGGGTCGTTTCGGGCCATGAGTGAGCACCGTGCCTCATGTGAAGGCAAGATGGCAGGTGCTCGTTGTACTCTACGTGCTTCACATGTCTCACTCCCTAGACTGGAACAAGACCTCACAGGCTTCACTGTTCATTGTAAAGCGGTGAATGTTAAGGCTCTCAGCCTATGCCCGAGAGGAAGTAAGTTGGAATATAGAAAAAAACAAAAACAAAAAAAATTGATATCTTTATAGTTATTTTGAGGCCAATTATATAAAGTATGTGTATTAGGGTATCACTGTCACTAATATTGCTCATTTTCACTCGATACCGTACATTTTATTAGTAATTGAGGTAGGTTATTGTTATATTAGGCACTGATTATTCGTTATCACAGGTGTTTATTATACTTTGGCCATCAAATATTAGGTCTTGTCACTTTCACTTTGGTAAATATGCTTTAAAGAGTGTCACTGTCACTGATAATGCTCATTTTCACTCGATACCGTACGTTTTATTAGTTTGTTGTTGTTGTTGTTTCCTAAGCTGCCTGGCCGAACAGCCCCAAGTCCCTGAGAAAGGCCATGGCCACGATCGGGCTTTCCCACAGAGCTCTCATTGAGTGTAGATTGTGTTGTTGGCATAAGTGGTTGTGTGAAATGCAGTCTTCTATGATGTGTTTAATGGTATGGGGTGCTGTGTTACATCCCGGGCAGGCGTCGACAACGGAGTCATCCAGTCTCTTCTGATAGCTCAGGAGAGCTGGATGGTGTCCGCATCTCAGCCTGGCCAGGTGGACTCTGTCCTCGCGAGGAAGGGAGGATTCGGAAGGATGGATTTCGGGAGGTCGTGCATGCAGCTGCGTGTTGTCTGTGAGTGAGTGGATGGATCGGTGAGAGATATGAGTATGGATGTGCTTCTGGAAGTTGGTTCGGGGTGGGCAGGGAGGGAGAGAGGACAATAATTGTGTGTGATACCGTGTGCTGGGTGTTGTTTTGATATTTCTTGGTGTCTGTGGGTGTGTTGCCATGTAGTTTAGTGGGTGGTCTTGGTTCGTGGAGGCTGCTGCCAGGAATTGAGTGCCTCTCATGTCCAGATGGTCTTTGACTTTGAGGATTTTGGTTTCTTGATGTAGGTGATCTGTGGGTGCACTAGCTGTGCAGCCTGTAATGATCTTTAGGGCTTTGTTTTGAATAGTCTGTAAGGTCTTATGATGTGTTTCAGCTAGGTTAGAAGCCCAGGCTGGGCTTGCGTATTCCATCACTGATCTTATGTATTGTTTATATACTGTGGTGGTAGTTTCTTTGTTGTGTCCAAATTTTGTGTGAGCAACTGACCTGAGGGCGTTAGGTCTGGGTGTCAGTTTCTTTTTAATGTTTGTGGTGTGCTGTTTGAATGTCATATGAGTATCATATGTTACTCCTAGGATTTTGGGTGTGTGTGTGTATGTGTTAGGGGTGTGTTGTTTATGGTGAGTTGAGGGATGTATTCGTGTTCTCCTGTCCAACTTGTGAGCAGGGTTGCGGTGGATTTGGCTGGGGCTAGATTAAGTCTGTTTGTAGTGCACCAGCCATGTAGTGTGTTGAGATAGGGTTGAAGGAGATCTGTTGCTCTTTTTGGGTCATGGTGTGTGCATGTGAGTGTTATGTCATCTGCATAGGAGGCTAAGTTTATTTGGGGCGTATTGGGTGTAGTTATATCGTGCATGTACAGATTGAAGAGTGCGGGCGATAGGGCGGATCCTTGTGGGACTCCGTTTGGAAAGTTTCTGATTTTAGATGACTGACCGGCAAAAGATACGTATGCACATCTGCCTGCTAGGAAGTGGGCCAGCCACCTTTTTGTGTTGTTGTTGTTGTTGTTGTTGATGCTCCCCAAGCTGCCTGGCTGAACAGCCCCAAGGCCCCGAGCAATTCCAAGGCCATAACCGAGTGCCCCAACAGAACCCTCCCTGCCGACCACAATAAAGCCTGGGTGACCGAAGCCACTCCATGGCGGGGAGCTAAGGAGGGTGCGGACACGCCCGGGAAACCAAAGCCCCATCCAGGGCCCTGTGCCCCTCAGCAATTATGAAGAGAAAGTTGAGGGGCAAGGAAAAAATGTGACGCTTTGGCTCCCAATCTTGGTAGATAGGGAGGTCAATCCACGGAAGAGACGCCGTCACTTGAGGAACAGTCAGAGTAAGCTATGGGTATAGCAGAGATTGCTCAGCTCTCACTCTGATAGACCAGCCCATCACCACATGACTAGAACCCAATCCTCTCAGCATCAGCTAGAAAAGGCCCTAGAAAGCCGCCTTTGGCGGGGGGGTAGCTCCCCTATTTCAACCCCTTTCGGGGTTGGGCACCCGCCATTTTTGTGTTGTTGTGCATGTTTGTGTTGTAGATTTTGTTTGTTAGGTTGTGGCGAGGGATGGCATCGAAGGCTTTACTAATGTCGAGTGTGGCTAATAGTGATCTGTGTGGTGGTCTAGCTGATTTGATGCCGTCGAAAGCTCTTTGTGTAAGGTCTGTGAGAAGAGTGTTTGTGGAGTGCAGTGGCCTAAAGCCATGTTATGTTGGAGCTAGGGGTAGGTCAGGTGTAATTAGTTGTAATACTAGGCGTTCCATGACTTTGGAGGGGGAGAAAAGGAGTGTGATGGGGCGGTGCGAGGAGGGTAGCGTGGGGTCTTTGTTGGGTTTGGGAAATGTGATGATGATACCATGCTTCCAAATGTCTGGTATTGTGTTGTGTGAATAGCTGTAGTTTGATATGTTAGTGAGTGCTTGTATGCCTTGTGGTCCCAGGTGTCTGAGGTGTGTTGCTTATGTTGTCTAGGCCACAGGCGGGTGAGTGCTTGAGATTGTTGATGATATGCTTTGTCTGGTGATTGGTGAAGGGTGTATAGTCAGGGTCTGTGGGGAATTGTCTCTTACGTCGGATGACACGTCGGTCGTCTTTGTGAAGTTTTAGGTGGCTGACATGTGAAAAGTGATTGATGAGAGTGTTTGCTTGTTGTTTACATGAAAGAGTAGAGTCTGTTGTTGTAATTGCAGCATGTGATTGTGTTGTGTTGCTGTTGGAAAGTGTGATGCTGTTTAGTGTTTTGTAGAGTTTTTGGGGGTTTGTTTTGTGATCAAGTGTTTGTAGGAAGTTATTCCAATTTAGTTTTTGTTGTTAGTTTGGGTGTTGAGTGCTTGAATTTGTTGTGTGATGTCTTGTGTGTGGGGTGCTGGGGAGTGTTTCAGTTGTTGTTCCCCAAGCTGCCTGGCCGAACAGCCCCAAGGCCCTGAGCAAGGCCAAGGCCATAACCGAGCGCCCCCACAGAACCCTCCCCGCCGACCACAATAAAGCCTGGGTGACCGAAGCCACTCCATGGCGGGGAGCTGAGGAGGGTGCGGAAATGCCCGGGAAACCAAAGCCCCACCCAGGGCCCTGTGTCCCTCAGCAATTAGGAAGAGAAAGTTGAGGGGCAAGGGAAAAATGTGACGCTTTGGCTTCCAATCTTGGTAGATTGGGAGGTCAATCCACGTTAGAGACGCCGTCACTTGAGATCTAGAAAATATATAAGTAAAAGGAACAGTCAGAGTAAGCTATGGGTATGGCAGAGATTGCTCAGTTCTCACTCTGATAGACCAGCCCATCACCACGGAGTGTTTCAGTATGTCGCGTTGTCTGATGAGGTTTTGAATTTCTGGTGTGAAGTTGGGGTTGTGTCTTTTTCTGTTACCTCTTGGAATGTGTTTCTTGTCAGCGTTTTGGATAGTTTTATTGAGTATGTGTACAGCATTGTTGATGTTAGTGATGGGTGTACTGTTTAGAGTTGTGAAGTGTTGTTCTGTCTCATTTGTGAATGCTTCCCAGTTAGCTCTTTTATAATTGGTATATGTGTGTTTGTGGCTAGCTGGGGTGAGTCTGGTTTTGGTGGTGATAATGATCGGGAGGTGGTCAGAGCCTAAGGTTCTGACCACCCTCCAGGATGTTGTGGGGGCGAGTTCTGGGGAGCAAAAGGTGATGTCTGGAGATGATGGGTTATAGAGGGCTTGGTGAGGAATATGGGTATGTTGATGGATGTCGTTAAGGATTATGAGGTTATCAGTTTGGTTTTGTAGTACCAGCCCTCTGTCTGTGTCGGGGTTGTCGACAAACCAGGCCGACGTCTTGGCGTTGAAGTCACCACGCAGGATGGTGTGTGGGGTATTTGTGATGTGTTGTAAGTGTGGTCTGTATTCATTTGGTACTGTAGGGGATGTTTGGGGAGGGATGTATGTGTTTATGATGGTTATGATGGTTATGATGGTTATGTTGGAGTTGTTGCCAGTGCGTATTTTAATTGACTGTATTTCTGTTGTGTTATCATTTGGGGGGAGGAGGGATTTGGTTTGTACACTGGTTACTATGTATGATATTTCTTTGTGTACCAGGGTGATGAGTCCACCGCCCCCGCCGACAGCCAGGTCTTGTCTGATGGTGGTGAAATTATGAAATGTGGGTGTTTTTTGTGTTGTGCGGAGTTTTGTTTCTTGTAAGATGGCAATGTGTATGTTGTGTTGTTTGATGAAGTGTGAGAGTTCGTGTTTCTTTGTGTTGATGCCATCTATGTTCAGTTGAAGAATGTTAATGTTATGTGCACGATGTATGTTGGGTGCTGCTGCACGAGGATGGGGTGGGGGTGAGGGAGGGGCTGGGGGTTGGGATGGGTGAGGTGGGGGTGGGGATTGGGGAGCAGGAGATGGGGGTTGGAATGGATTAGGATGGGGTGTGGTGTGTTGAGTTGAGGATGTGGATGGTATGGGAAGGTTAGGTGGGTTAGGGAGGAGAGGTGGACGGGTTTTAGGGGGGGAGTGGATGATATGGGAAGGTTAGGTGGGTTGGGGAGGAGAGGTGGATGGGTTTTAGGTGAGGGATTTGACTGGGAGAGGGAGGGGCATGAGGAACGGGTCCAGGTGTTTGTGTAGTGTTTCTTGGAGGCAAGTGTTGTTACAGGTGAAGTGGGTCCAGTTCCCGCATGAATTGCAGAGAACTGAACCCTTAGTATGGCGACTCGAAGTGATGGGTTTTGAGCAAGTTGGACATATGTATATGTACGTGGGTCCTGGGTTGCTCTCAATGTCTCCGGCTAGAAGAAGTCTTCGAGAAATGACAGCCGGAGAGTCATTTCTCGGTGTAGGAAAAACTGTGTGATGTGTGTGTGTGGTGTGAGAGGTGTGGAAATTCCCGGCGCGACCGAAGCCGCTCCAAGGACCCGTGTCCCCAGGGAGGGGGCAGGGGATGGTTGTGACGGTTTGGCTCCCGAAACTGCTCCCCGCGGCCGGCATCCGGTTTTCCTCCACTGGTCGTTTTATTAGTAATTGAGGTAGGTTATTGTTATATTAGGCACTGATTATTCGTTATCACAGGTGTTTATTATACTTTGGCCATCAAATATTAGGTCTTGTGTCACTTTCACTTTGGTAAATATGCTTTAGAGAGCGTCACTGTCACTGATAATGCTCATTTTCACTCGATACCGTACGTTTTTTTAGTAATTGAGGTAGGTTATTGTTATATTAGGCACTGATTATTCATTATCATAGGTGTTTATTATACTTTGGCCATCAAATATTAGGTCTTGTGTCACTTTCACTTAGTCATATGCTTTGTAAACATTTTATATACAATTAATTGTGACTTTTTTCACTGATTTCTATATTTCTATAGGTTCTAATCATATGAATGTCACTTATTATATACATGTATGTGTCACTTTCACATAGTATTATGGTGTTATTGTATTTGTATAAATTTTCTCATAATACATTTTACTTTTGTATTAGAATAAATTGTTTTACTTCCACTTATTGCCTATATTTATTAGTGGCCCCTCCATCATTGACGAACATGCCTATTACATAAGGCATCCTCTTCAAACACTAATCCGCCGTAGTTTGAATCTACCGCGCAGAGCATTTAAAAACTGAGGAGCCTTCATCATGAGCGCACGCGACCTCACTCATGGCTTCAGTCATTATGAATTGGGTTCTCACTACGAAAAAACTTCGTAAAAAATAAAAACAAAAAGAAAATAAGAATAACTATCTAATAAGCTTTCCATCATATCGTGGATGTACTTGTGTGGATCTTTAACCAGACGCTACTGCAGGCGTCATTCTTCCTTCTCTGCTCTGCGCTCAGCCTGCCCGGACCTGTCTCCCCACGCTCCGCGGGTTCTGCATTTGTTGCGTCCCTAGTGAGTTTTTTCTCATTTGTTTACTCCGGGATGTATCGAGTAAGGTTAGGATATGCGTAGCAGGAGTGTCCTGGGCTGGTTGCCCGCAGTGCAGTGTATTTTGGGTCGTATGTTTGGGGCATCTATTTCGGATGTACCCTCGTGGTCCTGTTGTGGACAGGTGAACTTTTTCACAGTTAGCTAGCTTTGTGATGCAGGCGGCTTTCATTACACGTTATTGCTTCCTTTTATCTTTCTGATGAGGTAGCGTATTTTTGCTGTCGTTCCCAGCGTATTTTTCTTCACTTAGTGAAGTTTTTTCTGGGTCCCGAGTCAGTTCTTCCCTTTGCCGGAAGTGTTTGCTACAGTGGTGTGTTGGCGGTGGTTCCTGTTGTGATATAATTCAGTGCTTTTTGTTTATATTCCGACATGTTACTGTTATCCGTCTGCCTAGGCCTAGCCAGCCTCTCGTAGCTTTATCACATATACAAGTGTTATTGATTTATTTTCTAAATATGTACTACTGTGTCATGTGTATCCTGGTTTAGTTGTGTATTGGCTAATTCCACGGACTATTTATGTGTCCTGGGTTAGTTGTGTTTTGGCTAATTCCACGGACTATGTTGGGCCCGGCGTTAGTTGTGTTTTAGCTACGCCTCGGTCCGGTGTTGCGTTCAGATGGTATCTGGACGGGGTGGGTTTTTTCCGGCGGGTTTTTCTCGGTTTCACCTTGATAACCCCGGCTGGTTGCCAAGTTTTGGCCACGCGTGGTTTAAAACAGGCTTGTTTCCCCGGCGAGTGGGTGTCTGTGGCTCCCCAGGTCTGCGTCTCTGGGGTGCCTGTTTCAGGCTCCTTCTGATTCCCGGCGGGTTGGCTGTACCCATCTAACAGTGTTCATACGGACACGTGTTGTTTGTAGTTTTTTTTTTCGGTTTTGCAAAGCCAATATAAAACTATGCTGTAGTTGTATTTCCTCCCCGGCGATCTGTTTCAAAGAAGTGGGGATAGGAACAATTGGGGTTAACTTTTAAACTTTAATTCACCCGGTGGGTGCAACCTGGAAGGGTGGGATGACCGAATTTGCAAAATTCAGTTTAGTTGACCAGACAATTGAGGGATGCTTTGTGTATCGCCTCCTTCAACATACGGCGCTTTAGGGCACAATTGGGGTTAACGTTTTTTAAACTATTATTCACACCCGGCGGGTGCTTCTTGCACGGATGAGAATAACGAATTTACAATTCAGTTAGTTAACCAGACATTTGAGGGATACGTTTTGTATCGCCGCCTTCAACATACGGCGATCTAAAAAGATACTTCGGCAGAAGTTAGATCTCGTATATTTGTCAGGCTTCCCAGTTTTTTATCTACGAGATAATTCGGGGGCCGGCGTCTTTTTTAGTTTTTTTTTTCCAAAATTTAATCTGGAAACAAACACCACCGGAAAGACTTAATCACTTATAAACGCCATGATGGTCTTTATATATTATGTCAGAGGGTATTCATAAATCTTTTGGACAAATTAAGATATTCTGAAATTCTTTACTTAGGAAACCCCACTGCGTGGCGAGCTGTGGTCGTTGAGTATTACGTCTCGTTACCCGGCGGGTTATTTAACACCTGTGTGCGAACATGAGTGGGTTAACCTTATGAGCATTAATTCCTGGAAATTTTATTTTTCCAGAGCTGGGTCCCGGCGGGTCTATGCAGAACCTGGAGTAAGTTTCCCTCCAGTCTCTGTCATGGCTACCTTTGCCCCGGTTTTTGCTTTATGCATTACGCCCTCCTGTTCAGGTATCCCTAATTTTGCGCACACCCTTTGTATAAAATGTGTTAAAATGTCTCGTTTGGTGGGGGTTACCTTTCCGGCGTTTTTCTCGTTGCTCCGAGAACACCGTTTTTGTTTACCGAGTTTTAGTCAGGATGGCTAAAATAGGTAAGTTACCCCGACGAGTTTGGTCGCTTGAGGGCTCATCAGAAACTGCGTTTTCTGTGGTCGAGCCTGGGATCAGGCTTCCTGTGTTATTCATTGCTTTATGCATTACGCCCTCCTGTTATGTCTCGTTTGGTGTGGGTTACCTTTCCGGCGTTTTTTCTCGTTGCTCCGAGAACACCGTTTTTGTTTACCGAGTTTTAGTCAGGATGGCTAAAATAGGTAAGTTACCCTGACGAGTTTGGTCGCTTGAGGGCTCATCAGAAACTGCGTTTTCTGTGGTCAAGCCTGGGATCAGGCTTCCTGTGTTATTCCCGGCGAGGGGGGCTCCACACAGTTATTTTGTTTGGTCTTTCCCTCCCGGCGACCTTTTTACAAAGAGGTCTGGGGCAGGTATAAGTGGTTTGACATTGCATATAAAACCCGGCGGTTGTACCTTCGGGTGGTTATATTAACGGATTTGCGATTCGCGATAATTTGCCAAACAATTGATTGATACAATAGGGTATCACGGCCTTCAAGACGGCAATCTATGAGGGCTTCTGGCAGAAGCCGGATTAGAGATTAAGATAGGCTTAGACTTTTTATGGGATAAAAAGATGCCTGAATCTTACTAGTGTTTCAAGTGTAAAGGGATACTTGAAGGACTTCATCTTTAATAAAGATATGTTTCATCTTTATGAGGATTCAGAAGTTATGCTTAATTCTTTCGAACAGGTAAAAAATATGCTGAAATCCTTAATAAACAATTGGAACAATGTTGTTTGTTTGTTTAGTCTTTCCCTCCCGGCGACCTTTTTACAAAAAAGGTCTGGGGCAGGTACAATTGGTTTGACATTGCATATAAAACCCGGCGGTTATACCTTCGGGTGGTTATATTAACTGATTAGCAATTCGCGATCATTTGCCAAACAATTGATTGATACAATAGGGTATCACGGCCTTCAAGACGGCGATCTATGAGGGCTTCTGGGAGAAGCCGGATTAGAGATTAGGATAGGCTTAGACTTTTTATGGGATAAAAAGATGCCGGAATCTTACTAATGTTTCAAGTGTAAAGGGATACTTGAAAGACTTCATCTTTAATAAAGATATACTTCATCTTTATGAGGATTCAAAAGATATGCTTAAAATCTTCTGGACAGGTAAATATATCCTGAAATCTTTAATATGAAACTAAAGGAAAACGAAAAGTAGTGGTGGAGTGCTACGGTTCGTTGACCGGCGGTCTTGTGACACATATTTTGTACCATTTTTTGGGTGTAACCCTATGAGCATTAATCCCCGGAAAATTATCTTTCCAGGGCGGAGTACCGGTGTTGTACCAGGTGACCAGGTAGTTCCCGGGGGCGGGGTAGTTTTCCCCCAGTCTCTGCCATGTCGGCACTTGAACCTCTCATTGCTGTATGTTCAACGCCGTTAAGATCAGGTATCCCTATATTATTTTTATTTGTTAATGAAATAATTTAATCACTGAATAATAATAACCATATATTTTCTATGATTATATTAGGATAATATTGTGTTTATTTATAGTAATTTATTTTAATACAATTAAATATAAATTAAATTAATTAGTATACTTTATGATTTTGCTCACCAGCTCTGCTTTCAATGTGTTAATGAGCTATGGGAGCTTTTAATTATCATAAACCTTTACAGGGCTCTCTTTCAGAGAGTATACCGAGCTCGCAAGCGAGGGACAGCCACAGCCAAGGTGTATGGCGATACTCACAGTCCTGGCAGGACAGAACACATCCCTTTGTGACTCAACTAGTGCTGACGTCCACGGGATGCCGATGTACCATCTTCTACCCCAGTTTTAACATGGCAACATGTGGAGGTCCCGGCTTCGGCGGGATCTTCCCATGATAAGCCAGACTTAACGGATGAAGAACAACGATCTCTGGTCTCAGAGATGGAGGTTGAAGAGTCCAGTCACCTTCTAGGCGACTCTCAGGGTACTGTCGAATCTCCACGGAGTTCGTCATCGGCTAGGTATGTACCGGCGGAAGAGATTGATGGACTACTATTGAATGCACTTAATAGGTTCTTTGGCCCTACGCCGGAAACTCCTTCTGATACGGGAGATCCCGCGATGTCGACGAATGTGCGACCTCTGGCTACATCCTTTGCTTTAGCTAAAATACCTAGCCATCCGCTTGTGTCAGACCCAATTTCCAATGTGCCAGGCACAACAGCTCTCACTACTTCCACTGTGCGAGTCATATCAGACATATCTCCCCCTCCTTTAGACAAGGCGCCAGTCAAAAAACAGGAGCTATGCCTCTTTTTACGGGCCTGATGAGTCAGGGGTAGCAATGTTACGGAAATGTTTTGGATGTTCATATTAAGGACATTCCAAGTTATTATAACCATGACTTATTCTTACCACCAAATCCCTCCAGAACGCCATTCTTGGTTCTCTCTTCCGGTTTTTGGTGCCGGCGGAGTCCCCTCTGCTTGGCTGCCATTAGCACGCCTTCCCCAGCTTACCTAGACCGCGAGTTTAGGTTAAGAGGAAAAGCGTTTAAACTGTTTTCGCAATATATGGTTCCCAGCAAGTAACAAAGTCTCTGTTACGCTCTTCTCAGGCAATAGAAGCCGCGGAAGTCAGGAAAGCCATTGAACTTTCCCGGCGCTTGCTTCTCCAGACTTCCACCCAAGTCTTTAGGAGATATTCGGACGGCCTTATTAGAGGCAGTTCGAGCAAGGCAGGATCTGAGGATGTTCTTAGTGAAGAAACTTCTTGACCGTATTGCAAGCCAAGTAGTTCTGTCTCCAGTTCTAATTCCTTCTTTGATTTCACCAGCAGTTTGGAAGACTGTTTTCAATTTGGCACAAGCATTCAAGCAAGGTCCCCGCAAGCCCTGATGCCCTTGTTAGAACAAGGGATCAGGGTCTGGTGGTATCTGGGCGACTAACTGGTGGTGGCAGAAACAGAAAAGTTACGCATCAGTCATGTCTACGTTACGTTAAACCATCTCATATCTCTAGGATTCAAGGTCAACTTAGTAAAAGTCAAACCCTTGTTCCCCCACGAGTATTTCAGGGGATAGGGCTGGTCGAGGACACAGCTTCTCTCACTCTGAGTCAGAGTGTGGACACTCGAAACAGATTTCGCAAAAACTGTTTATGTTTCTCCACAGTCTGAATACGACACAGAAACTTTGGGAATCTCTAGTCGGTTCTCTCAACGGGGTTCAGCTAACTGTGAAGTTGGGCCGGTTGAAAGTCTAACGTTTAATCTTGGAGGGCAACAAATTTTTCCCACTATTACCGGCGGGGATAGTATGGCCTATCCCAACGTTATTACACAACTTACTAGCGGTTTGGGCGACGAGAGAAAGGTTGCACGCAGTCATGTCATGAACCTCTCCTCCGCCGTCGGTATGGGTGGACATGGATGCGTCAGGCACGATAGGTTGGGGCTTTTAGTCAAACCTCGGGCATCAGGGTCAAAGGTTTTGGTCCCATTTAGAAATCTTCCACATCAATGTCAAAGACTTACTAGTCCCCTTATCTGTCCTTCAGGCTCACGGCTCTGCTTTACGGGGCTAGTCGGTGGCCTTCAGAATGGACAATCTGAATGTGGTTCACTGTATTCAGAAACAAGGGTCAATAAGATCTCGGAAGTGGCTAAACGTGTCAGAAAAGATTTTTATACTAGCCAACAGGCTGAACATTCATCTTCACGTATCTTATCTCCCAGGCGTTGCAAACGTCTGGGCAGACGCTCTGTCTCAGAGACAAAGCACTTCAGTGGAATGGGCGCTCTTGCGTGTGCGGAGCATGACCATCCACAAGTGGATTTGTTTGCGTCTGAGAAGACTTGCAAACTCCCACTGTACCTCACCCGCCGGACGATAACGCCGGCGGGCGGACCTGACGCTCTGATGACGGACGAGAACAGGTTGAGTTCCATTTATCTATTTTCCGCCGCCAGACGCGTCTCTAATGTGCCACGTAGTCAACAAACTACAGGATTAGCGAGGCGTAGTCTCGCTAATCGCGCCCCTGTGGCCGGTGCAGTTTGGTACCAGCATTTGTACACGTGGTGCCCGCACCCAGTGTCACTCCCGGTCGGGTTGTTCCACTTAGAACACAATTGGCAACCTAGAAACCTCGCGGACTTGTTCATTATGGACATTCAGGAGGCCAAGTGGCTAGCACCATATGGTAGCGACGTGACCAAGATATTCACGAATCAATATACCCAGTCTACAAAGCGACAGTTTCAATCGCATTGGCAAGCTTTTATGTCTTGGATTCTTAGAACAAACCAAACTGTGCCCTCGGTGGCGTTGGTTGTTAATTATTTAATGTATCTGTTCATGCAGAAACATTTATCTGAAATTGATTTATGAGGGCAGGTTTTAAACTCCGCCCACCTCCCCGTCAGCTCAGGCCTACATGGTCTCTGGACAAAGCATCGTAGTTATTCTCGTTCCCGTATGTACCAAAGACTGCAGATTTTACAAAAGGGCAGTATTCCTTATGGCTTTGGCTACCGGGAACAGAGTATCTGAGCTGGCGGCGATGAGCAACACACCTATTTGCCTCAGGTTTGATAGGCTTCATGAGTGTATTCACATTGCACCTTCCCCAGGATTCTTAGCCAAGAATGAGCACAGTGAACACGTGTTTTCAGAGTTCACGGTGCCGGCGTTAAAAAGGGGAAAGGTGCACCATCTTTTTTGCCCAGTGCAAGCTCTAACCAAATATTTAAGAGTGGCACCTCTAAATCACCAGGGTGCTTTATGGGTCGCAAGTCCGGGTGAACGCTTGATGGAGCGTACACTGGCTTCTCTCTTGGTCAAGGACTTTAAAGAGAAGAATCCCGGCGTTGTGGGTAAGACCCACGATTTACGCAAGGGGACAGCCTCTTTACGTTTCCTTACTCATCTTTCGGTGGAAGTTATTAAGTCCACACAGTTGTGGGCCTCTAATCAGGAGTTTTTTGACGCGATACCTTTCAGTAGCTCTGGACAAACCTTCCTTGCCATGTATAGCTTTACGGCAGAGGGTCTAGGTGGCCCTTTTAGTCACGTTTTGTTTAATTTCAAGAAAAAGGGGGGGGGAGGGTGCAGTCAGTGTGACATAGGACACCCTAGACCCCTCCGGAGTATGTGTTCGGAACATACGAGCTGGGATACTGTTTGTAGGCATTGTTTTATAAAATTTCTCTGTAGTATTTATTGCAGGAAATTGTGCTAAAGGCCAATAGTAGTGTTACAACAATTCTTGTTGTAAGTAGCTTTGGCTGTGAAGCAATAGATTTTTGAGAAATCTCGGTAGTTGCAACTACGACTTTTACTTTTGAAGTAATTACTTCTCCATAAGTACACGAGTTCAGTACTTCTATGAATGTACAAGAATTCATTTATGTTTGGTTATATTTTTAGGAATATATCCACTAGTTAATGGGGTTTATATGTGCACATGTAAACTTATAAGTTTTTAGTTTTCACCACTTACTTTAAGTGGGGTGCCTTCTTAACTAGCAGATCTGTGTACAGAGTCTCAGAGTTAACCCTTTTTCAAGCAGGCTTCTTTGAAGCACGCTCCTGCTTGTACCCCTTTTTGAAGATTTAGGCTGTATAAAGTTTATGCACCCGAATATCTCTTTTTTACAAGAGTAAGAATACTATGTGGTTGTTTGATTATCTGCTTTTCTAGAGTTATGATATGATTACGAATGTCCCCCTCCAGTCTTAGAAATCAGGCATGTTCGTCAATGATGGAGGGGCCACTAATAAATTATAGGTTTGACTCCTGTAAGGAGATAAAGAAAACCTAATATTTAGTAGTGGCCCCGTAATCATTGACAACTGGGGCCCTCCCGACCATCCCCTTCCCATTCGTTGATGTATTAAGGATTTTGGTTTACTTGATATGTCAGTGAAGGAAGAATGACGCCTGCAGTAGCGTCTGGTCAAAGATCCACACAAGTACATCCACGATATGATGGAAAGCTTATTAGATAGTTATTCTTATTTTCTTTTTGTTTTTATTTTTTACGAAGTTTTTTCGTAGTGAGAACCCAATTCATAATGACTGAAGCCATGAGTGAGGTCGCGTGCGCTCATGATGAAGGCTCCTCAGTTTTTAAATGCTCTGCGCGGTAGATTCAAACTACGGCGGATTAGTGTTTGAAGAGGATGCCTTATGTAATAGGCATGTTCGTCAATGATTACGGGGCCACTACTAAATATTAGGTTTTCTTTATCTCCTTACAGGAGTCAAACCTATAATATATACATATTGTCACTGTCTTTGGTACTTTCACTATGATTAGAAATCCTGCTTGGAGTGGTAATCAAAGAACCACCCTTCAGCACTGAGTGGCACCTTGCACTCCACACACTCCATGGTGGACTTTTTCTCTGACCTCGCCCTCAGCCTGGTGTTGTAGCAGACATGGCACCGCTTCTGGTGCTTTCTTCCTGCTGGTGTCAGAGGCATGGAAATGAGCCTGTGCATATTCATGTAATATGCACAGTGCAAGCGGTCAGTAGCGGCGGGCCCAGCATGTGCCACTGCCCTCTGTGGCATACCATACTTCTCCAGGAGCTCCTTCAACACCTGCTTTTGGAACCTCCGCAGGCTATTGAACTTCCTGGGTGTGTTCTCATTCCGAAGCTTGTATATATTGTAGGCATTCAGAATGGACATGTCCACCATGTGCAGAAAGAACTTTTTGTACCATCTGCACGAGGTACACAGACAGTCAATGAAGCCTATCTGCATGTCGGACTTGTCCACCAGCCTCATGTTGATGTTGTAGTCCAGGACAGCATCGGGCATGGTCAACCTGGCCTGGGTGCAGCGATCCACCTTACCACCTTCTTAGTCATTCTCTCGCTTTCCATACGTTCCATATGGCCGAACCATCTCAAGTTATTCCTTTTCACACTTTCCAGCACATCTACCTCCACACCACACCTCCTTCTTACTTCCTCATTAGTCTGTCTATCCCTCCATGTAACTCCGCACGCACTTCTTAAGTAATTCATTTCCACTGCTCTCACTCTTGGTCCGAGTCTCTCAACCAACGTCCATGCTTCGCTTCCGTAAGTCTGTGTCGGGATGACCACACTGTCATGCAAGGACTTCTTCACTTCCATACTGACCACCCTATTTCTTGTTACTGCTTTCAGCGTTCCTACAACCCTGTTGTACCCTCTCCCGCACTTCTTCATCCATAGTCCCATATTTACTCAACACACTGCCCAGATACTTAAGAGTTGACGATCTCCATAGCCTGACCGTTCAACTTCACCTCACACTCTGTGACTTCACCCCTTTCGAAGACCATAACCTTGCTCTTCCCCGCATTTACCTTCAAATTCCGTTTTTCTGTTTCACACTGTTCCAAACTCATTTACCAGACCCTGCAACTCCCATTCATTATCACTCATCAGAACTGTATCATCCGCAAACAGCAGTATAGGTAGCTTCCACTCAATTCCCTCCCTTTTCAGCGATATACCAACATCCACTGATCTTGATAGTATTTCTTTCATGTCTCCATCCATATATACAGTAAACAACCACGGGGACATCACACACCCGTTTCAAACCAACATTCAGGTCAAATAACTTGCTCTGCTCACTCTCCACACATACTGCCACCTTTGCACCCTCATACATACTCTTCACTGCTTTCAGCAACTTGCCATCTACTCCATATATTCTAAGTACTTTCCACAAACCTTCTCTATCCACTCTGTCATAGGCCTTCTCCAAGTCCATAAAGGCAACATACACCTTTTGCTTCTTCTCCAGATATTTCTCCACAACACAATTCAGGGTAAAAATCTGATCTACACATCCTCTTCCCTTCCTAAAACCTCCCTGCTCGTCGCCTATCCATTTCTCCGTTCTCACTCTCACTCTCTCAATCACTACCCTACTGTATACCTTCCCTACTACGCTTAGAAGACATATTCCTCGGTGGTTACCACACACTCCTCTTTCCCCTTTGCCCTTATATAGGGGGACTATTATACCAGTCTTCCAGTCATCGGGTGCACTCCCCTTCTCCCAAGTACCTGCTTCTTATAAAAGCGTAGCTTGAAAGGCGATTTAGCTGGCGAAGGGCTTGGAGTCGTGTCACTCAAGTGAAATTTGGAGATTGACCTTGAGCTCTCCCACTCACTCACTTTCCCCACTTCACTCTCTTCACCTTCAACAGCTTCTGCGAAAGCTGTTACATCACCTTCATCACTCTCATGTTCACTCGCAAATTCCCTAAATTGCGTACCATTGTCACTGTCATCGCCATAATCACTCGACTTATAATTTGACGATTTATCACTGTCTTCATCATCAACAATATGCTCTCCTTCAGCACGCTCATAAAGTCTCAATGTCTCCTCAATACCTCCTGGAGATAACACATTTAGGCGGTGTCGTCTGCGTAAGACGCTACGAGCTTGGGCGGGCGTCGTAGGGAGCACGGTATCGGACACAGCGGAATAACTTATTGGCGTACTATCCATGATGGCGTGCCTCAGAGCCCAACCGGGTCTGGAGGGTTAAAGAAGCGAAGCGGTGGAAAAAGATATCAACACAAGAGCAAAAAAAATGTGTGCAGGTCGGACCGAGGGTGTGCAGGAAACTGATGGAAATACCTGTCTGAGGGCAGGTATGTTGAGTTCGCACATGCGTCCAGAGGGAAGCTAGATTGAGTGGGCAACTATTTTAATTTTTTCTACCCTACCTTTTTCGTTTTCTATTTTCAATAAGTAGTCTCGAAGTGTGTACAACGTACCTAGTAGAGATTTTAGGTGCTACTCTAGAAGATATTGGACTGCACATATAGTACCGATAAATCGGCCCGCTGTCCCAGCGGCTGAACTTATAAGCCCTACGTTGGAAACGTAGAGACTACTACTAAATAGCGATTTTGATAAGTTATTTTGACTTTATACTGTCTTTGTCCTAGTTTTGGTTTGTTTAGTTTGCAAGTTTTACATTTTAATTGTAACTGGTAGTATCGAGCGGTAGCTGCTAATATGACTTGTAGGCACTGCTCTGAGGAATTGGCAACACTTCTCAGGTTGGGTGCCAGCCTCTACAGGCTGGCTGGGTCAGTACTTCACCAACTTTTGAGGTGGGAGGATGTGCTCCCTTGCCTCTGAAGCCATTATGGCCACACTGCCTGGTACTGGAGGGTACATTTAAGGGAATATCCTCTGGTGTAGAATGGGTTAATGATACGGTAGATTTATTTTGTAAATAACTTATTTACTTTTTTATATATTTCACATACTAAAATGATACAGAAACTTATTCAATTTGAGACATTACAAGCTATCATTTATTGATTACACTCCTTCATACAAATAGAAAACAAACTATTATTTTACTATTTTTATATTTTGTACATACTAAAAGGATATGTAAACCAATTTTGTGACCTGACAAGCATTATATACCACCAATTCACTGATGGTTTACTTACTTACATACCACTAACAACCATAACTTATTCAATGTATTTCACTCTTAATTTGTAGATGTGTGGAACAGGCTACCAAGTGCTATAGTAGAATCAAGAACGATTGAGAGTTTTCAGATAAATAGAGCATCAGAAATTTCACAAACGGAGTCCTGCAAGGATCCGACCTGTCGCTCGCACTCTTCAATCTGCACATGCATGATATTACTACACCCCACACACCCCAAATAAACATAACCTCCTACAGTGGGATCACCTATCTCGATGGGTATTGGGACCGAAAAAAGTAATCGAGATTCGAAATATCGAGATACGAACTTAACTTCTTATGGGCGAAAATACAATCAGGACCGGTAAGTTGCCAAGTAACCCACATCATTTCTTACTATGACCAATTTTAAACACCCTAAATCACACATAACATACATATTATATATATTATATGTTTAAATAAATAAAATGGTACAAACAAGAGCTTTTAGTTACCTTATACTAGTTGAAGTAGAGGCTTTGTGGGTTGTGGGTTCCGAGGCAATGCGGGAGTTAGGCCTACTGCGACTCCCCGCCATCCTTGCCAAGTGCCACTATCGCCTCTCGCACTCTCTTGCCACTGGTACCAGCACCATCGACTTCTTCAAGATATCCCTCAAACTCAGGGACATCTGGCAGTTCGGTATCCAAGTCATCTAGGTCCACTGTGCCCTCGTCTTCTGTGATGTTTTCAAAAGTGTCTGCGACTCTCTGTTGCACCTCAAAGAACCTCGTGATGGTGGACTGTTTTTGATCATTCACTTTGGCATTGTAAATCGCCATTAATTCCGCGTTGAGGCTATTAAACATCAGCTTAATCTTTTCACTCTCTACCTTATTTCCCGTAATATCCTGGGCCTTCGCTAAGTGTCCAAGTGCCTCGGACATTTGCTGGACACTGAGGGAGGCAGGTTCTGGCTGGGTGGCTGCCATATCTGGTTCGTCGTCTAACACATCCTCGTTGATAAGGTTCTGCACTGTTTCACTCGAGTCAACATTGTCCCCAATCAACTCTTAACATCACGAAAGCCAGGTGCACGTACAGTCGTAATTGAGGTGAGCGTGTCGGCCAGTAGATCCACCTGACGTTGAATTTGTGAGGGAAAGTTGCTTGTCCTTGGGTAGAAGATTCTTCCAGGCGTGTTTTATGGTTGCGTCTGTTATCCTATTCCAAGCTGTCACCATGAAGTCCACTGCTTGGCGAATGTTGAACAGTTTCCAAAATGCTTTTACTGAAACTATTTCTGATGGGATATCTTTTGAATATGTGGGAGAGGTGCAGGCGATGTCATCATGATCGGAGTCAGATTGCAAGGCAGAGGTGGTGGCCTTGGCGGCAGTGGTGGCCGCATCTTTTGGTGCACGATCTTAAACCTCGGTTTCACTGTCACTGTCGACGTTTGCAATTTCTACCAGTTCTTCATCATCGTCAGTCTCATGCCGTATTTTGTCGTGGATGTATTTATAGTGATCTTTGACCAGACGCTGATTCAGGCGTCATTCTTCCTTCTCTGATCTGCGCTCAGCCTGCCCGGACGTGTCTCCCCACGCTCCGCTGGTTCCGCATTTGTTGCGTCCCTAGTGAGTTTTTTCTCATTTGTTTACTCCGGGATGTATCGAGTAAGGTTAGGATATGCGTAGCAGGAGTGTCCTGGGCTAGTTGCCCGCAGTGCAGTGTATTTTGGGTCGTGTGTTTGGGGCATCTATTTCGGATGTACCCTCGTGGTCCTGTTGTGGACATGTGAACTTTTTTACAGTTAGCTAGCTTTGTGATGCAGGCGGCTTTCATTACGCGTTATTGCTTCCTTTTATCTTTCTGATGAGGTAGCATATTTTTGCTGACGTTCCCAGCGTATTTTTCTTCACTTGTTGTTACAAACATTTTATGAATGGAGGATGCCTTTAGGCACATGGACCTTTTTGTTTTATCTGTGTTTTTCCTTCCTCCGTTCATTGTCTCTTAAAAAAAAAAAAAAAAAAAAACTTAGTGAAGTTTTTTCTGGGTCCCGAGTCAGTTCTTCCCTTTGCCGGAAGTGTTTGCTACAGTGGTGTGTTAGCGGTGGTTCCTGTTGTGATATAATTCAGTGCTTTTTGTTTATATTCCGACATGTTACTGTTATCCGTCTGCCTAGGCCTAGCCAGCCTCTCGTAGCTTTACCACATATACAAGTGTTATTGATCTATTTTCTAAATATGTACTACTGTGTCATGTGTGTCCTGGTTTAGTTGTGTATTGGCTAATTCCACGGACTATTTATGTGTCCTGGTTTAGTTGTGTATTGGCTAATTCCACGGACTATGTTGGGCCCGGCGTTAGTTGTGTTTTGGCTACGCCTCGGTCCGGTGTTGCGTTCAGATGGTATCTGGACGGGGTGGGTTTTTTCCGGCGGGTTTTTCTCGGTTTCACCATGATAAACCCGGCTGGTTGCCGAGTTTTGGCCACGCGTGGTTTAAAACAGGCTTGTTTCCCCGGCGAGTGGGTGTCTGTGGCTCGCCAGGACTGCGTCTCTGTGGTGCCTGTTTCAGGCTCCTTATGAATCCCGGCGGGATGGCTGTACCCATCTAACAGTGTTCATACGGACACGTGTTGTTTGTAGTTTTTTCGACTTTGCAAAGCCAATATAAAACTAAGCTGTTGTTGTATTTCCTCCCCGGCGATCTTTTACAAAGAAGTGGGGATAGGAACAATTGGGGTTAACTTTTAAACTTTAAATCACCCGGCGGGTGCAACCTGGAAGGGTGGGATGTCCGAATTTGCGAAAATTCAGTTTAGTTGACCAGACAATTGAGGGATGCATTGTGTATCGCCTCCTTCAACATACGGCGCTTTAGGGCACAATTGGGGTTAACGTTTTTTAAACTAACATTCACAACCGGCGGGTGCTCCTTGGAAGGGTGGGAATAACGAATTTACAATTCAGTTAGTTAACCAGACAATTGAGGGATACGTTTTGTATCGCCGCCTTCAACATACAGCGATCTAAAAAGATACTTCGGGAGAAGTTAGATCTCGTATATTTGTCAGGCTTCCCAGTTTTTTATCTAAGACGCCGGGGGCCGGCGTCTTTTTTAGTTTTTTTTTCTCCAAAATTGAATCTTGAAACAAACACCACCGGAAAAACTTAATCAGTTATAAATGCCATGCTGGTCTTTATATATTATGTCAGAGGGTATTCATAAATCTTTTGGACAAATTAAGATATTTCAGTTTGTATCGCCGCCTTCAACATACGGCGATCTAAAAAGATACTTCGGGAGAAGTTAGATCTCGTATATTTGTCAGGCTTCCCAGTTTTTGATCTACGAGATAATTCGTGGGCCGGCGTCATTTTTAGTTTTTTTTTTTCCAAAATTGAATCTTGAAACAAACACCACCGGAAAGACTTAATCAGTTATAAACGCCATGCTGGTCTTTATATATTATGTCAGAGGGTATTCATAAATCTTTTGGACAAATTAAGATATTCTGATATATTTTACTTAGGAAACCCCACCGCGTAGCGAGCTGTAGTTGTTGTTGTTGTTGTTGTTGTTCCCCAAGCTGCCTGGCCGAACAGCCCCAAGGCCCTGAGCAAGGCCAAGGCCATAACTGAGCGCCCCCACAGAATACCCCCTGCCGACCACAATAAAGCCTGGGTGACCAAAGCCACTCCATGGCGGGGATCTGAGGAGGGTGCGGAAATGCCCGGGAAACCAAAGCCCCACCCAGGGCCCTGTGCCCCTCGGCAATTATGAAGAGAAAGTTGAGGGGCAAAGGAAAAATGTGACGCTTTGGCTTCCAATCTTAGTAGATTGGAAGGTCAATCCACGGAAGAGACGCCGTCACTTGAGATCTAGAAAATATATAAGTAAAAGGAACAGTCAGAGTAAGCTATGGGTATGGCAGAGATCGCTCAGTTCTCACTCTGATAGACCAGCCCATCACCATTGATGCTGTAGTCGTTGAGTATTACGTCTCGTTACCCGGCGGGTTATTTAACACTTGTGTGCGAACATGATTGGGTTAACCTTATGAGCATTAATTCCTGGAAATTTTCTTTTTTTCCAGAGCTGGGTCCCGGCGGGTCTATACAGAACCTGGAGTAAGTTTCCCACCAGTCTCTGTCATGGCTACCTTTGCCCCGGTTTTTGCTTTATGCATTATGCCCTCCTGTTCAGGTATCCCTATTTTTGCGCACACCCTTTGTATAAAATGTGTTAAAATGTCTCGTTTGGTGTGGGTTACCTTTCCGGCGTTTTTCTCGTTGCTCCGAGAACACCGTTTTTGTTTACCGAGTTTTAGTCAGGATGGCTAAAAATAGGTAAGTTACCCCGACGAGTTTGGTAGCTTGAGGGCTCATCAGAAACTGCGTTTTCTGTGGTCGAGCCTGGGATCAGGCTTCCTGTGTTATTCCCGGCGTGGGGGGCTCCACACAGTTATCTAGGTGATCATGCTGACACCTGTTGGATATGGTTTTCTCGGCTTTTCAAAGCCATTGAAACAATGCTGTCTGTTTCTTTGGTCTTTCCCTCCCGGCGACCTTTTTACAAAGAGGTCTGGGGCAGGTATAATTGGTTTGACATTGCATATAAAACCCGGCGGTTGTACCTTCGGGTGGTTATATTAACGGATTTGCGATTCGCGATAATTTGCCAAACAATTGATTGATACAATAGGGGATCACGGCCTTCAAGACGGCGATCTATGAGGGCTTCTGGGAGAAGCCGGATTAGAGATTAAGATAGGCTTAGACTTTTTATGGGATAAAAAGATGCCTGAATCTTACTAGTGTTTCAAGTGTAAAGGAATACTTGAAAGACTTCATCTTTAATAAAGATATGCTTCATCTTTATGAGGATTCAGAAGATATGCTTAATTCTTTTGGACAGGTAAAGATATGCTGAAATCTTTAATAAGCCATTGAAACAGTGCTGTTTGTTTGTTTGGTCTTTCCTTCCCGGCGACCTTTGTACAAAGAGGTCTGGGGCAGGTACAATTGGTTTGACATTGCATATAAAACCCGGCGGTTGTACCTTCGGGTGGTTATATTAACTGATTTGCAATTCGCGATAATTTGCCAAACAATTGATTGATACAATAGGGTATCACGGCCTTCAAGATGGCGATCTATGAGGGCTTCTGGGAGAAGCCGGATTAGAGATTAAGATAGGCTTAGAATTTTTATGGGATAAAAAGATGCCGGAATCTTACTAGTGTTTCAAGTGTAAAGGGATACTTGAAAGACTTCATCTTTAATAAAGATAGGCTTCATCTTTATGAAGATTCAGAAGATATGCTTAAATCTTCTGGACAGGTAAAGATATGCTGAAATCTTTAATATGAAACTAAAGGAAAACGAAAAGTAGTGGTGGAGTGCTACGGTTCATTGACCGGCGGTTTTGTGGCATATATTTTGTACCATTTTTTGGGTGTAACCCTATGAGCTTTAATCCCTGGAAATTTCTCTTTCCAGGGCGGAGTACCGGTGTTGCACCAGGTGACCAGGTAGTTCCCGGGGGTGGGGTAGTTTTCCCCCAGTCTCTGTCATGTCGGCACTTGAACCTCTCCTTGCTGTATGTTCAACGCCGGTAAGCTCAGGTAGCCCTATATTATTTGTATTTGTTAATGAAATAATTTAATCACTGAATAATATTAAACATATATATTTTCTATGATTATATTATGATAATATTGTGTTTATTTATAGTAATTTATTTTA
The DNA here is from genome assembly GCA_032716605.1 of Paralithodes platypus. NCBI lineage: Eukaryota > Metazoa > Arthropoda > Malacostraca > Decapoda > Lithodidae > Paralithodes > Paralithodes platypus. Next base: position 53,722,541 of record CM064503.1, on the reverse strand, counting down.
ATACAATTAAATATAAATTAAATTAATTAGTATACTTTATGATTTTGCTCACCAGCTCTGCTTTAAATGTGTTAATGAGCTATGGGAGCTTTTAATTATCATAAACCTTTACGGGACTCGGACGAGGGCTCCCATTCCGAGAGTATACCAAGCTCGCAAGCGAGGGACAGCCACAGCCAAGGTGTATGGCGATACTCACAGTCCTGGCAGGACAGAACACATCCCTTTGTGACTCAACTAGTGCTGACGTCCACCGGGATGCCGATGTACCATCTTCTATCCCAGTTTTAACATGGCAACATGTGGAGGTCCCGGCTTCGGCGGGATCTTCCCATGATAAGCCAGACTTAACGGATGAAGAACAACGATCTCTGGTCTCAGAGATGGAGGTTGAAGAGTCCAGTCACCTTCTAGGCGACTCTCAGGGTACTGTCGAATCTCCACGGAGTTCGTCATCGGCTAGGTATGTACCGGCGGAAGAGATTGATGGACTACTATTGAATGCACTTAATAGGTTCTTTGGCCCTACGCCGGAAACTCCTACAGTTGATACGGGAGATCCCGCGATGTCGACGAATGTGCGACCTCTGGCTACATCCTTTGCTTTAGCTAAAATACCTAACCATCCTCTTGTGTCAGATCCAATTTCCAATGTGCCAGGCACAACAGCTCTCACTACTTCCAATGTGCGAGTCATATCAGACATATCTCCCCCTCCTTTAGACAAGGCGCCAGTCAAAAACAGGAGCTATGCCTCTTTTATACGGGCCTGATGAGTCAGGGGTAGCAATGTTACGGAAATGTTTTGGATGTTCATATTAAGGCCATTCCAAGTTATTATAACCATGACTTAATCTTCCCACCAAATCCCTCCAGAACACCTTTATTGGTTCTCTCTTCCGGTTTTTGGTGCCGGCGGAGTCCCCTCTGCTTTGTTTGACTTCTTGGCCGCCACCCCCCAAATAATCAATTTGTGCGAATTATAAGATCCCTTTAGCACGCCTTCCCCAGCTTACCTAGACCGCGAGTTTAGGTTACGAGGAAAAGCGTTTAAACTGTTTTCGCAATATATGGTTCCCAGAAAGTAACAAAGTCTCTGTTACGCTCTTCTCAGGCAATAGAAGCCGCGGAAGTCAGGAAAGCCATTGAACTTTCCCGGCGCTTGCTTCTCCAGACTTCCTTCCAAGTCTTTAAAGTTACGCATCATACATGTCTACGTTACGTTAAACCATCTCAAATCTCTAGGATTCAAGGTCAACTTAGTAAAAGTCAAACCCTTGTTCCCTCACGAGTATTTCAGGGGATAGGGCTGGTCGAGGACACAGCTTCTCTCACTCTGAGTCAGAGTGTGGACACTCGAAACAGATTTCGCAAAAACTGTTTATGTTTTTCCACAGTCTGACTACGACACGGAGACTTTGGGAATCTCTAGTCGGTTCTCTCAACTGGGTTCAGCTAACTGTGAAGTTGGGCCGGTTGAAAGTCTTAACGTTTAATCTTGGAGGGCAACAAATTTTTCCCACTATTACCGGCGGGGATAGTATGGCCTATCCCAACGTTATTACACAACTTACTAGCGGTTTGGGCGACGAGAGAAATGTTGCATGCAGTAATGTCATGAACCTCTCCTCCGCCGTCGGTATGGGTGGACATGGATGCGTCAGGAACGATAGGTTGGGGCTTTTAGTCAAACCTCGGGCATCAGGGTCAAAGGTTTTGGTCCCATTTAGACATCTTCCACATCAATGTCAAAGACTTACTAGTCCCCTTATCTGTCCTTCAGGCTCACGGCTCTGCTTTACGGGGCAAGTCGGTGGCCTTCAGAATGGACAATCTGAATGCGGTTCACTGTATTCAGAAACAAGGGTCAATGAGATCTCGGAAGTGGCTAAACGTATCAGAAAAGATTTTTATACTAGCCAACAGGCTGGACATTCATCTTCACGCATCTTATCTCCCAGGCGTAGCAAACGTCTGGGCAGACGCTCTTGCGATTGCGGAGCATTACCATCCACAAGTGGATTTGTTTGCGTCTGAGAAGACTCACAAACTCCCACTGTACCTCACCCGCCGGACCAGACGCTCTGATGACGGACGGGAACAGGTTGAGTTCCATTTATCTATTTTCCGCCGCCAGACGCATCTCTAATGTGCCACGTAGTCAACAAACTACAGGATTAGCGAGGCGTAGTCTCGCTAATCGCGGCCCTGTGGCCGGCGCAGTGTGGTACCAGCATTGGAACACGTGGTGCCCGCACCCAGTGTCACTCCCGTTCGGGTTGTTCCACTTAGAACAAAATTGGCAACCTAGAAACCTCGCGGACTTGTTCATTATGGACATTCAGGAGGCCAAGTGGCTAGCACCATATGGTAGCGACGTGACCAAGATATTCACGAATCAATATACCCAGTCTACAAAGCGACAGTTTCAATCGCATTGGCAAGCTTTTACGTCTTGGATTCTTAGAACAAAACAAACTGTGCCCTCGGTGGCGTTGGTTGTTAATTATTTAATTTATCTGTTCATGCTGAAACATTTATCTGAAAGTGATTTATGTGGGCAGGTTTTAAACTCCGCCCACCTCCCCGTCAGCTCATGCCTACCTGGTCTCTGGACAAAGCATCGTCGTTATTTTCGTTCCCGTATGTACCAAAGACTGCAGATTTTACAAAAAGGGCAGTATTCCTTATGGCTTTGGCTACCGGGAACAGAGTATCTGAGCTGGCGGCGATGAGCAACACACCTAATTGCCTCAGGTTTGATAGGCTTCATGAGTGTATTCATATTGCACCTTCCCCAGGATTCATAGCCAAGAATGAGCACAGTGAACACGTGTTTTCAGAGGTCACGGTGCCGGCGTTAAAAAGGGGAAAGGTGCACCATCTTTTTTGCCCAGTGCAAGCTCTAACCAAATATTTAAGAGTGGCACCTCTAAATCACCAGGGTGCTTTATGGGTCGCAAGTCCGGGTGAACGCTTGATGGAGCGTACACTGGCTTCTCTCTTGGTCGAGGACTTTAACCCTCCTGGCCCGGGCAGGCTCTGAAAATGACAGTGTGGGCTACCCGGGCGATCTGGCCGAAAAACGTCTAGGCCTAGGCTACCGTATTTTTGTTTAGTTTAACTGCTAGAAATTTCCCACGCATCTATAGTGCGTTTCCAATCTGTAGACTGGCGTTGAGTAGAGCTCTCTATGTCAACTGGTTCAGTTGTGATGACGATTTCAGTGGAGAGCACTTGCAGGCGATGTTAGCAATATGACGATCTTTTCACTACTGAAACAACGACATACAGACATACAATAACAAACGAGTCTTCTCTTTCTTGTTTTCGGAGGTGCGGTGACATTACAATCGGCTTTGTTTACATGCGTCGGACGCACGGCGTTCAGACCAAGCTGAATAGGCTTTCAAGCTTACAGATTTTAAAATGACACCCGGGCTCCTGCCCTTAATTCGTGGTGTCATTTTAAAATGACAACCGGGCCAGGAGGGTTAAAGAGAAGAATCCCGGCGTTGTGGGTAAGACCCATGATTTACGCAAGGGGGCAGCCTCTTTACGTTTCCTTAATAATCTTTCGGTGGAAGTTATTAAGTCCACACAGTTGTGGGCCTCTAATCAGGAGTTTTTGACCCGATACCTTTCAGTAGCTCTGGACACACCTTCCTTGCCATGTATAGCTTTACGGCAGAGGGTCTAGGTGGCCCTTTTAGTCACGTTTTGTTTAATTTCAAGAAAAAAGGGGGGGGGAGGGTGCAGTCAGTGTGACATAGGACACCCTAGACCCCTCCGGAGTATGTGTTCGAAACATACGAGCTGTGATACTTGTAGGCATTGTATTATAAAATTTCTCTGTAGTATTCATTGCAGGAAATTGTGCTAAAGGCCAATAGTAGTGTTACAACAATTCTTGTTGTAAGTAGTTTTGGCTGTGAAGCAATAGATTTTTAAGAAATCTCGGTAGTTGCAACTACGACTTTTACTTTTGAAGTATTTACTTCTGCATAAGTACACGAGTTCAGTACTTCTACGAAAGTACAAGAATTCATTTATGTTTGGTTATACTTTTAGGAATATATCCACTAGTTAATGGGGTTTATATGTGCACATGTAGACTTATAAGTTTTTAGTTTTCACCACTTACTTTAAGAGGGGTGCCTTCTTAACTAGCAGATCTGTGTACAGAGTCTCAGAGTTAACCCTTTTTCAAGCAGGCTTCTTTGAAGCACGCTCCTGCTTGTACCCTTTTTTGAAGATTTAGGCTGTATAAAGTTTATGCACCCGAATATATCTTTTTTACAAAAGTAAGAATACTATGTGGTTGTTTGATTATCTGCTTTTCTAGAGTTATGATATGACTACGAATGTCCCCCTCCAGTCTTAGAAATCAGGCATGTTCGTCAATGATGGAGGGGCCACTAATAAATTATAGGTTTGACTCCTGTAAGGAGATAAAGAAAACCTAATATTTAGTAGTGGCCCCGTGATCATTGACGACTGGGGCCCTCCCGACCATCCCCTTCCCATTCATTGATGTATTAAGGATTTTGGTTTACTTGATATGTCAGTGAACGAAGAATGACGCCTGAATCAGCGTCTGGTCAAAGATCCACACAAGTACATCCACGATATGATGGGAAGCTTATTGGATAGTTATTCTTATTTTGTTTTTGTTTTTATTTTTTACGAAGTTTTTTCGTAGTGAGAACCCAATTCATAATGACTGAGGCCATGAGTGAGGTCGCGTGCGCTCATGATGAAGGCTCCTCAGATTTTAAATGCTCTGCGCGGTAGATTCAAACTACGGCGGATTAGTGTTTGAAGAGGATGCCTTATGTAATAGGCATGTTCGTCAATGATTACGGGGTCACTACTAAATATTAGGTTTTCTTTATCTCCTTACAGGAGTCAAACCTATAATTTATAGTACAGCAACTTTATATTTGCAATTATTTCCTGGTCCAGTGGTTGTATTTGGAGGTGGTGTTAGGGGGCAGAAACACGACCTGGACACTGGGGTGCCGACCAACTAGAAATTTAGCATGTCCAGTTGCATTGTCAAGGAACAACACAACTTTGAAATCCAGATTAAGTTTTTCACACTTTTTCTTGGCATCAGGGACAAACATTTATCAAACCACTCGATAGAAAGTGCAGCAGTCATGTAGGCCGAGGCTGTGGTCTCCCAATAAACATTTATTTTTTTCATGTCTGCATGTTTGTAGGGCCTGGGTTTCTTGTACTTGTATATTACAAGAGGTTTCATTTTATGACTGCCTGATGCATTGCAGGTGAAGAGGATGCTGAGGCGTTCTCTGGCCATTTTTACTCCGGGTGCTTGTCGTTCGGCCTTTGATATGAAGGTGGATTTGGGAGTACGTTTCCAATAGAGGCCGGTCTCATCGCAGTTGTAGATTTGATCCTTGCAATATCCTCCTTCGGCGATGATTTGTTTGGCAACTGCAGGATAATTGGCTGCAGCCTCATTGTCAGCAGAAGAGAGCTCACACTTGATACTGGGCATACTTAATGCCACATCGCTTTTTAAACTTTTGTAGCCAGCCCACAGAAGCAGTAAATGGAGGGGGATTTTTCAGTTTCTTCTTAACAACAATGGCATTGTAGAAAATCCTAGCCTGTTCTCTCATTTGGGGCCCATTCACACTTGCTGACTGCCTTAATCGCTTTTGAACCCACTTTTCCAGGTAGTATTCCATGGTTGCAACTAAACGATTAGTATCACTGTAAATGCAGGTTAATCGTCTTTGTCCAAGTGCATTTCCACTGAATAATTTCTTAGCCAAATCCACTAATTTCTTGATTTCTTCCTTCTTGCCTTTCATAGTGGATATAGTGCTCTGTGGAATACCTGTAAGTCTTTGAAACTCACTCACTTTGTGGCCTTTTTCCAAGAGCTGCAACACTTTATCCTTGTCCGCCGCTGTATATTTGCTAAGTTTTTTTCCCTTACGATACTCGCGTTTAACACTTCCCACGGTCTTTTTAACTGCACTTGGCTGTGGTCCAAGGGTAGCGATTTCCCCTCCCCCACCCTGGTCCCCTACAGTAGCCTTCGCGAACATTGTCTTCTCGATAAAAGGTGGGTACCTGAACGACCTTCGCAATACAATGGTTTGAATACAATGGCGCGTGAGACTGGCTTGTGCGGAGTTCGGTGGCTTGTACGGAAAAGTCTGTGCAAAAATAAAAAAAAACACATAGCCTTGCACACGGCTTGAAACGTTCTGTGAAATTTGAAAGTTTAGTGAAATACTGTGGACTTTACAATGAAACAGCCTAATCGAGATTGGCAATTTGTGATCGAGATTAGTGAATGGTGTGACCTTGAAAGTGCTATCGAGATACGAAATATCGAGATGAGATTGATCGAGATAGGTGATCCCACTGTATGCAGATGACAGAACACTCCTATGCACACACCAAAACCCAGACAAAGCAACACTTCTAATTCAACCATATCTCTACAAACAGACTCATGTTGGCCCCAGCCATATCCACCGCAACCCTCCTCACAAGCTGGACAGCCGAACACCAGAGCTGGGCACTTTAGCCAACACTTCCGCAAATAGCCAATTCCGCCATGGCGGAAGTGTCATTTTGTTGGCGAATTAGCGTTGGCGTCAAAATGGCTGCCTATTTGCGGGTTTGAAGCTCTGGAAAGTACCTCCATGTTGCAAACCTCGAGTCCGCAAAATAAAAATTCCAGCCGCCAGCCAGCCCTGGGCCGCTCCTGCAGCTCCAGCCAAAAAAAGTCATGTGACCAAGCCAACTACCTGTGTTCTGGAATCTAGGCCTATACATCGGCTCTTCACGTTTCACGGTTTCTTCACTTACTTAGTAGCAAGCGTCGAGCTAACACCTACAACACACAGCAGTGGAAATTCCCGGCGCGACCGAAGCCGCTCCAAGGACCCGTGCCCCCAGGGAGGGGGCAGGGTTATCATTATCATTATCATTATCATTATCAGGCTATCATTACAGGCTGCACAGCTACTGCACCCACAGATCACCTACATCAAGAAACCAAAATCCTCAAAGTCAAAGACCATCTGGACATGAGAGGCATATCCTGGCAGCAGCCTCCACGAACCAAGACCACCCACTAAACTACATGGCAACACAGACACCAAGAATATCAAAACACACCCAGCACACGGTATCACACACAATTATTGTCCTCTCCCTCCCTGCCACCCGAACCACTTCCAGAAGCACATCCATACTCATATCTCTCACCGATCCATCACTCACAGACAACACACAGCTGCATGCACGACCTCCGAAATCCATCCTTCCGAATCCTCCTTCCTCGCGAGGACAGAGTCCACCTGCCAGGCTGATGCGGACACCATCCAGCTCTCCTGAGCTATCAGAAGAGACTGGATGACTCCGTTGTCGACGCCTGCCCGGGATGTAACACAGCACCCCATACCATTAAACACATCATAGAAGACTGCATTTCACACAACCACTTACGCCAACAACACAATCTACACTCAATGAGAGCTCTGTGGGAAAGCCCGATCGTGGCCATGGCCTTTCTCAGGGACTCGGGGCTGTTCGGCCAGGCAGCTTAGGGAACAACAACAACAACAACAACACACAGCAGTCCAACCTGCTAGCACTTCAACTTTGTTTATATTTTCGGCCTATTGAAGTGAACATGGAGTCTACCATCATGACTACCGCAGCTGCCAACAGCATGGGGAGCAGTTCACCACCATCATCTGACAGTGATACTGCAGAGCATGCAGAAATCGAGGACCTAAGCCACCCCTGGCCCCACCTAGAAACCTATGGGCCTGTAATTACCAAGAAGATGTCTCTGGAGAAGGGCTTTATAACTTTATAATCTAGCCTAATTTAAGGTTATAAAGTTAGGCTATCGTTAATTTGATTGATAGCTTGTTAATTTTTAACCTAAACTAATGTTATTAGGCTACCCTAATCCCATCAAAATGCCTCAAAGCATGTAGGCCTAGGCTAAGTCTAACTTCTATATAGGCTAGGCTATATAGCCTAGGCCTAGCTCTATAATCACTAATCCCATCAAAATGCCTCAAAGCATGTAGGCTAAATATTGCATGTTCTAACTTCTAAATAATTATAGCCTAGGCCTATAGGCTAATTACTAATATAAGTAATTTTATTAGGCTAGGCCTAGGCTACCCTAATCCTATCAAAATGCCTCAAAGCATGTAGGCTAAATAATATTGCATTTTCTAACTTCTATATATATAGGCTAGCCTAGTCTAGGCTATAATCAGTCAATCACTAATTCCATCAAAATGCCTCAAAGCATGTAGGCTAAATATTGCATGTTCTAACTTCTATATAATTATATAGCCTAGGTCTAGGCTATAATCACTAATTCCATCAAAATGCCTCAAAGCATGTAGGCTAAATATTGCATGTTCTAACTTCTATATATAGCCTATAGCCTAGGTCTAGGCTATAATCACTAATTCCATCAAAATGCCTCAAAGCATGTAGGCTAAATATTGCATGTTCTAACTTCTATATAAATTATATAGCCTAGGTTTAGGCTATAATCACTAATTCCATCAAAATGCCTCAAAGCATGTAGGCTAAATATTGCATGTTCTAACTTTAATATATAGCCTAGGTCTAGGCTATAATCAGTCACTAATTCCATCAAAATGCCTCAAAGCATGTAGGCCTAGGCTAAATATTGCATGTTCTAACTTCTATGTATAGGCCTAGGCCTATAATCACACTCATTTTATTAGTGTCAAGTAGAAAGTTTTAATTTTGAAAGTATCATATAGGCCTAGACTAAATTTAGCCTACAATAAAATTTTATTAAATTTTGATCTGAAGCTAGGCCTTTATTCTGAGCATTAAAATTAATAGGCCTAGGTTACTTTCTATTAAATTACTTAATCTATCTAAAGTAGACCTATCTAGGCATATATAGCCTATTGCCATTCCCAAAGGGGCGACCACGAATAAATTGCCTCCTTGCACCTCTGTGATCCGGCGTACCTCCTGAATGGTGCGGAATTGCGAATACTGATTATTACTGAAGCACTCTCCCCATAAACAAGTTGCCCCAACGTTTTACTGCCCATGTGGGCAAACTAAGTGGCCTATGCTATATATATTAACCCTTTCACTGCGGGTGACGTTCTGGAATGTTTAAGTAAATATATATTTATTAGTGGCCCCGTAATCATTGACGAACATGCCTATTACATAAGGCATCCTCTTCAAACACTAATCCGCCGTAGTTTGAATCTACCGCGCAGAGCATTTAAAAACTGAGGAGCCTTCATCATGAGCGCACGCGACCTCACTCATGGCTTCAGTCATTATGAATTGGGTTCTCACTACGAAAAAACTTCGTAAAAAATAAAAAGAAAAAGAAAATAAGAATAACTATCCAATAAGCTTTCCATCATATCGTGGATGTACTTGTGTGGATTTCTGACCAGACGCTGATTCAGGCGTCATTCCTCCTTCTTTGCTCTGCGCTCAGCCTGCCCGGACGTACCTTCCAGGCTCCGCTGGTTCCGCATTCGTTGCGTCCCTAGTGAGTTTTTTCTCATTTGTTTACTCTAGGATGTATCGAGTAAGGTTAGGATAGGCGTAGCAGGAGTGTCCTGGGCTGGTTGCCCGCAGTGCAGTGTATTTTGGGTCGTGTGTATGGGGCATCTATTTCGGATGTACCCTCGTGGTCCTGTTGTGGACACGTGAACTTTTCACAGTTGTGTTAGTTTGTGATGCAGGCGGCTTTCATTACGCGTTAATTATTGCTGCCTTTTATCCTTCTGATGAGGTAAGCTGTGTGTTTGCTGACGTTCCCAGCGTATTTTTCTTCACTTAGTGAAGTTTTTTCTGGGTCCGTGTCAGGCTTCCCGGGGTGGGAAGTTATCGCTACGGTGGTGTGTTGGCGGTGGTTCCTGTTGTGATATTCCAATGTGTGTTTATATTTCAACTATTTTCATGCCGTCTACCTAGGCCTAGCCAGCCGCTCGTAGCTTTGCCACATGTCTAGTGTTATTATTTATTTTATAAATATGCCCTACTGTGTCATGTGTATCCGGGTTTTAGTTGTGTATTGGCTAATTCCTCGGACTATAATTGTTTCCTGGTTTAGTTGTGTATTGGCTAATTCCACGGATTATGTTGTGACCTTGGTTAGTCGTGCGTGTCTCTCCTCGTGTCGTATTGTTCAGATGGTGTCTGTTCAGGGTGGGGCTTGCCTTCCGGCGGGTTTTTTCTCGGTTTCACCATGAAAAATCCTGACCGATGAGCAGTGTTGGGCCACACGTGGTTTTTAACTCTGGCTGGTTCCCCGGCGTGGGGAGGTGTCTGTGGCTCTCCAGGACTGCGTCTCTGTGGGTGCCTGGTTTCAGGCCTCCTTTAATTCCCGGCGGGATGGCTGTACCCATCCTTATATATATATATAGATATATATAAAAAACGACGTTCTTGCGAACATTCGTTTTTATAGGTTTTTCTACCTGGTTTACGACAACCACATGGAAAACCTAGCTGTTGTTTAGGCGTTCCTCCCCGGCGATCTTTTACAAAGAAGTGGGGTCAGGAACTTGTGGGGTTAACTTTTAGACTTCTCATCCGGCGGGTGCACCTGAGCAGGGTGGGATAAACGACTTAGGTCTCATATAGTTAACCAATCCATTTTAGTGATACTCTGTGTATCGCTGCCTTTACTCTTACGGCAATTGAAGGTTCAATGAGGTTTAACCAAATCGATTCCCACACCCGGCGGGTGCTCCTAAGTGGAGGAACTAAGGAATTTATAACAAATTCAATTTCGATTAACCTTAATTTGGTGATACATTCAGTATCGCCGCCTTCTATTTTTACGACGATCGTTTGGGACAATTCGTTAAAAAATCAGATCTCGTATATTCCTGCCCTGGGCTATTCTACTAAAATATTTCAAGGGCCGGCGTCTTTATGAGGGGGGCTTTGTTACAAAATTGAATCTTGAGACAGTCACCACCTCCTACAGACTATAAGTGCCATACTGGACCATTATATCAGAGGGTATTCTTCATGTTCTTTAGCTAAAAAGATTTGTTTAGCCCCCTTTCCCCCCGCCGCGTAGCGAGATGTGTTAGCTGTGTCTTTGCATCCCGTTACCCGGCGGGTTATTAACACTTGTATGCGAACACTTGGGTTAACCTTATGAGCATTAATTCCTGGAAATTTTTCTTTATTTTTCCAGAGCTGAGCTCCGGCGGACCAATACAGACCCGGCGGTAGTTTCCTCACACCAGTCTCTGTCATGGCTACTGTGGCCCCAGTTTTTGCCCTGTGCATTACCCCTACTTGCGCGGGTATCCCAATTTTTGCGCATACCCTTTGCATAAGGTGTGTTAAATGTCTAGACCGTTCAAGGGGTCTCTGGGTTACACTTAATTGTTCCTTTTGCTCCCAATTAGCCAATAAAGTCCTGTGTGACAATGACAAGACCGCGGCGGTAGCGTTGAGAGAGGTCAGACAACAAATGTCGGCCTACACTACCATTGTCGCACATAAGTCACTTCAATGTGACAACGTCCCACTTTGGGATAAGTTGCTGTCAGAGCACCCTCCCCCTAAACGTACCTCTAGAGTAACGGGTTTTAAGCCGACAGAGACTAGCCAGGGTTCTGTATCGTCTGTGGATACGTCTAAACGCCCGAGAGAGCCTACTCCCCCGGCAGCCACCTCCTCGTCGCAGGCGAGATCGAGGTCAAGGTCACCTCTCAGACAGCAGTCTTCAAGTCGTGCCTCTTCCCCGGCTAGTAAGAAGTGTAAGACTGAAGCTTCCACCAGTGGTCATGGTGGTGATTCTTCCAAATCTAGGTCTAGTTCGCGGTCACACCGTAGCCACAAATCCTCCAAAAAGGATTCCCATAGGAAGTCCTCTCGACATTCTCCTAAGTCTAGTGCATCTCGTCGTACCTCTACACCTGAAAATGTTTCTGTTACAGCCTCAGAGTATAGTGAAGCGCCTGTCCCTAAACAAGATTTACCTATTGATATTTTAACCCTAGAAACGGAAAGTTCAGGAAATTCAATAATTGAGAATGTTTCAGACTCTCAAGAGAGCGTAGGCCAGAGCCTCGGTGTTTGGCGGTTTGCTCAACCAGGGTCTGACCATCCACGTCCGACTCATACGAGTCACACAGTAGCCGATGTCCACAGGGACGCGGCGACCCCATCCTCTATCCCTGACTTATCTTGGAAACAAGGTGCCCCTGCCTCGGCGGGGTCTTCTCAGGAGGATCGGGAGGAACAAGATGAAGTGTCAATAATTTCAGATAGGGATGGACAAGGGTCAGGCTCAGGCCTGGACGCCGCCCATGATAATACTGATTCACCTGAAAGTTCTGCATCTAACCAGTTTGTTACAGCACAAGAAATTGATGGGTTACTTACTCATGCTCTATCTAAATTCTTTAGTCAACAACGAGAAAACCCCACAATGGACTTGGGGGCTCCCTTGACAAGTTCTGCGGTACGGCCTCTGATAACGTCAATCGATTTATCTAAGATTCCTAACCCTCCTACTCTGTCACCGGCAGGGAGCTCTAAGCCAGCTACGGCGGCATTCACTACGTCAAATGTCAGGGTCATCACGGATGTTAATCCACCCCCTCTAGACAAAGCGCCTCTTAGAAAGGTAGCTATGCCCCTGCTTTATGGGCCAGACGAGTCATGGGTTCTTTTGAACCCCTCTAAGCCAGAGCTTGCCCAGCCTACCTTGTCAGGGGAACTCCCGGTACCACGTGAGTGGTTTATCCAGGGAAATAAGTCTAAGAAAAATTAAGGGCATTGGATGCCTTGGGTAATGTTTTGGACGTAAATATCAAGGCTATACCTAGTTATTATCATCAGGATTATTTTGTTTATGCATCTAAGCCTGCTTTACCCCCTGCCTCAGCTTCAAAACTTTTTTCAGACTGGTCTAAGCTGGATGGGTTTAATGATATTAAGGCTCTGTCGGCTCTTACTCCTGAACTAGATTTACAGACCGTCACAGACGAGACAGCTAATCCAGTGTTGAAGGTGGGACAGTTGGGACCAGGACCTTGGGTGGATTGGGAGGTAGAGGCTCAAAACTTTGCAACCACTTTCACTTCTAAATCTTCCCACCAGATCCCTCAGGATACACATTCATGGTTCTCCATGCCGGTAGGTTCTGCCGGCGGAGTTCCGTCAGCTTTATTTTCTTTTCTAGCTGCCCCTAAGATTAATCTTTGTGAACTAAAGGACCCATTCACTACCCCTACCCCTACTCACCTAGACAGAGAATTTAGGCTAAGGGGAAAAGCTTTCCGCCTGTTTTCACAGTACATAGTTTCTCAGCAGGTGGCTAAGTCTTTACTCAGGTCTACTCAGGCAATCGCAGACGCGGATGCTCGAAGATCAGTTGAGTTATCCCGGCGTCTGATTCTTCAGTCGTCGATTCAATCCTTAGGTGACATACGCACAGCCTTACTTGAGGCGGTGCGAGCACGACAGGATCTTAGGATGTCATTAGTTCGCAAGCTGCCTGATCGCATTGCTAACCAGGTGGTAATGTCCCCAGTACTTACTCCCTCTTTAATGTCCCCTGATGTATGGCGAACAGTGTTTAACATGGCACAGGCCGTGAAGCACAGTCCCACACAGGCTAAGAAACCTGCATTTAACTTCCCCAAACCTAAGCCTCCTACTAAAGCTCAGCCAGGGGGTTCTAAGCCGTTTCTTCCGCCTAAGTCCTCCCAATCCCCCCTGGGTCAGTACAGCCATAGACAGAGAGGGTTTTCAGGACAGAGAGGACGCGGCCAGTATAAGCCGGGGCAGGGCCAGTCTTCGGCCCACACCAGCCAGCCGGCGAAGCGTCCAACACCACCAAACCCACCATCAAAAAACTAAAGTCTCTCTCACTCCCAGTGCCTATCTTAAAGCCGGAGGAACCGAGGGAAGTACAGCCGGCGAACCCTTGTCTGCTAACTGGGTCGTTCCGAACGTGTCACCAAGCATGGCCGTTAAAAACCTGGGCACGGATGGTGGCACGCAAAGGCATCACTTGGCAGTGGCTCCGGCGACCTCGCTTACGTCAGCCGACAACGGCAAATTGTGTTTCATTAGAGGTGGAGTCGCTGGTCCAGGAGATGATTGCCAAGAATGTCATCATCCCGGTCCCTCCAGATTACCCTGTATTCACGTCAAAACTGTTTTTGGTTCCCAAACGGGACAATGTTCAGATGAGGCCGGTCGTAGACCTGTCTTATCTGAATCTTCACATTTACAACGAGTCTTTCAGAATGTTAACAGTTCATCAAATCAGGCTAACACTTCCGCCGGGAGGCTGGATGTGTTCCCTAGACCTGACAGACGCCTATTGGCACGTGTCGGTCAACAAAAGATTTCAAAGGTTTCTGGCCTTGAGGATCAGGCACCAAAATTTTGTTTTTCAGAGGATGCCGTTCGGTTTGAACCTAGCACCTCGACTATTCACGAAACTAGTCCGGCAAGCCCTGATGCCGTTGTTAAAACAGGGAATCAGAGTGTTGTGGCATCTAGACGACTGGCTGGTGGTGGCAGAGACACAACAATTATGCATAAAACATGTCAATATCATTTTAAATCATGTCAAAACTCTAGGCTTCAAGGTAAATCTGGTAAAGTCAAACCTTGTTCCCTCAAGAGTAATTTAGTGGATAGGGCTGGTCTGGGACACCGCCGCTCTCACTCTGAGTCAGAGTGTGGACAATCGCAACAGGTTTCGCAGGAAACTGTTCAGGTTTCTTCACAGTCTGACTACGACACGAAGAGTCTGGGAGTCTCTGGTCGGCTCTCTCAACTGGATTCAGCTAACTGTCAAGTTGGGCCGGTTGAAAGTAAAACGATTAATATTGGAAGGCAACAAATATTTCCCACTCTTACCGGCAGGAAAATTATGGCCCATACCAAAATTAATCCACACCTTACTAGCGGTCTGGGCGAAGAGGGAAACATTGCACTCAATCATGTCATGGACCTCTCCTCCTCCAACGGTATGGGTAGACACGGATGCGTCAGGCACCATAGGGTGGGGATTTCAGTCAAATCAGGGGCACCAGGGTCAGGGACTTTGGTCCCACTTAGAAATCTCTCACATAAATGTCAAAGAGTTACTAGTCCCCTTGTATTTTCTTCAGGCTCACGGCCCGGCGTTACGGGGCAAGTCGGTGGCCTTCAGAATGGACAATCTGAATGCAGTTCACTGTATTCAGAAACAAGGGTCAACGAGGTCAAGGAAGTTGCTACTCGTGTCGGAAGAGATTTTTGTTCTAGCCAGCAGTCTAGATATTTATCTTCACGCATCTTATCTCCCAGGCGTAGCGAACGTCTGGGCAGACGCTCTGTCCCGGAGACAGAGCACGACAGTAGAATGGGAGCTCAAGCAACCCATTTTCGACCTAATGATTGCGGAGCTCTCCCATCCACAAGTGGATCTTTTTGCGTCCGAGGAGACTCACAAGCTCCCTCTATACCTCACCCGCCGGGCGATAACGCCGGCAGGGGGGCCAGACGCCCTAGTGACAGACTGGAACAGATGGAGCTCCATCTATCTGTTTCCGCCGCCAGATGCGTCACTAATGTGCCACGTAGTGAACAAACTACGAGTTTATCGAGGCTTAGTCTCGCTAATCGCGCCCCTGTGGCCGGCGCAGGTGTGGTACCAGCAATTAATAATGTGGTGCCCGGACCCGGTATCGCTCCCGGTCGGGTACTTCCACTTAGACACGATTGGCAACCTAGCGACCTCGCTGACTTTTGCATTATGGACATTCAGGAGGCCAAGTGGCTAGCACCATACGGTAGGGATGTGACCAATAAATTGCTCAATCAATATACTCAGTCTACTAAGCGACAATATCAATCTCATTGGAAAGCTTTTAATTCTTGGATTGTTAGAACGGAACAAACTGTACCCTCAGTGGCATTGGTTTTTAATTACTTGAACTATCTGTTTGAGCAGAAACGTTTATCTGTGGTTACTTTGAAGAATCACTTAACTGCGATTAGAGTGCCCTTTTTCGACCTTACAGGTCTATCCATACCGGTGGCGGAGGAAACAGGATTTATGAGAGCGTGTTTTAAACTCCGCCCACCTCCCCGTCAGCTCATGCCTACTTGGTCTCTGGACAAAGCTTTGTCTTTACTTCATTCTCGTCTGTATCAAAATACTGCAGACTTTGCTTTAATCTTAAAGAAGGCAGTTTTCCTTTTGGCTTTGGCCACCGGAAACAGAGTGTCTGAGCTGGCGGCGAGGAGCAACACACCTAATTGTCTTAGGTTTGGTAGACTTAATGATTCAATTTCCATTGCACCCTCCCCGGCGTTTGTAGCCAAGAATGAGCATAGTGCACACGTGTTTTCTGAGTTCACGGTGCCGGCGTTAAAAAGGGGAAAGGTGCATCATAATATATGTCCAGTGCAAGCTCTAACCAAATATTTGAGAATAGCTCCTCAAAACCCCCAAGGTGCTTTATGGGTAGCGAGTACGGGTAAACGCTTACTTAAACGGCGATTAGCCTCTCTTCTGGTAGAAGTCATTAAAGAGAGTAATCCCGGCGTTGTGGGTAGGGCCCACGATTTACGCAAGTGGGCGGCCTCTTTACGTTTCCTGAAAAACTTTTCAGTTGAAGATATTGCGTCCACACAGTTGTGGGCGTCTAATCATACGTTTCTGTCTAGATACTTGTCAGTTGCTCTAGACAAACCTTCCTTACCATGTATAGCTTTAAGGCAGAGGGTCTAGGTGGCCCTGCAGTCACTTTTGTTTACTTTCACGGGAAAGGGGGGGGGGGGGGGGGGCAGTCAGTTGACATAGGACACCCTAGACCCCGCCAGAGTATGAGAGCTGTGATACAATTTAAGGTTAAAATGTGATATAAAAAATTCTCAGCGAGAAATTGTGCTAGTACAATGTTAAGTACAAAACAACGGTGTTGTTATAGTAGTTTTAGCTGCGAAAGCAATTTAATATTAGAACAATGGAGTTCCTTTGCAATTTATCTCCAAGTTTATTTTGGGGTTTATTATGTGCACATATAAACTTATAACTTGTTATTTTGTGTCACCACTCGTTGAGAGGGGTGCCTTTGTAACTACAGATCTGTGTTCAGAATCTTCAGGGTTACCCATTTTTTTGTCAGGCAGGCTTCTTTGAAGCACGCACCTGCCTGAACCCCTTTTTCTTGTATATTTTCGGCCTACGCCGTGTTAAATATATTTTTTCAAAAGTAAGAATACTATGTGGTTGTTTTTATTATCTGCTTTTCTAGAGTTATGATATGATTACGAATGTCCCCCTCCAGTCTTAGAAATCAGGCATGTTCGTCAATGATGGAGGGGCCACTAATAAATTATAGGTTTGACTCCTGTAAGGAGATAAAGAAAACCTAATATTTAGTAGTGGCCCCGTAATCATTGACGACTGGGGCCCTCCCGACCGTCCCCTTCCCATTCGTTGATGTATTGAGGATTTTGGTTTACTTGATATGTCAGTGAAGGAGGAATGACGCCTGAATCAGCGTCTGGTCAGAGATCCACACAAGTACATCCACGATATGATGGAAAGCTTATTAGATAGTTATTCTTATTTTCTTTTTGTTTTTATTTTTTACGAAGTTTTTTCGTAGTGAGAACCCAATTCATAATGACTGAAGCCATGAGTGAGGTCGCGTGCGCTCATGATGAAGGCTCCTCAGATTTTAAATGCTCTGCGCGGTAGATTCAAAACTACGGCGGATTAGTGTTTGAAGAGGATGCCTTATGTAATAGGCATGTTCGTCAATGATTACGGGGCCACTACTAAATATTAGGTTTTCTTTATCTCCTTACAGGAGTCAAACCTATAATTTGACCCAATGGCCCACAGCTACAGCGAGCTGTCTCTGGAGGCTGCACACAAGAGGAACGAACGAGAGAAGGTCAGGACATATGGAGAAAGGATCTTAAACGTCGAACATGGCAGCTTTACCCCACTAGTCTTCACCACATCAGGAGGGATGGGACCCAGGGCCCAGTGCTTCTATTTAAGGCTAGCAGAGATCATCGCAGAGAAGAAGAAACAGCCTAGGAGCCACGTCGTAGCCTGGATGAGATGCTGTCTATCTTTCTCATTGCTCAGATCAGCACTACTATGCCTGCGGGGAACAAGAAGGTCTGCACCACAACCAGTGACGGTGGCAGAAGTAGACTACGAGGCAGCAGAGAGGTCGCATAGGAAGGAGACTGGATTGAAGTTGCATGGTGTAGAATAGTAGCATCTGATGCTTGTGAAATTTAGTATGTGTACAATATTAAATATATGGTAATGGTGGTGGTGATGGTGGAGGTGGTGATGGTAGTAGTAGTAACATGAAATGTATGAAAAATATTAAATAAAAATCAATGTAGTAGTAGTAATCCACGATGATGAGTCTGAGTGCTTACCCCGGAATAGGAAGTAGCTGAATGACAACGAAGTCAGGCGCTTTGATGACTATTCTGACCTGGTCTAGGGTCCAAAGAGGGGATGCACAGACTGAGTGGTTTAAAAAAAAAAAAAAAAAAAAAAAAGCTACAAGAGGCTGGCTAGGCCTAGGCAGACGAAAAAGAAAACATGTCGGAATATAAACAAAAAGCACTGAATTATATCACAACAGGAACCACCGCCAACACACCACTGTAGCAAATACTTCCGGCAAAGGGAAGACTGACTCGGGACCCAGAAAAAACTTCACTAAGTGAAGAAAAATACGCTGGGAACGTCAGCAAAGAAACGCTACCTCATCAGAAAGATAAAAGGCAGCAGAAATAATCGCGTAATGAAAGCCGCCTGCATCACAAGCTAACTCAACTATGAACAAACAAAAATTCACCTGTCCACAACAGGACCACGAGGGTACATCCGAAATAGATGCCCCAAACACACGACCCAAAATACACTGCACTGCGGGCAACCAGCCCAGGACACTCCTGCTACGCATATCCTAACCTTACTCGATACATCCCGGAGTAAACAAATGAGAAAAAACTCACTAGGGACGCAGCAAATGCGGAACCAGCGGAGCGTGGGGAGACACGTCCGGGCAGGCTGAGCGCAGAGCAGAGAAGGAAGAATGACGCCTGAGTCAGCGTCTGGTCAAAGATCCACACAAGTACATCCACGATATTATGGAAAGCTTATTGAATAGTTATTCTTATTTTCTTTTTGTTTTTATTTTTTACAAAGTTTTTTCGTAGTGAGAACCCAATTCATAATGACTGAGGCCATGAGTGAGGTCACGTGCACTCATGATGAAGGCTCCTCAAATTTTAAATGCTCTGCGCGGTAGATTCAAACTACGGCGGATGAGTGTTTGAAGAGGGTGCCTTATGTAATAGGCATGTTCGTCAATGATGGAGGGGCCACTAATAAATATTAGGTTTTCTTTATCTCCTTACAGGAGTCAAACCTATAATATGTGTTCGGCAGAGCTGGGCACCACAAACAAAAAGTCAAGTCAGCAAACACAAATCAGCAAACCCAGAACATAACTTCAGCAAACACAAATATGCAAACCTTGTGAAATTTCTAGTCCTCAAATGCAAATATGCAAACGCAAACCGTTTTTTATTAATTTTAAATTTAAACTACAGAATCAAGGGTAAATCAATAAATTCAATCTCTAATGTCAATAAATATTATAGGTTTGACTCCTGTAAGGAGATAAAGAAAACCTAATATTTAGTAGTGGCCCCGTAATCATTGACGAACATGCCTATTACATAAGGCATCCTCTTCAAACACTAATCCGCCGTAGTTTGAATCTACCGCGCAGAGCATTTAAAAACTGAGGAGCCTTCATCATGAGCGCACGCGACCTCACTCATGGCTTCAGTCATTATGAATTGGGTTCTCACTACGAAAAAACTTCGTAAAAAAATAAAAAACAAAAAGAAAATAAGAATAACTATCCAATAAGCTTTCCATCATATCGTGGATGTACTTGTGTGGATTTCTGACCAGACGCTGATTCAGGCGTCATTCCTCCTTCACTGACATATCAAGTAAACCAAAATCCTTAATACATCAACGAATGGGAAGGGGACGGTCGGGAGGGCCCCAGTCGTCAATGATTACGGGGGCCCCACTAAATATTAGGTTTTCTTTATCTCCTTACAGGAGTCAAACCTATAATTTATTAGTGGCCCCTCCATCATTGACGAACATGCCTGATATCTAAGACTGGAGGGGGACATTCGTAATCATATCATAACTCTAGAAAAGCAGATAATAAAAACAACCACATAGTATTCTTACTTTTGAAAAATGTATTTAATACGGCGTAGGCCGGAAATATACAAGAAAAAGGGGTTCAGGCAGGTGCGTGCTTCAAAGAAGCCTGCCCGACAAAAATGGGTAACCCTGAAGATTCTGAACACAGATCTGTAGTTACAAAAGGCACCCCACTCAACGAGTGGTGACAAAAATAATAAGTTATAAGTTTATATGTGCACATCATAAACCCCAAAATACATGTGGAGATCAATTGCCAATGAACTCCATTGAACTAATATTACATTGCTTTCACAGTTAAAACTACTATAACAACACCGTTGTTTTGTACTAAACCTTGTACTAGCACAAATTCTCGCAGAGAAATTTTCATATCACATTTTAACCTTAAATTGTATCACAGCTCTCATACTCCGGCGGGGTCTAGGGTGTCCTATGTCAACTGACTGCACCCCCCCCCCCCCCCCCCCCCCCCCCCCCCCCCCCCCCCCCACCCCCCTTCCGTGAAAGTAAACATAAGTGGGACCGGGATGATGACATTCTTGGCAATCATTTCCTGGACCAGTGACTCCACCTCTAAAGAAACAAAATTCGCCGTTGTCGGCTGACGTAATCGAGGTCGCCGGAGCCACTGCCAAGTGATGCCTTTGCGTGCCACCATCCGTGCCCAAGTGTTTAACGGCCATGCTTGGTGACACGTTCGGAACGACCCAGTTAGCAGACAAGGGTTCGCCGGCTGTAGTGCCCTCGGTTCCTCCGGCCTTAAGGTTGGCACCGGGAGTGAGAGAGACTTTAGTTTTTTGATGGTGGGGTTGGTGGTGCTGGACGCTTTGCCGGCTGGCTGGTGTTGGCCGAAGACTGGCCCTGACCTGGCTTATTCTGGCCGCGTCCTCTCTGACCTGAAAACCTACTCTGTCTATGCCTGTACTGACCCTGGGGGGAGTGGGAGGACTTAGGCGGAAGAAAAGGTTTAGATCCCCCTGGCTGAGCTTTAGTGGTAGGCCTGGGTTTGGGGAAGTTAAATGCAGGTTTCTTAGAAGGGGTGGGACTGTGCTTAACGGCCTGTGCCATATTGAACACCGTTCGCCACACTTCAGGGGTCATTAAAGAGGGAGTAAGCACTGGTGACATAACCACCTGATTAGCAATGCGATCAGGTAGCTTGCGAACTAACGACATCCTAAGATCTTGTCGTGCTCGTACCGCCTCAAGCAAGGCGGTGCGTATGTCACCCAAGGATTGGATTGACGACTGAAGAATCAGTCGCCGGGATAACTCAACCGATCTTCGAGCATCCGCATCTGCGATTGCCTGAGTGGACCGTAGTAAAGACTTAGCCACCTGCTGAGATACTATGTACTGCGAGAACAGGCGAAAAGCTTTCCCCCGTAGCCTAAATTCTCTGTCTAGGTGAGTAGGGGTAGGGGTAGTGAACGGGTCCTTCAGCTCACAAAGATTAATCTTAGGGGCAGCTAGAAATGAAAACAAAGCTGACGGGACTCCTAGTCCCAACTGTCCCACCTTCAAAACTGGATTAGCTGCGTCGTCTGTGACGGTCTGTAAATCTAGTTCAGGAGTGAGAGCTGACAGAGTCTTAATATCATTAAACCCATCCAGCTTAGACCAGTCTGAAAATAGTTTTGAAGCTGAGGCAGGGGGTAAAGCAGGCTTAGAAGCATACACAAAATAGTCTTGGTGATAATAACTAGGTATAGCCTTGATGTTTACGTCCAGAACATTACCCGAAGTATCCACGGCCCTTAATTTCTTTGACTTATTGCCCTGGATGACCCACTCACGCGGTACCGGGAGTTCCCCTGACAAGGTAGGTTGGGCAAGCTCTGGTTTAGAGGGGTTCAAAAGAACCCATGACTCGTCTGGCCCATAAAGCAAGGGCATAGCTACCTTTCTAAGAGGCGCTTTGTCTAGAGGGGGTGGATTGACATCCGTTATGACCCTGACATTTGAAGTTGTCAATGCCGCCGTAGCAGGCCTAGTGATCCCTGAGGTGAACAGAGTGGGAGGGTTAGGGATCTTAGATAAATCAATTGAAGTCATCAGAGGCCGTACCGTAGAACTTGTCGTGGGAGCCCCCAAGTCCATTGTGGGGTTTTCCTGTTGTTGGCCAAAAAATTTAGATAAAGCATGATTAAGCAGCCCATTAATTTCTTGCGCCGTAACAAACTGGTTTGATGAAGAACTTACAGGTGAATCATTAGTATCACGTGCGGCGTCCAAGCCTGAGCCTGACCCTTGTCCTTCCATCTCCGAAATTATTGAAACTTCGTCTTTCTCCTCCTGATCCTCCTGAGAAGACCCCGCCGAGGCTGGGGTACCTTGTTGCCAAGATAAGTCCGGTATAGAGGATGGGATCGCCGCGTCCCTGTGGACATCGGCTACTGTGTGACTCATTTGAGTCGGACGTGGGTGGTCAGACCCTGGTTGAGCAAACCGCCAAACACCGAGGCCCTGGCCTACGCTCTCTTGAGAGTCTGAAACATTCTCAATTACTGAACCCCCTGAACTTTCCAATTCCAGGGTTAAAATATTAAGTGGCAAATCCTCTTTCGGGACAGGCGCTGCACTGGACCCTTGGGCCGTAACACAAACTCTGTCTGGGGTAGAGGTACGATGAGATGCACTAGAAGCTGGTGAATGTCGAGAGGACTTCCGTTTATGTGAATCCTTTTTGGAGGATTTATGGCTACGGTGTGACCGCGAACTACTCTTAGATCTGGAGGATTCCTCGCCGTGACCACTGGTGGAACCTTCCGTCCTACTCTTCTTACTCGCCGGTGAAGAGGCACGACTAGATGACTGGTGTCTGAGAGGTGACCTAGACCGAGATCTCGGCCGAGATGAGGAGGCGGATGCCGGGGGTGTAGGCTCTCTCGGGCGTTTAGGTGTAGCAGCAGAAGATACAGAACCCTGACCAGTCTCCGCCGGCTTAATACTCGTGACTCTAGAGGAACGTTTAGGGGGAGGGTGTTCGGAGAGCAATCTATCCCAAAGTGGGACGTTGTCACATTGAAGTGATTTATGCGCAACAATGGTAGTGTAGGCTGACATCTGTTGCCTAACTTCTCTTAACGCTACCGCCGCGGTCTTATCATTATCACAAAGGACCTTTACAGCTAATTGGGAGCAAAAAGAACAATTACGCATTACCCAGAGACCCCTTGAACGGTCTAGACATTTAACACACCTTATGCAAAGGGTATGCGTAAAAATAGGGATACCAGCACAAGCAGGGGTAGTGCACAAAGCAAAAACTGGGGCCACGGTAGCCATGACAGAGACTGGT
The DNA here is from genome assembly GCA_032716605.1 of Paralithodes platypus. Taxonomy (NCBI): domain Eukaryota; kingdom Metazoa; phylum Arthropoda; class Malacostraca; order Decapoda; family Lithodidae; genus Paralithodes; species Paralithodes platypus. The sequence goes on along the minus strand of CM064503.1, from coordinate 53,698,935 downwards.
GGGAGAAAACTACCGCCGGGTCTGTATTGGTCCGCCGGAGCTCAGCTCTGGAAAAAAAGAAAATTTCCAGGAATTAATGCTCATAAGGTTAACCCAACATGTTCGCACACAAGTGTTAATAACCCACCGGGTAACGAGATGTAATGACACAACGAACACAGCTCGCTACGCGGCGGGGTTCAGAATATCTAAACAAATCTTTTTTAAAGAAAGTGAAGAATACCCTCTGATATAATATAACGGTCCAGCATGGCGCTTATAGTCTTTTGTTGGTGGTGACTGTCTCAAGATTCAATTTTGGAACAAAGCAACCCCCCATAAAGACGCCGGCCCTTGAAATATTTTAGTAGAATAGCACAGGGCAGGATGATACGAGATCTGATGTCTAACGAATTGTCACCAAAAGATCGCCGTAAGTTTGAAGGCGGCGATACCTAATTTGTATCACTAAATTAAGTGGTTAAATCGAAATCGAATTTTGTAAATTCCTTAGTTCCTCCACCTAGGAGCACCCGCCGGGTGAGAATCGATATTAACCTAAATGAACCTTCAATCGCCGTAAGTGTAAAGGCGGCGATACACATAGTATCACTTAAAATGGATTGGTTAACTAACTGAAAGACATAAGTCGTTCATCCCACCCTACCCAGGTACACCCGCCGGGTGAGATGTCCAAACGTTAACCCCATAAGTTCCTGTCCCCACTTCTTTGTAAAAGATCGCCGGGGAGGAAAGCCTAAAACAACAGCTAGGTTTTTCATGTGGTTTTTGTAAAACCGGGTAGAAAAACTACATAACGTATGTTCGCATGAACAACGTTTTATAGATGGGTACAGCCATCCCGCCGGGAATCAAAGGAGGCCTGAAACCAGGCACCCACAGAGACGCAGTCCTGGAGAGCCACAGACACCCCATCGCCGGGGATACAAGCCAGTGTTAACAACCACGTGTGGCCCAACACGGCTCTCGGCCGGGATTTTTTCATGGTGAAACCGAGAAAAAACCCGCCGGAAGGAAACCCACCCTGAACAGACACCATCTGAACAAACAAGAGACACGAGGAGAGCCACGCACGACTAACCCAAGGTCACTCAATAATCCGTGGAATTAGCCAATACACAACTAAACCAGGAAACAATTATAGTCCGAGGAATTAGCCAAAACACAACTAAAACCCGGATACACATGACACAGTAGGGCATATTTATAAATAATAAACAATAACACTAGTACATGTGGCAAAGCTACGAGCGGCTGGCTAGGCCTAGGTAGACGGCATAATAAATGTTGAAATATACACAAAACACTGGAAATATCACAACAGGAACCACCGCCAACACACCACTGTAGCAAATACTTCCGACAAAGGGAAGACTGACTCGGGACCCAGAAAAAACTTCACTAAGTGAAGAAAAATACGCTGGGAACGTCAGAAAGCAAAGCTTACCTCATCAGAAAGATAAAAGGCAGCAATAATTAACGCGTAGTGAAAGCCGCCTGCATCACAAACTAACTCAACTGTGAAAAAGTTCACATGTCCACAACGGGACCACGAGGGTACATCCGAAATAGATGCCCCACACACACGACCCAAAATACACTGCACTGCGGGCAACCAGCCCAGGACACTCCTGCTACGCCTATCCTAACCTTACTCGATACATCCTGGAGTAAACAAATGAGAAAAAACTCACTAGGGACGCAACGAATGCGGAACTAGCGGAGCGTGGGGAGGCACGTCCGGGCAGGCTGAGCGCAGAGCAGAGAAGGAGGAATGACGCATGAATCAGCGTCTGGTCAGAAATCCACACAAGTACATCCACGATATGATGGAAAGCTTATTAGATAGTTATTCTTATTTTCTTTTTGTTTTTATTTTTTACGAAGTTTTTTCGTAGTGAGAACCCAATTCATAATGACTGAAGCCATGAGTGAGGTCGCGTGCGCTCATGATGAAGGCTCCTCAGTTTTTAAATGCTCTGCGCGGTAGATTCAAAACTACGGCGGATTAGTGTTTGAAGAGGATGCCGTATGTAATAGGCATGTTCGTCAATGATGGAGGGGCCACTAATAAATACTCTTATGTCAAAGAACACTCGCTGTGCATTTGTCCAAAAGCCTCTTGCACTAACGTCCAATCTTGCTTCAGTGGATGTGTTGGCCGTCCTGTGCTGCATGATCTCTCCATCCAAGGGAATGAGTGATGGTTCGCTCACCACATCTCTACACACCTCCCTGAGCATGTTCGCTGTTACATCTCTTACTTCATCGTGCCTGATGCTGATGAATCCTCCTTTCTTACATATCATGGTGTGGTCTGTATCGTTGATGGTTCCACAAACGCATCGATCGGGCAGTCCTTCAATCGGCCAATCATACCTCAGTGCAATAGCATAATTAAATTCTTGTTTGTTGAGATTGAAGCTTTTTGTCTTGATTGGTAGTGTTGTCAGCCAATTTGAAGCGCCTGTTTCTTGTGCTATTTGAAGTTTTCTTGTTTGTCTCGGGTGAAGTTGTCCCATCAATTGTGTCAGGTCATTTTTCTGTGAGTTTTGCCTCTCTGACGTGATGGTCTTTCTGATGTTGTAGATGTCTGCCTGGTCTACTTCACCGTCAGAATCTTGTGCTATGATACGGTCAGTGAGAGATCCTGTTATCTTTACTGAGTTCTGGTATTCCGTTACCGCCCTCTTCACTGGGTCGATGATTCCATCCCTCCCAACCTAGGAGGTAGTGCGAGCAGCTCCCTCTCTGTATCATTCGGGGTGTGCAACTTTATCCACGCTGGGATGAGTTTGTCTCTGATGGCATCTTCCAGCGGTTGAAGTAATGCGCTCACATTTGGAACGGTTCTCATCAAGTAGGTCCAGCGATGTTTGACCCCATATGTGAATGCCGAATACGCGGCCTGTGGTTCCGTCTTTGCAATATTGGCCAGTTTCTCAATTTCTTTTACCCATTCTCTGACCTTCTCCTCTATGTATTTGTTCTTCAACTCTTCCGTGCCGATCACCGCCCCAAGGTGACGCTGTCCGTCCTTTGTTACTACCACTTCATTACCGCTGAAAGCTTCTACCGCCCTTTCATAATGTTCTGTTTTTACTATTAGTATTGACTTTCTGGCATTTGGATGGTACCCTATTTTGGTCCTACCTCTGATATTTGCTCCCACCAGTGCTTGAGATTGTTGACTTTTCCCGCTCCAGTGAGATCGTCTGCATAGGCCACCTGCTTTACTTGCGTCGCCTCATGGCTTGTTAAGGTTAGCAACACTGAGAGACCTAAGGCGTACATTGCCATTGCTACTGGGTCACCTTGTGTGGTTCCTTCCATTGATTTCAGAGGTGTTCCCCTTCGTGTGTTCTGGTTGTTTACTATGAAGAGGTCCGTAGGCTTTTTATAGGTTCTTCTACATAGGTGGCAAAACTGGGCATTTTACTTTGATGTTATGTATTGCCGTCTTTCTGTTGATGGTGTTAAAGGCGTTTGTTGCATCCACTAGCAGCACAGCTTCACAATCCACTTGCTCATATATTTTTCTTATGGCATGAATTGCTGCCTCTCCCCCTGCTTGGTGGCACACACTTGGAGATTACCGGCCGCTGACCGCACATCGTCTTTCACCACTTCCATTATGCATTTTCCGATGATTCTTCTCAGCACTTCACCCACTCCTACTGGTCTGCATCCTGGATTCTTGTCTAAAGGTATTAGGCGACAAGCTGTGTAAGCCTCCAAATGTTGACAATTTTGGGTGGTCATCTTTCTTGCCTCTTGTAGCTTTGCCACATGTATAAGTGTTATTGATTTATGTTATAAATATGTACTACTGTGTCATGTGTGTCCTGGTTTAGTTGTGTATTGGCTAATTCCACGGACTATTTAGGTTTCCTGGATTAGTTGTGTATTGGCTAATTCCACGGACTATTTTGTGGGCCCGGGGTTAGTTGTGTTTTGGCTAACTCTTCGGTCCTGTGAGGCGTTCAGATGGTATCTGGACGGGGTGGGTTGCTTTCCGGCGGGTTTTTCTCGGTTTCACCATGAAAAACCCGGCTGGGTGCAGAGTTTTGGCCACGCGTGGTTTCAAAAACAGGCTTGTTTCCCCGGCGAGTGGGTGTCTGAGGCTCTCCAGGACTGCGTCTCTGTGGTGGTGCCTGTTTCAGGCTCCCTATGATTCCCGGCGGAATGGCTGTACCCATCTAACAGTGTTCATGCGGACACGTGTTGTGAAGTTTTTTTCCCCGGTTTTGCAAAACCAGGAAAAAACCTAGCTGTTGTTGTTTGGTTTTCCTCCTCGGCGATCTTTTACAAAGAAGTGGGGATAGGAACAATTGGGTTTAACTTTTAAACATCATATCACACTCGGCGGGTGCACCTTGGAAGGGTGGGATGAACGGATTGGTAATTCAGTTTAGTTAACCGGACAATTAAGGGATGCTTTGTGTATCGCCGCCTTCAACATACGGCAATTGAGGGCTCAATTGGGGTTAACGTTTTTAATAACTTACTTTCACACCCAGCGGGTGCTCCTTGGAAGGGTGGAATTGTTGTGAAGGATTTGGAAAAGTGGATGAGTGATACGGAGAAATGGAAGGGGGATATTGGTGAGAAAGTTAAGGCACTGTGCGTAATGTGTGGTGTGATAGGTGGGGAAGGGAATAGGCCTAGCGAAGGAAGTGAATGCAGGCCTTTTTCGGCAGTTAATGAGAGCCTAGAGATGTTATTGAAAAGGGTAGATGAACTGGGAGCAGAGAATATGGCATTGAAGGAGCAGCTGAAGGAATACGAAGGACGTTTCACGGAAGTAAAGGAGTCGACTGCATGGACGGTGGTAGGTAAACAAAAAGTCAAGGATTTGGAGGATATTATGAAAGAGCAAAAGGAAGAAATGAATATGACCAAACAAAGTTTTGAGAGTGCAGTTGTAGGGGTCATGAAGAACAAGGAGAGTGTCGTGAGGGAGGCCATGGACAGGGATAGGGGTGTAATCTTGTATGGAGATATAGAGACTCATATGAATGATAATGGAGTGAGAAAAGTGAGGGATATGGAGACAGTGAAGGAGGTCTTGAAAGGTGTGGATGAGGACGAATATGGATGGGAAGGGCAGGTGGAGGAGATCAGTAGGATAGGTAGATATAAAAGGGGAGAGATGAGACCTATAAGGGTACAGTTTAAAACTAGGGTAGTGGCGGAGACTGTGACAAATTTTAGTTGGAGGCTAAATACAAATGATAAACTGAAACACATAAGACTAAAGAAGGATTTGAGTATAGAACAAAGGAAAAAATTAAGGAATTACAAGAAAAGGCTGATGAAAATAATGGAAAGTTGGATGAGGAGGAAAAGAGAAATTTTTACTGGAGAGTGAGGGACGGAAAAGTGAGGAAGTGGTTTATAAGAGTAGAAAGGAGGGGGAGATCAGGGAGGGGAGAGAATGTGATGAGAGTTGTGACGGAGGAGGAGAACGGGGTGGAGGTGTCACAGGGAGAGACAGGAGACAAAGAGGCAGACCCAGTAGTGCTAACAGGGGAGTAGGGTACGGACTGGAGGAGCGGGATGGTGTAATTGCTGGAGGAATGGTAGATGGATTAAGGATTATGTTTAGTAATGTGGATGTGTTTACTCAGGACAAGAAAAGAGAACTGATATGTAGGTTGCAGGATGAAGAGGAAAAACCTGATATCATAGCACTACAGGAAGTAAGACCAAAATTTTTAAGAATTGAGAGGGAACTGGTGGAATATAGTTTGGAGGGTTTTGAGTTATATGAGAGAAATGCTATTAGAGCAGAGGTTGGAAGAGGACTGTTTATTTATGTAAGAAAAGAGCTCAAGGTTAATGAGGTGGATATGAGACAGCAGTATTGTGAGTATTTGTGTATTGAAGTAAAATGTGTAAGAGGATCAATTCTAATTGCCTCTATATATAGAAGCCCAAATAATAGCAGGGGAGAGGATGATAACCTACTGAAAGCAATGGAGGAGATAGATAATAGAGCGAACAAATATAAAATTTTGATTGGAGATTTCAATTTGCCACGGATCAACTGGGCAAATTGCACCACTCCCGCGGCACAGGGTAGCATGGAAAATAAGTTTATAGAGAAAGTGAGAGATTGTTTTTTAACGCAACATATTGTAGAGATGACAAGATATAGAGATGGGACGCAGGGGAGTGTACTTGATTTGATTTTTAGCAATGAAGAGGATATAGTGGAACATGTTAATGTGGATAGCCCTATAGGTCGTAGTGACCATGCCTGTATAAGCTTTAGTTGTAACATTAAATTGGAGAGGGATAATAAAAGCAATAGAAAAATATACATGTATGATAGAGCAGATTATGAGCTGCTGAGACGGTGTTTGGACATTGACTGGGGGGAATATTTGAACGGTGAAGACGCTGAAGGAATGTGGAGGAAAATTAGAGTCAAACTGGAGAATGCTGTATCCAAAAGTGTACCAGTAAGGGAATATAAGGATAAAACAAAATTGAGGAAAAGAACTAACCCAGAATTGCCAATGAAAAGAAAGCTTTGGATATTGATTAGAAGAAAGAAACGATTGTGGGAAAGATTAAAATTGTTAAAAAAGAACAGGGGGTCTAGTATAGAGGCTATGGAAGTGGATCTGGAACGTAGACAAATAAACAATAAAATAAGGTGGGAAACAAGGAGGGGGGTGAAGGAGAGGGAGAGAGAGATAGCTAGAAATGTGAAGGATAATCCAAAAATATTCTGGAAGTACATTCAGGAAAAATTAACAAGAAGAGTAGGGATCCCAGAGCTGGTGGGGGGGTTGAATGATGGGAGTAGAGCGGAGACTGATAAGGAGAAAGCAGAGGTGGCTGGGGAAATACTTTGGGGGGGTACTAACAGTGGAGTCGGAGGACGCAGTGCCTACTATTCCCATCAAACAGGCACCGGCACTAGAACTAGTAGAGTTTTCCCATGCTAGAATAAGAAGGGCTATAGAAAAAATGAACAGAAGTAAGTCACCGGGACCGGATGGGATACACCCAAGAATCATAAAGGAAGGAGGGGAGATGTTAGTAGAGCCATTGAAAATGTTATTTGAGGTATCGTTTAATACAGGACAAATCCCGATGGACTGGAGAGAGGCGAACATAACAGCTATATTTAAGAAGGGAAAGAGAAATGACCCAGGGAATTATAGACAGTCAGTTTGACAAGTGTTGTGTGTAAACTAATGGAAACGGTAATTAGAGAAGGAATAATGGATCATATGAAGTCAAACCAACTTTTCAGTGGGAGACAGTTCGGATTCTTGCCGGGGAGGTCGACGGTACTACAGCTAATTAAGGTGGTAGATGATTGGATGCAAATTCTAGAAGATGGTGATGTAATAGACGTGGTATATTGCGATTTTATGAAGGCCTTCGATAAGGTCCCACATAAAAGGTTAATAGAGAAAGTTAGAAGCTATAATATAGGGGAGAAATGTGTGAAATGGATAGAAGCCTTCCTGAAAGATCGGAGACAGAGGGTATTGGTGAATGGAATAGGCTCGGGGTGGAGGGAAATTACAAGTGGGGTACCTCAGGGATCTGTGTTGGGACCACTGCTGTTCGTTATATTTATCAACGACTTGCCTGAAGTTATAACTAATGGAAGTGAGGTATACCTGTATGCGGATGACACTAAACTGTATAGAAGAGTGAGGAGTAAGGAAGATATGGGTTTGCTTCAAGGAGATGTGGAGGGCATGAAGGGATGGTCTGAGCATTGGTTAATGCCTTTTCATCCAAAAAAATGCAAGTACATGCGGATTGGGACCAGCAAGATAGACAAGGTAGGATACAGTATGTATGAAGCGATGGAGGAAGTGAGTGCAGAAAAGGATATAGGAGTAGTGATAGATAATAAGTTAAATTTCTCAGAACATTTAGCGGAAAAGATAAACAAAGCCAATAGAATTGTAGGGCTGATAAGGAGGACATTTGTGTCACTTGACGAAGAAATCTTCAGGAATCTATATACAGCGCTGGTTAGGCCACACCTGGAATATGCAAACCAGGTGTGGGCTCCATATATGGTAAAAGATATAGAAGCAGTGGAGAAAGTGCAGAGAAGAGCTAGCAAGCTGGTACCAACGTTGAAGAACGCGGGCTATGAGCAGAGGTTGAGGACACTGGGACTTCCGACACTGGCATATAGGAGAAAGAGAGGGGATATGATAGAGACTTTTAAGATAGTGTCAGGAAAGTACGATGAGGATGTGTGTGAAGGTATCTTCTTGATGCGGGAGGGAACAAGAACGAGAGGACACTCTAAGAAAATTTACAAAGAAAGAAATAGGCTTGAGAAGGCGAAGAACTCATTTTGTGATAGAGTGGTAAATGAGTGGAACGCACTGCCCCAGTATGTAGTCGATTCCGAATCAATAAGGGAGTTTGAAAGTAATCTTGATAAAGCATGGGGAAGACAAGATTTGAAGTTTGATTATAAAACAAAAATACAGAATAGTAAAAATGTTGCGTCTGCTACCGCCGCCGCCAACACCGTGAACGACCGCAGCAGTGCAAGTACTGGTACTGAGCTGGATACACAGGCATAGTTTGCCTTTTTCCAGAGGATCTACTGTAAGAAACTGTAAGAAACTGTAAGAATAACGAATTTACAATTCAGTTTAGTTGACCAGACAATTGAGGGATACGTTTGTGTATCGCCGCCTTCAACGTACGGCGATCTAAAAGACAATTCGTTAGAAGTCAGATCTCGTATTTTTGTCAGCCTTCCCAGTTTTTGATCTGCGAGATAATTCGGGGGCCGGCGTCTTTTTTTTTTTTTTTTGCAAAATTGAATCATGAATCAGACACCACCGGAAAGACTAAATCAATTATAAACGCCATGCTGGTCTTTTATATTATGTCAGAGGGTATTCATAAATCTCTTGGACAAGTTCAGATATTCTGAAATCTTTACTTAGGAACCCCACCGCGTAGCGAGCTGTGATCGTTGAGTATTACGTCTCGTTACCCGGCGGGTTATTAACACTTGTGTGCGAACATGTTGGGTTAACCTTATGAGCATTAATTCCTGGAATTTTTTTTTTTTTTCCAGAGCTGGGCCCCGGCGAGTCAATAGAGAACCTGGAGTAGTTTCCCACCAGTCTCTGTCATGGCTACCTTTGCCCCGGTTTTTGCTTTATGCATTACGCCCTCCTGTTCAGGTATCCCTATTTTTGCGCACACCCTTTGTATAAAATGTGTTAAATGTCTAGACCGCTCAAGGGGTCTGTGGGTGATGCGCAACTGTAACCTTTTGCTCTCAACTCAGCGTTAAAGTTTTACAAGACAATGATAAGACCGCAGCGGTCGCCTTACGGGAGGTCAGGCAGCAGATGACCGCTTATACTGTACTACTACTGTGGCTCATAAGTCACTTCAATGCGATAACGTCCCGCTTTGGGATAAGTTACTAATTGAACCCTCCCATTAAACGTCCCTCTAGAGTAACTGTTCGTAAGCCGGCAGAGACTGGACAGGGTTCTATACTTTCTCCAGCCCCAGGCACATCTAAGCGACAGCGAGAACCTACGCCCCCGGTGGCAGCCTCCTCGTCACGGGCGAGATCTAGGTCCAGGTCCCCTCTTAGACAGCAACCGCCGAGTCTCTCTTCTTCACCAACGAGTAAGAAGAGTAAGACAGAGGGGTCAACAAGTGGTTATAGCGAGAAATCTTCAAAATCCAAAAGCAGTTCGTGGTCGCACCATAGCCACAAATCTTCTCGAAAGGACTCACATGATCGAAAGGCCTCCCGGCGTTCACCGGACTCTAGTGCCTCTCGTCATACCTCTACCCCCGACAGAGCTAGTATTCAATCTCATGGGGATAGTTTAGTGCCAGTACCAAAAGACAGTTTACCACTTAGTATTCTAACCCTAGAATTGGAGAGTTCAGTGGACAGTGATCGTCCGATAGCAGAGTCAAGTGGGAGCTCCATAATTGAGGGTATTTCGGACTCCCAAGGGAGTGCAGGCCAAGGCCTGGATGTTTGGCGATATTCTCGACCAGGGACTGAACGCCCACTTCTGGCTCAAACTACACAAACAGTGGCTGATGTCCACCGGGACGCGGCGATCCCATCATCTATTCCTGACTTGTCTTGGCAACAAGATGGGACTCCGGCTTCGGCGGAATCCTCTCATGGGGAGCCGGATGACAAAGACGAGGTATCTATTATCTCAGACATGGAAGTGCAAGAGTCGGGTTCAGTTTTAGACGCCGCACAGGATCGTAATGATTCACCTTTGAGTTCATCTTCGAATAATTTGTCACGGCAGAGGAAATAGATGGGTTGCTGGTTAATGCTCTCACTAAAGTTTTTGGCCAACAGCCGGAGACTCCTACAGTGGACCTGGGAGCTCCCATGACAAGTTCTAATGTCCGGCCTCTGATGACTTCTATTGCTTTGACTCAGATCCCTCACCCTCCCTCTATATCACCATCGGTGGTCACTAGGCCTGCTACGGCGGCACTGACTACTTCTAATGTAAGGGTTATAACGGATGTCAATCCGCCCCCTTTAGATAAAGCACCAATAAGAAAGGTAGCTATGCCTTTATTATACGGTCCAGACGAGTCATGGGTACACTTGATCCCCACTAAACCAGAGGTCGCTCAACCTACCTTGTCAGGGGAACTTCCAGTGCCACGAGAGTGGGTAATCCAAGGCAATAAATCTAAAAAATTACGGGCCTTGGATACTTTGGGGAATGTACTAGATGTTAATGTTAAGGCCATTCCTAACTATTATCACCAGGACTATTTTGTTTATACTGCTAAACCTGGCCTACCCCCTGCCTCAGCTTCGAAACTGTTTTCTGACTGGTCCAAGCATGATGGTTTTAATGACATAAAGACACTGTCAGCTCTCACTCCAGAACTAGAATTGCAAACTGTCACAGACTCAGCCGCTAATCCAGTTTTGAAGGTGGGGCAGTTGGGTCCGGGACCTTGGGTGGAATGGGAGACGGAGGCTCAGAACTTTGCGACCACCTTCACCTCAAAATCTTCCCACCAAATTCCTTAGGATAGTCATTCTTGGTTCTCTATGCCAGTGTGTTCTGCCGGCGGAGTCCCTTCAGCTTTGTTTGCTTTCTTAGCTGCCCCCAAAATCAATCTGTGTGAACTCAAGGACCCTTTCACTACCCCTACCCCAACTCACCTAGACCGGGAATTTAGGCTACGGGGGAAAGCGTTTAGACTTTCCTCCCAGTACATTGTGACGCAACAGGTAGCGAAATCGATGCTCTGGTCCACTCAGGCAATCGCAGACGTGGATGCCAGAAGATCGGTTGAACTGTCTCGGCGACTGCTCCTTCAGACGTCAATTCAGTCATTGGGTGACATACGCACAGCCTTGCTTGAGACGGTACGAGCGAGACAAGATCTCAGGATGTCCTTGGTACGGAAGCTTCCTGATCGTATTGCGAATCAGGTGGTCATGTCACCAGTGCTCACTCCCTCTTTAATGTCCCCTGAGGTGTGGAGAACAGTTTTTAATATGGCTCAGGCCTTTAAACATAGTCCCGCCCATTCTAAGAACCCTGCCTTTAACTTTCCCAAACCCAAGCCAGTCGCAAAAGCACAGCCGGGGGGATCTAAGCCCTTTCATCTACCTAAGTCCTCCTCCCCTCAAGGTCAGTACGGGTATAGACAGGGTAAGTTTACAGGTCAGAAAGGACTAGGCTATAATAAACCAGGTCAGGGCCCGTCTTCTGCCAACGCCAGCCAGCCGGCGAAGCGTCCACCACCACCACCTCCACCACCATCAAAAAACTAAAGTCTCTCTCACTCCCGGGGCCGGTCTCAAGGCGGGTGGATCCGAGGGTAGTACAGCCGGCGAACCCTTGTCTGCTAACTGGGTCGTTCCGAACGTGTCACCAAGCATGGCCGTTAAACACTTGGGCAAGGATGGTGGCACGCAAAGGCATCACTTGGCAGTGGCTCCGGCGACCTCGCTTACGTCAGCCGACAACGGCGAATCTTGTTTCTTTAGAGGTGGAGTCACTGGTCAAGGAAATGATTGCCAAGAATGTTATCATCCCGGTCCCTCAAAATTACCCAGTCTTCACATCCAAGCTATTTTTGGTTCCCAAAAGGGACAGTGTTCAGGTGAGACCCGTCGTAGACCTGTCGTATCTGAACCTTCACATTCACAACGAGTCATTCAGGATGTTAGCAGTGCACCAAATCAGGCTTACACTTCCGCCGGGAGGTTGGATGTGTTCCTTAGACCTGACAGATGCTTATTGGCATGTCTCGGTAAACAAAAGATTTCAAAGGTTTCTGGCCTTACGGATCAGGCATCAAAATGTTGTTTTTCAGAGGATGCCATTCGGTTTGAACCTGGCACCTGGCTTATTCACGAAATTAGTCCGGCAAGCCCTGATGCCATTGTTAAAGCAGGGGATCAGGATTTTGTGGTACCTAGACGACTGGCTAGTGGTGGCAGAGACGGAGCAAGTATGCATAAATCATGTCAACATAACATTAAATCATGTCAAAACTCTAGGGTTCAAGGTAAATTCCTTCAGGCTCACGGCTCTACTTTATGGGGCAAGTCGGTGGCCTTCAGAATGGACAATCTGAATGCGGTTCACTGTATTCAGAAACAAGGGTCAACGAGATCTCGGAAGTTGCTAAACGTCTCAGAAGAGATTTTTATTCTAGCCAACAGGCTGGACATTCATCTTCACGCATCTTATCTCCCAGGCGTAGCAAACGTCTGGGCAGACGCTCTGTCTCGGAGACAGAGCACAACAGTAGAATGGGCACTCAAGCAACCCATTTTCAACCAAATGATTGCAGAGCATTACCATCCACAAGTGGATCTGTTCGCGTCCGAGGAGACTCACAAACTCCCACTGTACCTCACCCGCCGGACGATAACGCCGGCAGGGGGGCCAGACGCCCTGGTGACAGACTGGAACAGGTGGAGTTCCATCTATCTGTTTCCGCCGCCAGACGCGTCTCTAATGTGCCATGTAATAAACAAACTACGAGATTATCGAGGCTTAGTCTCGATAATCGTGCCCCTGTGGCCGGCGCAGTTGTGGTACCAGCAATTGCAAACGTGGTGCCCGCACCCGGTGTCGCTCCAGGTCGGGTTTTTCCACTTAGACACGATTGGCAACCTAGCAACCTCGCTGACTTTTGCATTATGGACATTCAGGAGGCCAAATGGCTAGCACCGTATGGTAGAGACGTGACCAATAAATTTGTGAATCAATATACTCAGTCTACAAAACGACAGTATCAATCACATTGGCTAGCCTTTACGTCTTGGATCCTTAGGACAGAACAAACTGTGCCCTCAGTGGCTTTAGTGTTTAATTATTTAAATTATCTGTTCGAGCAGAAACGTTTATCTGTGGTAACGTTAAAAAATCACTTAACAGCGATCAGGATGCCATTTTTGGACCTTACCGGTCTCACCATACCACAGTCGCGGAGGAAACAGGTTTTATGAGGGCATGTTTTAAACTCTGTCCACCTCCCCGTCAGCTCATGCCTACGTGGTCTCTGGACAAAGCATTGTCGTTACTTCATTCCCGTCTGTACCAAAATACTGCAGATTTTACATTACTATTAAAAAAGGCAGTATTCCTTTTGGCTTTCGCCACCGGGAACAGAGTGTCTGAGCTGGCGGCGATGAGCAACACACCTAATTGCCTCAGGTTTGGTAGGCTTAATGAGTGTATTCACATTGCACCTTCCCCAGGGTTCATAGCCAAGAATGAGCACAGTGAACACGTGTTTTCAGAGTTCACAGTGCCGGCGTTGAAAAGGGGAAAGGTGCACCATAATTTGTGTCCAGTGCAGGCTCTAACCAAATATTTGAGGGTAGCTCCTCTAAACCCCCAGGGTGCTTTATGGGTAGCAAGTATGGGAAAGCGCTTGCTGAAACGTAGATTGGCTTCTCTTTTGGTCGAGGTCATTAAAGAGAGTAATCCCGGCGTTGTGGGTAGGGCCCACGATTTACGAAAATGGGCAGCCTCTTTGCGTTTCCTTAAGAATTTTTCTGTGGAAGATATTACGTCCACGCATTTGTGGGACTCTAATCATACGTTTTTGACTCGATACCTGTCAGTAGCTCTAGACAAACTTTCCTTGCCATATATAGCTTTAAGGCAGAGGGTCTAGGTGGCCCTTAAGTCACTTTTTGTTTTAATTTCAAGGAAAAGGGGGAGGGGGGGGGGGGGGGGTGCAGTCAGTGTAACATAGGACACCCTAGACTCCGCCGGAGTATAAGAGCTGTGATACTAGTTATGGGTATTGTGTTATGAACATTTCTCTGTACTATTCAGTGCAGGAAATTGTGCTAGTACAATGATAGTACAAACAACAGTGTTGTTATAGTAGTTTTAGCTGTGAAAGCAATTTAGTTTTAAGCATTGGATATATTTTGCAAGATATTTCCACGAGTATTATGGGGTTATATGTGCACATGTAAACTTATAAGTTTTTATTTTTCACCACTTATGTTGAGTGGGGTGCCTTTTTAACTTACAGATCTGTTCGCAGAGTCTCAAGAGTTAACCTTTTTTATCCAGCAGGCTTCTTTGAAGCACGCCCCTGCTTGATCCCCTTTTGTATATATGTGCTGCGCCATTAAATATTTTTTTGAAAGTAAGAATACTATGTGGTTGTTTGATTATCTGCTTTTCTAGAGTTATGATATGATTACGAATGTCCCCCTCCAGTCTTAGAAATCAGGCATGTTCGTCAATGATGGAGGGGCCACTAATAAATTATAGGTTTGACTCCTGTAAGGAGATAAAGAAAACCTAATATTTAGTAGTGGCCCCGTAATCATTGATGACTGGGGCCCTCCCGACCATCCCCTTCCCATTCGTTGATGTATTAAGGATTTTGGTTTACTTGATATGTCAGTGAAGGAAGTATGACGCCTGAAGTCAGCGTCTGGTCAAATATCCACACAAGTACATCCACGAGTATATGGAAAGCTTATGAATAGTTATTCTTATTTTATTTTAATTTTTTATTTGTTACAAAGTTTTTTCGTAGTGAGAACCAAATTTCATAATGACAGAACCATGAGTGAGGTTGCGTGCACTCATGATGAAGGCTCCTCAATTTTTTATGCTCTGCGCGGTAGATTCAAACTACGGTAAATGAGCGTTTAAGAGGAGGCCTTATGTAATAGGCATAATCGTCAATGATTACGGGGCCACTACTAAATATTAGGTTTTCTTTATCTCCTTGCAGGAGTCAAACCTATAATAACTTCTTACACAGATGACATAACACTCACATGTACACACCAAGACTTAGACAGAGCAACACAACTCCTTCAACCCTATCTCAACACACTACATGACTGGTGCACTACAGACTCAAATTAGCCCCAGCCAAATCTACTGCAACCCTCCTCACAAGCTGGACAGCCGAATACAAAAACACCCAACACCTCACCATGTCTTCTAAGCGTAGTAGGGAAGGTATACAGTAGGGTAGTGATTGAGAGAGTGAGAGTGAGAACGGATAAATGGATAGGCGACGAGCAGGGAGGTTTTAGGAAGGGAAGATGATGTGTAGATCAGATTTTTACCCTGAATTGTGTTGTGGAGAAATATCTGGAGAAGAAACAAAAGGTGTATGTTGCCTATATGGACTTGGAGAAGGCCTATGACAGAGTGGATAGAGAGAGTTTGTGGAAAGTAGTTAGAATATACAGAGTAGATGGCAAGTTGCTGAAAGCAGTGAAGAACATGTATGATGGTACAAAGGCGGCAACGTGTGGAGAGTGAGCAGAGCGAGTTCTTTGACCTGAATGTTGGTTTGAAACAGGGGTGTGTGATGTCCCTGTGGTTGTTTACTGTATATATGGATGGAGTCATGAAAGAAATACTATCAAGAGCAGTGGATGTTGGTGTATCGCTGAAAAGGGAGGGAATTGAGTGGAAGCTACCTATACTGCTGTTTGCGGATGATACAGTTCTGATGAGTGATTATGAATGGGAGTTGCAGGGTCTGGTAAATGAGTTTGGAACAGTGTGCAAAAAACGGAATTTGAAGGTAAATGCAGGGAAGAGCAAGGTTATGGTCTTCGAAAGGGGTGAAGTCACAGAGTGTGAGGTGAAGCTGAACGGTCAGGCTATGGAGATCGTCAACTCTAAGTATCTGGGCAGTGTGTTGAGTAAAGATGGGACTATGGATGAAGAAGTGCGGGAGAGGGTACAACAGGGGAAGAGGGTTGTAGGAATGCTGAAAGCAGTAACAAGAAATAGGGTGGTCAGTATGGAAGTGAAGAAGTCCTTGCATGACAGTGTGGTAATCCCGACACTGACTTACGGAAGCGAAGCATGGACGTTGGTTGAGAGACTCAGACCAAGAGTGAGAGCAGTGGAAATGAATTACTTAAGAAGTGCGTGCGGAGTTACATGGAGGGATAGACAGACTAATGAGGAAGTAAGAAGGAGGTGTGGTGTGGAGGTAGATGTGCTGGAAAGTGTGAAAAGGAACAACTTGAGATGGTTCGGCCATATGGAACGTATGGAAAGCGAGAGAATGACTAAGAGGGTGTACGAGAGCGAGGTGGAGGGACAGAGAGGGAGAGGTAGACCGAAAGAGAGGTGGAAGGATGGAGTGAGGAAGTATATGAACGAAGGCGGTGCTGGTTGGGGGGAGGGGCGTCGACTGACTGGGGACAGAGGTGCATGGGGGCGGTTCGTTCGTGGCCACCCCTTCGGGGATCACGGCGTCGGGCAATAGATAGATAGATAGACTCACCATAAACAACACCCCCCTAACACACACACACACGCACCCAAAATCCTAGGAGTAACATTCAAACAACATATCACAAACATAAATAATAAAATGACACCCAGACTTAACGCCCTCAGGTCACTTGCCCACACAAAATTTGGCCACAACAAAGAAACTAACACCACAGTATACAAACAATGTGTCGGGAATAGGGTAACGATCCCGACAGTTTTAGGTCCAATAGGACATTTGAATTTGGCGGTATCGTATCGCATGTACGATTTCGGCTGGTTCTTTGTGTATTGTAGTTTATTCTTAAGTATAGGTTAAATATTAACTGTAATGTATAAATATCTACATCAGCTCTAGATGTATCATGAAACCAAGTTATGGGTTATAATTATTATGAGCCGGCAGCCATATGTAATTTCGCTAAGCGATCGGACGCCGGCCCTTTAGTCTCTCAATCAACACCATACAGCCAACATCTCCCCCCCCCGGCTCTGACTCAACCCACAGTTCACCATGTGCTACAAATATTAATCTATAACAACAGTCCTACATCACCAGTCCTCTAGAGTCTAAGCTAAGTTCATTGTATCGATATTGTATTATGTGAATATTCCTACATGTCATGCAATTGAATTAGCCGTGTGTGGGGGACTGGATTCCACCCATCGACTACGTCATTGGTAATTATATTAGAACTATTTGTTGGGATATTTCATGTACCAGTGATATGCAATTTAACCTCTTTATCTAAATTCCTGACAAATAATGGTCCTTCGAACTCTAGTACTTACATTATTGCAGTAATAGTGTTATGTTTGCATCCGCTTTCGCTTGGTATTAAAAATGGCTGCCGCGCTAGAAGTTGGGCAGACTGCCCTTGCGTTTTTTTATGTTGCCTAAGTTGCCTGGCTATCCCTGAGTTTTTTCGGTGGCGCCCCGTCACTGTTATAGTTTGGGGGAACTAGTTTCCCACTGTTTTCGACGTGGTGCTGCTTACCTTGTTTGGGGGTTGCTGGGCTAGGTATGTATGTGAGGGTGTCACGGTTTGCTACCATTTCTCGCGGTTTTTGTGGTTAGGCCTACTGAGTGTCTGTGGTTGTTTTGATGACACTGTTCGTGGTAGCCTACTTGGTGACTTTCAGTTTAGCCTTTCGGCCATATGAGCTCTTTTCTCAATTTTGCCGGTGGGGAGGGTTCTCATGTGACTCGTTTAATTAAATTTTATAGCCTAGTTGCCTAATTACGGTCATGGGGTTCGGTCTCTGTTGATTCCTAAGCGATTGACAGCCAACAGACCTCATGATTGTGGGATGGGCAGCTGGGCTAGTCCTAATACTAGCCTAGTCAGTTCTTTTCATTTACCCTTCTTTCTCTAGCCCTAGTTTGTTTCTGCTACTTGTCAATTTCTTATTCAATTACTTCTTCCTACTGCAGCTAGTAGCCTAATGACCGTTTCCAAATTGGGAGTGGCAATGCTATTGCCACATTTTTTAATTTAAATTAATTTGTGTAATAGTTTGCTTTATAGTTTAGAGAGTTAATAGCCTAATAGACTTAACGATGACAGATTTAAAGAAACTTAAGATTCTGAAGGGAGGGATGAAGGGAAGTTTAAATAGGTGTTTAAGAGATCTTGATGAATTTTTATTAAGTGCCACGGCTGATCAAATTAAGGGTAAATTTGCTACTGTTACTAAATCGCTAGCCACTTATGATAGTTATGCTCAGCAGGTATATGGTATATTGACAATTACTGACGATGTGGAAGAAGAAATGTCAGCAGATATTGAGTACTTTGAGGACGTTAATACAGCCTTAGCCAGACTATCTTCCACACAAGAATCAACCCCTGTTAAGGATACCGGTACACCAAAGGCGACTGGTTTTAACCTGCCTAAGCTTATTTTGCCTACCTTTTCCGGGGATTCGGCTACCTGGACTGGATTTGGGGATATCTTTGAGTGTTCCGTCCATCATAATAAAACACTCACATCCATCCAAAGGTTCACATATCTCCGTGGTCAATTGAAAGGGGAGGCATTGAAGTTGATCGATGGGTACAAGCTAGAAGCTACCAGCTACGAGTCTGCAGTGGAGTTGCTGAAGAGAACTTACGGGAGAGAGGAAGTCATCAAGACCGCGTTAATTACTAAATTCTTCACACTAGATCCTCCATCCTATGATGTGACGACAGTGACGGACCTAAAGGAGTACTATGCCTCCTTTGAGAGCCTCCTCCGATCTATGGAGACAATGGCCATCACCAAGGAGGAGATATTTAGTGTAAGTATCTTGAACAAGATACCCTCTCCCCTAAAGGAAATCGTAAGACGACAACTAAGCGACTCTCCACTAAACTTGAAAGCGTTGGTGCAGGTGTACCAGACTGAAGTCTTCAATATGGAGAGTACTGGACACTACCGACAAGTGGAGATGTCGCCATCTACTGCAGCTTTCCCGGTACAGACTTCTCCTAAACAGAAAAGGCCAATATCATTAGGTTGTAAGTTGTGCAGTGTCCACGGTCATCTGTGGTACCAGTGTCCTAAGTATCCTAAGGCTACACAGAAGATTGGCAAGGCTAAATCGCTTAAGTTATGTACCAGCTGTCTGGCAAGAGACCACTTCAACAGTAATTGCACCAATTCCTACATCAAACCTTGTAAGTATTGCAAGGGGAAACATTGGTTTTCCCTTTGCACCCAGTCTGATCGGCACGACGGCAAAGAAAAGGGGAGAACCCCCGTCACATGAGAGAGGTAAGAGCGAGGGTGATAAAGTATCTGCCATGTCCATTGCTTCTCGAGAATGTCAATTGCTTCCTACTATGATGCTGCCAGTAGTGGGGAGTAATAAAAATACTATAATGATGCGCACCTTACTTGACCAGTGCTCACAGAGGTCATTCGTTCTGCGGTCATCATTACCCCAGCTCAAGTGTAGCAGCAAGGGTCAAGAGAATTTGCATCTCCATGGTTTCACTGGTGAAGTAGATTCCAGTGACTATGATATAGTGGAGATTTCCTATGTTTGTAGAAGAAAGGTATGTCCCATCAAGGCTGTTGTGGTCGACACACTACCCAGTTTCTATATAGCATCAGAGATTCAACCACATTTGAAATATCACAGAAGCAAGGGTTATAAACTGGCTGATGATCAACTCTCTGCTAACAATGGTATTATGCTACTGGTCGGAGCTGATTATTACTACGACCTGGTTCACCCTGGATATCGGCGGGTAGATAAGCTAATAATGCTCCCCACGATCCAAGGGTATGCCATTTCTGGATCCTATGCCACTTCCTCTCAAGACACACAGGTGGAGGTGGTTACGGTCCTCAAGGTAGCAGTAAGCCCCATAGATAAATATATTAGGCCAAATGTGCCTGATAATACATGTACTGATATAGAGAAGCTATGGGACTTGGACAATATTGGAATTGACCCACATGAACTTGATCGCGAGTCCAAGCTAGCGTTAAGCTCGTATGAAGAGACTGTAACGTATGACTCTGGCAGGGGTCAGTATGTGGTAAGGCTCCCTTGGAATGATAACAAGAGTAAATTACCTACTAATTTCCATCTAGCACTTGGTAGGTTACGTGGCCTTCAGAAGCAGTTTGTCAAGGATCCAAATTATTGCGAGACTTATGCGGCAGTTTTAGCCGAGCAGGTACAACGTGGATTTGTGGAGAGAGTAGATCTCAGTGAGTATGGGGATAACATCCATTACCTTGCTCAACATGGGATTAAAAAGGACAGTTCCACCACTCATGTTCGTATTGTGTATGATTGCTCTGCTAAATCCAGTGATCGCTCCTATAGCCTGAATGATTGTCTGTACACGGGTCCGTCCCTGGTCTCTGATCTCGCGCAAATTATGTTGCGCTTCAGATGTCATAAGTTTGCATGGGTCACCGATATTGAGAAGGCCTTCCTGATGCTTCAACTCCATCGTGAAGACAGGGACTCGACAAGATTTTTATGGCCACGGGACCCAATGGATCTAGATTCAGAGTATCTGGTCTACAGGTTCAGAGTCGTCTTATTCGGGGCGACCTGTTCCCAGTTCCTTCTCAAAGCTACTATCTTGCGACATCTTGAGGAGGCTGGACTAGATCCTGACTTCAAGAATGAGATCAAGCAGGGGATCTATGTGGACAATCTTCAAGGCACTGGGGGCGATGACGACTTATTGCTAGACAGATGCTGGGAGATCAGCGATATATTTGCCAAGGCTCATCTATACTTGAGAGAATGGGCCACTAATAGTGATCTTTTGAAAGGTCAATTTGCTTCTGACGGTGTAGCTACTGAGAATAGTGAGGTGAAGTTTTTAGGCCACAAATGGGACACTACCACAGATTGTCTATCCTTCTGTCACACCCCATGCGGCAGTGAGCTTATGACCAAGCGAAACTGCTTAAACTTGTCAGCGAGGTTGTTTGATCCCCTAGGTTTTTTGCTGCCTGTAACTATCCGTGCTCGTATGTTTTTACAGCAACTGTGGCGGCTAAAACTAGATTGGGACACGCCCCTCCCGACTGAGTTACAAGATACTTGGCGGTTGATTCGGTCGGACCTTTCCACATGTTGCAAGGTCCAACTTAATCGTCAGGTCAACAGGTGGTCAATCGTGGTCAACAGGTGGATCTACATTCCTTTTCTGATGCTAGTAATAGTGCGTACGGTACTGCCATATACATATGCAATGGTAGTGAAGCGACACTGGCTATAGCGAAGGCCAAAGTAGCCCCTATAAAGAAGATTACAGTTCCTAAATTAGAACTTACTGCATTGCTTCTGTCTGCTCGTCTAATAAAGTTTACACTGGATGCTTATACAGACATAGTACAGATTAGTAATGTCTATGTCTGGAGTGACAGTCAAATAGCACTTTCATGGGTACATGGGTTCATGTTATCTAAGCTTGAGACATGTGTCAGGGGGAGTTGCTGAAATGGATGGAGAGCTATTTAACAGATAGGGAAATGAGGACCAACATTAGAGGAACTTACTCATCGTGGCGGAAAGTTGAGAGTGGTGTGCCGCAGGGATCTGTGTTGGAACCTCTCATGTTCCTTATGTACGTGAATGACCTGCCGATAGGCATAAACTCTTACATGTCAATGTTTGCAGATGACGTAAAAATTATGAGACAAATAACAAATAAAAGTAGTTGTGAGGAGCTGCAAGGGGATTTAGATAAAATATACGAATGGAGCACCAAGTGGAAAATGAAATTTAATATAAGTAAATGTCATGTGTTAAATATGGGAAGAAGTGTGAATAGACCAAATTGGGAGTACAGGATGGGAGATAATATAATTAGCAAGGCCGAAAAAGAAAAAGATTAGGGTTGATTATACAAGATAATTTGTCGCCAGAGAAACATATTAACAAGCTCTTTAGCAGAATGTATGCAATGGCCGGGAATATGAAAGTTGCTCTGAACTACTTGGATGAGACCATGGTAGCGAAAATTATGAAGAGTATGATTAGACCAAGATTGGAGTATGCAGCAGTGGTGTGGTCCCCGAATCTAAAGAAGCATATTCACAAGTTAGAAAGAATCCAGAGAGCAGTCACTAGATTGGTTCCAAGTCTCAGAGAACTGCCATATGAAGGGAGGCTAGACAAATTAAATCTACCGAGTCTAAAAGAGAGGAGAGAGAGGGGAGACATGATAATGATGTACAAATGTACCCGGGGGCTGGAGAGGCTGGATAGGGAGGATATATTAATTATGGATACAGGAATAACTAGAGGCCACAGCTACAAAGTAAAAAGACCTACCTGCAAGAACGATATCAGGAAGTTTAGCTTCCCCTATAGATGTATTGACAAATGGAATGGGCTGGAGGAGGAGGTGGTAGGGGCAAGGAACATCCATATTTTCAAGAAAAAATTGGATAAAAAGTAGACTGAGAGACGGGACAACACGAGCTTAGCTCAACTCCTGTAAACTACAATTAGGTAAATACAATTAGGTAAATACAGCCAGAAAGTGTTACCTGTTTATGTTTCTAATCGCACTGATGAGATACATAACTTAGTTCCTACAGCTAAATTTCGCTATGTGAGCGCCAGGGATAACCCCAGTGACATAATTTCCCGGGGGATTTCGGCGCAACAGTTTATGTCGTCCTCTATTTGGTGGCATGGACCTCCATGGCTTACATCTCCAACTGAGTGGCCTCAGGATTTCAGGGAACACATATCTGATCCTTCAAGTCGGCCCCAAGATGATGTGTTAAGTAGTTCGAATGTGAGTACTACACATCAGGATAACAAGTTGGTAGAGTGGGAACGTTACGGCAGCTATAATCAAGTAATACGGGTATTTGCATGGATATACCGTTTCATTAACAACATGAGAAGTTGGGCTCACGGGTCTTTCCTTAGTGAAGATTGGAAGCATATCAGACTCCATGAATTGAGATCAGCAGAAGCGAAACTAATATGTTTAGTACAAAAGGAATCTTATCCTACTGAACATCAAATCCTGAGCAAGGAGTCTAAGGCCAAACCCTCAAACTTAATGAGGCAGCTAGGATTATATATGGAAGGAGGCATAATTAAGTGTAGAGGCAGGATACAAAAGGCGGACATTATTGATTCTGCGAAATATCCTGTCCTCCTTAGCTCCTCTCATTTGATTACCAAACTGTTGATTCGCCAATGCCATAGGACCTGCCTACATTTTGGCATAAATTATGTTCTGGCGTATATGCGACAACGTTGGTGGATCCCTAAGATGCGACAAGCAATTAAAGGGATCCACAATCGCTGTACTATCTGTAAAAGATTACAGGGTAAGCCTTACTCCCCAGTTGATCTACCTCTCTTGCCTTTCAGGGTACAAAGGACTGAACCATTTCAGGTAACCGGGGTAGACTACACCAGAGCGATTCATGTTAGAGAATCGCCCGGTAATATCATAAAGGTATATTTATTAGTGGCCCCTCCATCATTGACGAACATGCCTATTACATAAGGCACCCTCTTCAAACACTCATCCGCTGTAGTTTGAATCTACCGCGCAGAGCATTTAAAATTTGAGGAGCCTTCATCATGAGCGCACGCGACCTCACTCATGGCTTCAGTCATTATGAATTGGGTTCTCACTACGAAAAAACTTCGTAAAAAATAACAAATAAAAAGAAAATAAGAATAACTATTCATAAACTTTCCATAACTTCGTGGATGTACTTGTGTGGATTCTTAACCAGACGCTGACTTCAGGCGTCATTCTTCCTTCTCTGCTCTGCGCTCAACCTACCCGAACGTGCCTCCCCACGCTCCGCTGTTTCCGCATTTGCTGCATCCCTAGTGAGTTTTTTCTCATTTGTTTACTCCGGGATGTATCGAGTAAGGTTAGGATATGCGTAGCAGGAGTGTCCTGGGCGGGTTGCCCGCAGTGCAGTGTATTTTGGGTCGTGTATTTTGGGTCGTGTGTTTGGGACATCTATTTCGGGTGTACCCTCGTGGTCCCGTGGTGGACGCGTGAAACGTTTTCGCGGTTAGCTAGCTTTGTGATGTAGGTGGCTTTCACTATGCGTTATTAGGCTTCTTCTTATCTTTCTGATGAAGTAGCTTTTTCTTTTCTCTGACGTTCCCA
Source organism: Paralithodes platypus (assembly GCA_032716605.1). Classification (NCBI taxonomy): domain Eukaryota; kingdom Metazoa; phylum Arthropoda; class Malacostraca; order Decapoda; family Lithodidae; genus Paralithodes; species Paralithodes platypus. The sequence continues at coordinate 53,674,541 of CM064503.1, read as the reverse complement.
GCGTATTTTTCTTCACTTAGTGACTTTTTTTCTGGGTCCCGAATCAGTTCTTCCCTTTGCCGGGAATTTTGTGCTACATTGGTGTGTTGATGGTGGTTCCTGTTGTGATATGATTCAGTGCTTTTTGTTTATATTACGACATGATTACATATTATTTCCGTCTGCTTAGGCCTAGCCAGCCTCTCGTAGCTTTGCCACATGTACAAGTGTTATTGATTTATGTTATAAATATGTACTACTGTGTCATGTGTGTCTTGGTTTAGTTGTGTATTGGCTAATTCCACGGACTATTTGTGTGTCCTGGATTAGTTGTGTATTGGCTAATTCCTCGGACTAATTGTGTGTCCTGGGTTAGTTGTGCTTTGGCTAATTCCACGGTCTATTTGGTGCATTCAGATTGAATCTGGGCGGGGTGGGTTGCCTTTTCCGGCGGGTTTTCTCGGTTACACCATGAAAACCCGGCTGGTTGCCGAGTTTTAATCACGCGTGGTTAAAAAAGGCTTGTTTCCCCCGGCGAGTGGTGGCTTGAGGCTCTCCAGGACTGCGTCTCGGTGGTGGAGCCTGTGTTCAGGCTTACTGTTGTTACGATTGCGGTTCAAATATATCAGGGCTCTTATTCATTGGACTAGTAATGGCATAAATGCTACAACGGAAAGCGCTAGATCCAACCTCTGATGTATATTCCCAGTGAACAAAGAACACAAATACTCTCCAGAGTTCTATATGCAATAATAGGCTATCAAACTCTCAATAAATGTGCGTCTACTCTAGGCTTAATGTTATGTGAAAACAGCCTATTACTACCTATAACCGAAGGTGCTTGGTTATGGTATGCAAAGTAAGGTGGTAAGAGACGTTACAGCTTACGTTACTTTAATCAATAAATGTCAGGCACTCCTACCTTACCTTTTGATACCTTTTGATGTGTTCGCCACTCTTCTAGCAGCACCAAGGAGCGTGACGCCCCTCGTTATGGGTGGTGATTTGGTGCAGTAGACTGTTTGAAGCGACAGCTCGCTCCCTTGCGAGGATGGGCTCGTCTGGCACTTTTTGCAGTTCGACATCTAGGGCTCTCTTGAAGTTGTCTAACGAGATGTCCCTCATGTCTCTTACTCGCCGTGGGAGTTTGTTGAAGAGACGTGGGCCTCTGTGTGATAACCAGCCCTCTCGCAGAGAGCCCATAGCACCCCTGTTATTCATCCGGGGGATTTCGCATTCCCAGCCTCTCCTATCACTGAATTTCATGACTATCGGAGTATGTAGGTTTGGTACTAAATCCTCTGCGATTTTCCACGTGTATATTATTAGGTAACGTTCTCTTCTACGTTCCAGTGAGTACAGATTAAGTGCTCTTAAACGCTCCCAATAGTGTAGATGTTTTATCGAACTTATATGCGAAGTGAAATTTCTTTGTACACTCTCTACGTCATTTATTTCACCTGCTTTGTATGGGGATGTTAATACGCTACAGTATTCAAGCCGCGGTAGCACTAGAGATTTGAAGAGCGTTATCTTAGGCAATTCACCGCGTGTTTTAAAAGTACGCAGAATCCAACCCGTTAGACGTTTCGCAGCCGCCACTTTGACCTGGTTATGTACTTTGAAACCCATATTTTCAGACATTAATACCCCAAGGTCTTTCACACTGTCTTTCCGTTCTATTATGTGGTTAGATTCTGTTAAGTAATTTGTAATTTCTTTAACACCATTATTATCTCCGTACCGTATTAATTGGAATTTTTCCTCATTGAATTGCATGTTGTTTTCCCTGGTCCACTGGAACACTACATTCATGTCTTCCTGCAGTCGGCCCGTGTCCTCTTGTGTGTTTACTATCTTGCTTAATTTTGTGTCATCAGCAAAAGACGACACCGTACTGTGTCTGGTGTTGGTATCTATGTCGCAAATTAGTATGAGGAACAGAAAGGGCGCTAGCACTGTTCCTTGGGGCACTGAGCTTTTGACATCCGAAGGCTCAGATGTCACTTGGTCTACTGCTACTGATTGTTTTCGGTTTACGAGGAAATTGTATATCCACCGTCCGATTTTCCCAGTTATACCTTTTGCTTTCAGTTTGTGGGCTATTATACCATGGTCACATTTATCAAATGCCTTAGCAAAATCGGTGTAAATGACATCCACGTTTTTCTTTTCTTCTAGCGCTTTAAGAATTTTGTAATAGTGTTCCAAAAGTTGTGAGAGACATGATCTTCCCGCTCTGAACCCATGTTGACCGGTGTTGTGTAGTTCATTTGTCTCCATGAATGTTGAAATTTTGCTTCGCAGGACTCGCTCGAAAACTTTAATGATGTGAGAGGTTAGAGCTACCGGGCGGTAGTTTTTTGGTAGTGCTTTACTCCCTCCTTTATGCAGTGGGGCAATTATTGCGTTTTTCAAGCTATCTGGTATGTCACCAGTGTCTAGACTCCTTCTCCACATTATAGCCAGGGGTTTTGAGAGGTTTTCCTTACATTTTTTCTTTAGGATCGAATTCCATGAGTCCGGGCCTGGTGCCGAGTGGGATGGCATATTGGAAATGGCCTCTTCTATGTCTTTTGGACCGAAATCAATATCCAGCATCTGAGGGGTTTCCGTGGGGGAGGTTTCCATGAAAAATATATTTTGGTCTCTGATGACTTTTGTTTCATCAGGCTCACTGAATGCCATTTCATACTGCCTGCTTAAGAGTTCGCTCATTTCCTTTTTGTCCCCTGTGAAAGAGCCGTCCCCTTTGCTTAGTGGGCCGATGTTTGATGTTGTTTTAGCCTTTTGTTTGGCGTATGAAAAGAAGTATTTAGAATTTTCCTTTATACCTGCAATAGCTTTCCTCTCCTCTTCCATATGTTGTAGTTCATATGATATTCTTAGCCTTTGTTCAATTTCCACAATTTCTCTATCTATTTCGACCTTTTGCCTATCTTGTAGATTTTGATGTGTGCGTCTTTGTGTGAGTAATTTTCTTCTTCTGTACAGCCTCCTCCTTTCCCGATCTTGTTTGCTTCTTCGTTTTGTTTGTCTTGCAGGTATATGGTGGCTACAGATTTGGGTCATGGTTTCTGTTATTAAGACTAGACATTCTGCTGGTGTCAGGTTATCCATTAAATCTTCCCAGTCTATTTCCTCCATTTCTTGATTTACTTCTTCCCACCTAATGTTTTTGTTATTGAAGTTAAATTTACTGAAGGGGCCGGTTTTTGTTCTCGATTCTGAGGTTGTCTGTACACTTTCTAAGGTTGTTTTGATCTCAATTAATTTATGATCTGAGTATGTTGTGTCCGACATGTTAATGCTGTGTACTAGAGTCGTTGTTAGTGAAGACCAGGTCTTAGATATTGTTTTCCCGTGTGGGTTCAGCAATATGTTGGGTAAGACTACATGAAAGAAAGTGCACTAAAGTCCTTCAACACTAACAAGGAATCTTCTTTAAATGTTAGATGCTATAAAGATGCTCGTATCGGAAATGGAACCCAACAAGGCAGGCAGCGGAACAATGCTCGTGCAGGCTATGCACACACAAAGGCAGAATATATAATGCAGTCGGAGCCAAGAATATCCTAAACGCTACAACAATAATAATCGCCACGACAATGCAGTATTCCTATCAACAAAAAGAGCCTAAGTCGTTTGTGTCTCAATACATCAAACTAGGCTGCGAAATGCTTGTGTAATCATAAATGGGTATGCATAATAAGAGTACTTGGTTTAATATACTTAATGTCTACGATGATTGATAAAGTCTAGCTAGAGTCAATGATGCGAGATACTGGTGCGCATGGCATGCCGCATAGCCTAGTGTAAATCTCAAGTCTGTGCGTCAAATATTACGTTATAGTGAAGGGTAGCTCTCTTGAGAAACCTTAATACCGAAGTATCAAGCGTTCTCCTGGCGTACCTCAAAGAAAAATAACCGAGCTTAGAACAGTGCAGAATGGTATAGGCAAAAAGCCCTCATTCGTGCATGCTCTACTCTCAATGGCACACAGACTAGAATTAACCTAATCAACTCCAGTTCTCAGGTATGTCGTACAGCTTTTAACTAAAGCCTGCACTCATCGGAAACAATACCTTATAATATCAGACCCCTAGTCTAGCATTATCTAATCCAGCAGAACACTAATAATCATAGGAAGCGGTACGAAACAATATAAATGCCAACCAATACTTCGTGATCAACTTATCTTAACAACTAAACATACATAGTTTATATCAGACCTTAACACATAATACAACTGGCCAGCATTAAGCTGATTTTGCAGAGTTAACCAGAGGGGGTATAATATTCATAAAAGGTGGTGAAAGATATGGAAAAAGAGAGAGGTAGGCAGAGGAAAAGATTCTCAGGTGCAGAAGGGGGACAGGTGTCAAGGGATAAGAGAGATGCGTTCTAGAAACCAGATCTAAGGGAGAAAGTGGCGAGAGGGCTTTATATATACTCGCACTAGCTCTAGCCGCGTGGGAAAAAAGCGGTAACAAGTCCTCTAACCACTACCAAAGTAGCTAGCAAAACATTACGTCACCAAGCATGGTAAAGAACTCCCTCAACTAATCCCCGCGAGGCAGCCAGCCGTGACGTCATCGAGCGGGGCAAAAACACTACGCGCCCCCTCTCACTCTGTTCTACTCTCTCTCTCTCTCTGATCTTACCATTACTAGTTAAGGAGAAAACATATACTTTACAATTAAATATATAAAGCCTTGACATGGGTGAAAACAAAGAGCCTTTCTGGACTGCCCATGACACGAGCTTTCATATGAAATAAAGCACACAACAATACACAAACTGTAGCCACATCTACTGTCCTGGCGATCCTAGCGAGTCACTGTAGGACAAGCCATGCGGTTCTAACGGAGTGGTTAACGTCACACCCCCCCCAAGATTTTTCTCAGAGGCCCAAGGCTCACAAAAATCTGATGGTTAGAACACATACTAAATCTCTACTTCCCATCACCCAGCAGCAGTAAAATATCTGGCACAGTTCCTCAACAAAACATTTTACAAAATTATAACCCTCCCCAACACAATAGGTTAAATCATATGTAGTTATGCTCCTCAAGAACGAGCTTCTCTAGCCCAGCATTCTGAGAGGAGTGCAACTCAGAATTACTGCTATAACATACTGAAAAATTCAACTATCAAAGAAAGTTTTTATTTGATTTTTATGTTTTTAATTTGTTTATTTCGGCTGCACTATAGGGGCAAGCCTAGTTTTTTTCTTCTATACCAAACGCTCAACTCCTGCTTTACGACCCAATACGCTGGGCTACAACCGCGAGCCAACAAGCACCAAGCGCAAAATAATATTCAAACTAAAGCAGGAGGCAATCTACCCAGGATCATATACCCTTGAACGACCATCTGCAACCACGTTGTCACAACCGGCAATATGGCGTATCTCCAGGTTATATACCAGTAACCTTAGTGACCACCTGGTCAGCCTCATATTCCGATTGTGAAACTGGTCCAAGAACTTGAAAGGGTGATGATCTGGGTAAACTACAACGACTGGACCATAGGCTGGAACATAGACCTCGAAATGCCTCAGAGCAAGTACAACCGCCAGCAGCTCCTCCTCGACAACAGAGCAGCTCCCCTGGGCCGATTGTACTTCTCCGAGCAGAAACTAACAGGATGCTCCAGCCCATCATCGTCCTTTTCCACAAGGACGGCACCAGCCCCCACACCACTAGCATCCGTTGCTAGTTGGAAAGGTAGGCTAAAGTCAGGGGCCCTGAGGATCGGGTGAGTGCACAATAGGTGTTTTACTTCTCTAAACGCCTTCTCACACTCAAGCGCCCATTTGAACTTCTTATCCTTCCAGTTATCCTCCACCTGAGCTTGACTGTCCCGTTCTCCTTCTCCACCTTGACTGCTAAACGTCACCACAGGCACAGTGAGAGGCTCAGGGGGGTGCCTCCCATACTCCTTCACGAGATTAACATGACATAACTGATTGCGCTTCCGTCTGTCTGGAGTGGCTACCAAGTAATCCAGGTCTGATAGCTCCTCCACCACCCTATAAGGACCAGCGTACTTCGCGGATAAGGGGTGACCTACAAGGGGCAGTAGAATCAACACCTCCTGACCCACGTGAAACTCCCTGAGTTCAACCTTGAGGTCGTACCTGTCCTTCCTGAGGGCTTGAGAGCTAGTCAAATTACGGCCAGCCAACTCCAGACTGCGCAACATCCGTTCTCGATTGTTGAGGACACACTTGAGCATAGAACAAGGTTTTTCTGCGCCCTCCCATACTTCTTCAACCATATGGAGAGGCCCTCTGACACGGTGTCCAAAGACGAGCTCATTAGGGCTGAATCCCAAACTCTCCCCAGGTACCTCCCGCACAGCAAACAAAACACATGGCAGGCCAAGATCCCAATCCTTCCCACTCTCAAAGCAACAACAACGAAGCACAGATTTCAAGGCTGAGTGCCATCGCTCTAACACACCCTGGCTCTCCGGATGATACGCAGATGACACAACCCCAACAATCCCATGCTGTGGCATTGCTTGAACAAAGAGGCTAGAAGTGAAGTTGGGTCCCTGGACTGACTGAATCCCCTGCGGGTAACCATACCGGGAAAAATACACTAGCAAGCTTCGGACCACCGTCTTCGCCGACCCATTTCTCATAGGGTACGCGTCAGGGTACCTTGTTGCTACATCTCCCGACTGTGCATCACTGTCCTCCTTCAACTCTTTCGTCTTTTTAAGCCCATCCTCTGCCCCTTCAGGAACAGTTACTGGGTCTTCTCCAGACTCGAAATGTGGTCCTAATAATGAGTCCCCGAGAAGGTCCGTTGATACTAAACTCTCAACCGCATCAACTTTCAACCCCTTCTCGGTACCCTTCCTCCGCTGATCTAAAGATTGTTGACCAGAATGTGACTCCCTGGATGCAGGATCTCCGGTGACAACACACGCCATATGCTGCACCGGACAATTCTCAACCCACTCCTGCTCCTCCCTACTCACGTCGGCCGGCTTCTCGGCAACGACTAAGGGTGGAGCCTCAGAAGTAGGTCCCGCAAAGTCGTTGCCGAGAAGGAGGTCGACGCCCCCAACAGGTAACTTCTCCACAATTCCTACATCCAGGTCCCGAGTCACACCATCAACTTCCATCTTCATTCTTACAAGCGGGTATGACCTTGTCGCATTAACTCCCTGAACCACAACCACCCGCGCCGTATTGACAGGTTTACCAGTGAAATTTCTCAACAGTGTTTGCGATGCCCCAGTGTCACGCAAAATTCTCACCTCATGTCTTCTACCCCCCCACTCCACACAACCGAGTCCCCTGTGGTCACTAAAGGCATCATGGACAGGGAATAAGCCTTCCGGATCCTTCTGCACTGGCAGTGTATTTACCTCGGAAGAAATGCCTCTAACAAACTCCGATGTCCTCTTGAACACTCCAATGCCGTGAGCAAAAGACACGGCTGCCGGAGGAGGTCGACTAGGGCACTCATTTGCCTTATAACCCTCCTGGTGGCACCTAAAACACATAAATTTCGGTTTCGGCTTATACTGTGATGTAAAAGGCCCCTGACTTTTCACATACGGTGCGGTGTAAGGTTTGGATTCAGTGTTAGTTTCATGGCTCTTCTGTTTAAATGTGTCATTGCTACGGGGAGGGAGAGGATAACGGTCCTTAGCACTTACATCGTACTTCTGTGAGGACCCGCAACCTCGAATCAACGACAGCCGTCGATCAGCCATTTCTGCTGCTTCGACTAGAGTTCTTGGGTTTTTCTCCTTTAAGTTCAAAGTTAGATCACCGCCCGTGCTCTTAAAGAACTGCTCCAACATCATCAACTGCTTAACTCCATCAAATGTTGTTACCTTCTCAGATCGTAGCCAGTTCCCCATAGCATCGGACAAGTCCCGGGCGTGTTCCAGAAAGGTGCTATCTCTTCCCTTGGTTACACCCCGGAACTTCAAATGGTACGTCTCTGGTTGCAGTTCGTAAGCCCTCAGGACAGCCTCCTTGAGATCCTCATACACAATACATGACTCCTAAGGTAACGCATCGTAGGCTTTAAGACCCTTGCCTATTAATCTCGAGGATACAAGTGCTGCCCATTTATTCTCTGGCCACTGGTGTTCCTGGCACTTCTTCTCAAAGCGTGCGAAAAATTCTGTTACACCACTCTCATCAAACACCGGAACCAGTTTCAATAAGTGCGAGAGAGATTGATCAGGAGCACGGTTACCAGCCCCAAGTCGCTGTCCCGTTGTCTCTACTCGCGACTTCTCTACGTCCCTGTCGGCACAGTACCTAGTCGACTCAGCTTGGATTTTTGCTAGCTCTATTTGCTGCTCACCTGCTCTTTGTTGCTGTTGAATCTGAAGCTCAGATACCCTGATAGCCTTTCTCTCTTCGATCTTAGCTAATTCGAGCTGAAGCAATAATTCTGGAGTTAACCCTTGAGGAGGTGAAGGTGCTACAATGTTTGAAATTACCGGTGGTCCCCCCAGGGGCAACCCACCCTGCCAGTCACCACCCACCTGTGGAAGCGTACCCGGGGTCGGCAAACCACTGGGATGGCTGGGAGTCGAGTGTAGGGGAAGCATGGCCGAAGGGCTCTGAGCACTCAACCCATCTCGCTCACCAGTCACCCTGCCCAGTACACACGTTATCAAGTTATCCCTGGTCATGCTGCTAGTACCCGCATGACCGATAGCAGTGGCCAGGCATTGAAGACCGTACCGATTCACACCCTCCAACCGCTCAGCAGTAACAGGCCATTGCAAAAATATCCTAGCATCCTCCTCACAGTTCACCTAATTAACCATTTCATCATGCTGCTGTTCCTCAGTTTCGACATGACGTACTGTGTCTCCATTCTCTTCTGATCCGGTATAAGACATGATGCTCACAAAAATTTCTCACCTCAATATTCAGAAAAGAAGCACCCCAAACTCTTATACCTCAATATACACACAAAAATTCTCGGAAATACTCAAGGGCTATATGTTGCAAAAAAAAATTATTCTTGCTGATCCCCGCAAAATATTCCCCAAAACAACAAATGTTCCCTGCTAATAAATGTAGGTTCACCAAATCCTAGGTAAGGTTGCCATTTGTTACGACTGTGGTTCAAATATATCAGGGCTCTTATTCATTGGACTAGTAATGGCATAAATGCTACAACAGAAAGCGCTAGATCCAACCTCTGATGTATATTCCCAGTGAACAAAGAACACAAATACTCTCCAGAGTTCTATATGTAATAATAGGCTATCAAACTCTCAATAAATGTGCGTCTACTCTAGGCTTAATGTTATGTGAAAACAGCCTATTACTACCTATAACCGAAGGTGCTTGGTTATGGTATGCAAAGTAAGGTGGTAAGAGACGTTACAGCTTACGTTACTTTAATCAATAAATGTCAGGCACTCCTACATGAAAGAAAGTGCACTAAAGTCCTTCAACACTAACAAGGAATCTTCTTTAAATGTTAGATGCTATAAAGATGCTCGTATCGGAAATGGAACCCAACAAGGCAGGCAGCGGAACAATGCTCGTGCAGGCTATGCACACAAAAAGGCAGAATATATAATGCAGTCGGAGCCAAGAATATCCTAAACGCTACAACAATAATAATCGCCACGACAATGCAGTATTCCTATCAACAAAAAGAGCCTAAGTCATTTGTGTCTCAATACATCAAACTAGGCTGCGAAATGCTTGTGTAATCATAAATGGGTATGCATAATAAGAGTACTTGGTTTAATATACTTAATGTCTACTATGATTGATAAAATCTACCTAGAGTCAATGATACGAGATACTGGTGCGCATGGCATGCCGCATAGCCTAGTGTAAATCTCAAGTCTGTGCGTCAAATATTACGTTATAGTGAAGGGTAGCTCTCTTGAGAAACCTTAATACCGAAGTATCAAGCGTTCTCCTGGCGTACCTCAAAGAAAAACAACCGAGCTTAGAACAGTGCAGAATGGTATAGGCAAAAAGCCCTCATTCGTGCATGCTCTACTCTCAATGGCACACAGACTAGAATTTACCCAATCAACTCCAGTTCTCAGGTATGTCGTACAGCTTTTAACTAAAGCCTGTACTCATCGGAAACAATACCTTATAATATCAGACCCCTAGTCTAGCATTATCTAATCCAGCAGAACACTAATAATTATAGGAAGCGGTACGAAACAATATAAATGCCAACCAATACTTCGTGATCAACTTATCTTAACAACTAAACATACATAGTTTATATCAGACCTTAACACATAATACAACTGGCCAGCATTAAGCTGATTTTGCAGAGTTAACCAGAGGGGGTATAATATTCATAAAAGGTGGTGAAAGATATGGAAAAAGAGAGAGGTAGGCAGAGGAAAAGATTCTCAGGTGCAGAAGGGGGACAGGTGTCAAGGGATAAGCGAGATGCGTTCTAGAAACCAGATCTAAGGGAGAAAGTGGCGAGAGGGCTGTATATATACTCGCACTAGCTCTAGCCGCATGGGAAAAAAGCGGTAACAAGTCCTCTAACCACTACCAAAGTAGCTAGCAAAACATTACGTCACCAAGCATGGTAAAGAACTCCCTCAACCAATCCCCGCGAGGCAGCCAGCCGTGACGTCATCGAGCGGGGCAAAAACACTACGCGCCCCCTCTCACTTTGTTCTACTTTCTCTCTCTCTCTGATCTTATCATTACTAGTTAACCCAGTGAGACCCAGCGTCGCACGTGTTGCGTCGGCAGTGTTTGATCACCAACTCCCAGCTACGCATCACGTGCGTCCGACATATAAAAAACACTTACGTGGCTCGTAAGGTAGGAAATGGCGGGAGAATAGGAGGGGGATGTACCGTAGTGTGTGTGGGAGCCGGGCCAGTAGGTGTGAGCGGGCCGAGACAGCCGCGCGGCTGGTGGTGGTGGGCTTAGTGGGGATAGTTTACACCCTTAGTTCACCGCCACTTTGAACCTTCATTACTCCGGTCGTATGGGAGCTAGAGGCTTGAGATTTATGTGAGACACTCCTTAGGATGTATGCCGTACAATGCCATACTCAGTTTTTACCCTAGTGCTCCCGGGCGGGTGGTCATGCGGGGGAGACGAACTATTGAAACCCCCCCCCCCAAATGACCGAAATGAGTTTTTTGTTATTTTTGTCTTCATTTCTCACCATTCTCTTCCATTTTGGCTCAACAATTTTTTTTGAGGCTCCCCCCCCCCCAAAAAAAAAATGTCCGAGGTGATTTTTTTTTTTTTTTTTTTTTTTTTTTTTCATTTCTCATCCTTGTCTTCCATTTTAGCAAACAAAAAAAAGAAGTGAAAATGGCTTGGGACTGGGGTGAACAAAATATTATAACTAGCCGGGGCTCAACGGGTTAAGGAGAAAACATATACTTTACAATTAAATATATTATAGGTTTGACTCCTGTAAGGAGATAAAGAAAACCTAATATTTAGTAGTGGCCCCGTAATCATTGACGAACATGCCTATTACATAAGGCATCCTCTTCAAACACTAATCCGCCGTAGTTTGAATCTACCGCGCAGAGCATTTAAAAACTGAGGAGCCTTCATCATGAGCGCACGCGACCTCACTCATGGCTTCAGTCATTATGAATTGGGTTCTCACTACGAAAAAACTTCGTAAAAAATAAAACAAAAAGAAAATAAGAATAACTATCCAATAAGCTTTCCATCATATCGTGGATGTACTTGTGTGGATTTCTGACCAGACGCTGAATCAGGCGTCATTCCTCCTTCACTGACATATCAAGTAAACCAAAATCCTTAATACATCAACGAATGGGAAGGGGACGGTCGGGAGGGCCCCAGTCGTCAATGATTACGGGGCCACTACTAAATATTAGGTTTTCTTTATCTCCTTACAGGAGTCAAACCTATAATTTATTAGTGGCCCCTCCATCATTGACGAACATGCCTGATATCTAAGACTGGAGGGGGACATTCGTAATCATATCATAACTCTAGAAAAGCAGATAATAAAAACAACCACATAGTATTCTTACTTTTGAAAAATGTATTTAATACGGCGTAGGCCGGAAATATACAAGAAAAAGGGGGTTCAGGCAGGTGCGTGCTTCAAAGAAGCCTGCCTGACAAAAATAGGTAACCCTGAAGATTCTGAACACAGATCTGTAGTTACAAAAGGCACCCCACTCAACGAGTGGTGACAAATAATAAGTTATAAGTTTATATGTGCACATCATAAACCCCAAAATACATGTGGAGATCAATTGCTAATGAACTCCATTGAACTAATGTTACATTGCTTTCGCAGCTAAAACTACTATAACAACACCGTTGTTTTGTACTAAACTTTGTACTAGCACAAATTCTCTCAGAGAAATTTTCATATCACATTTCAACCTTAAATTGTATCACAGCTCTCATACTCCGGCGGGGTCTAGGGTGTCCTATGTCAACTGACTGCACCCCCCCCCCCCCTTCCTTGAAAATAAACATAAGTGACTGCAGGGCCACCTAGACCCTCTGCCTTAAAGCTATACATGGTAAGGAAGGTTTGTCTAGAGCAACTGACAAGTATCTAGAGAGAAACGTATGATTAGACGCCCACAACTGTGTGGACGCAATATCTTCAACTGAAAAGTTTTTCAGGAAACGTAAAGAGGCCGCCCACTTGCGTAAATCGTGGGCCCTACCCACAACGCCGGGATTACTCTCTTTAATGACTTCTACTAGAAGAGAGGCTAATCGCCGTTTAAGTAAGCGTTTACCCGTACTCGCTACCCATAAAGCACCTTGGGGGTTATGAGGAGCTATTCTTAAATATTTGGTTAGAGCTTGCACTGGACATAAATTATGATGCACCTTTCCCCTTTTTAACGCCGGCACCGTGAATTCAGAAAACACGTGTGCACTATGCTCATTCTTGGCTACAAACGCCGGGGAGGGTGCAATGGAAATTGAATCATTAAGTCTACCAAACCTAAGACAATTAGGTGTGTTGCTCATCGCCGCCAGCTCAGACACTCTGTTTCCGGTGGCCAAAGCCAAAAGGAAAACTGCCTTCTTTAAGATTAAAGCAAAGTCTGCAGTATTTTGATACAGACGAGAATGAAGTAAAGACAAAGCTTTGTCCAGAGACCAAGTAGGCATGAGCTGACGGGGAGGTGGGCGGAGTTTAAAACACGCTCTCATAAATCCTGTTTCCTCCGCCACCGGTATGGATAGACCTGTAAGGTCGAAAAAGGGCACTCTAATCGCAGTTAAGTGATTCTTCAAAGTAACCACAGATAAACGTTTCTGCTCAAACAGATAGTTCAAGTAATTAAAAACCAATGCCACTGAGGGTACAGTTTGTTCCGTTCTAACAATCCAAGAAGTAAAAGCTTTCCAATGAGATTGATATTGTCGCTTAGTAGACTGAGTATATTGATTGAGCAATTTATTGGTCACATCCCTACCGTATGGTGCTAGCCACTTGGCCTCCTGAATGTCCATAATGCAAAAGTCAGCGAGGTCTCTAGGTTGCCAATCGTGTCTAAGTGGAAGTACCCGACCGGGAGCGATACCGGGTCCGGGCACCACATTATTAACTGCTGGCACCACACCTGCGCTGGCCACAGGGGCGCGATTAGCGAGACTAAGCCTCGATAAACTCGTAGTTTGTTCACTACGTGGCACATTAGTGACGCATCTGGCGGCGGAAACAGATAGATGGAGCTCCATCTGTTCCAGTCTGTCACTAGGGCGTCTGGCCCCCCTGCCGGCGTTATCGTCCGGCGGGTGAGGTATAGAGGGAGCTTGTGAGTCTCCTCGGATGCAAAAAGATCCACTTGTGGATGGGAGAGCTCCGCAATCATTAGGTCGAAAATGGGTTGCTTGAGCTCCCATTCTACTGTCGTGCTCTGTCTCCGGGACAGAGCGTCTGCCCAGACGTTCGCTACGCCTGGGAGATAAGATGCGTGAAGATAAATATCTAGACTGGTGGCTAGAACAAAAATCTCTTCCGACACGAGTAGCAACTTCCTTGACCTCGTTGACCCTTGTTTCTGAATACAGTGAACTGCATTCAGATTGTCCATTCTGAAGGCCACTGACTTGCCCCGTAACGCCGGGCCGTGAGCCTGAAGGAAATACAATGGGACTAGTAACTCTTTGACATTTATGTGAGAGATTTCTAAGTGGGACCAAAGTCCCTGACCCTGGTGCCCCTGATTTGACTGAAATCCCCACCCTATGGTGCCTGACGCATCCGTGTCTACCCATACCGTTGGAGGAGGAGAGGTCCATGACATGATTGAGTGCAATGTTTCCCTCTTCGCCCAGACCGCTAGTAAGGTGTGGATTAATTTTGGTATGGGCCATAATTTTCCCGCCGGTAAGAGTGGGAAATATTTGTTGCCCTCCAATATTAATCGTTTTACTTTCAACCGGCCCAACTTGACAGTTAGCTGAATCCAGTTGAGAGAGCCGACCAGAGACTCCCAGACTCTTCGTGTCGTAGTCAGACTGTGAAGAAACCTGAACAGTTTCCTGCGAAACCTGTTGCGATTGTCCACACTCTGACTCAGAGTGAGAGCGGCGGTGTCCCAGACCAGCCCTATCCACTGAATTACTCTTGAGGGAACAAGGTTTGACTTTACCAGATTTACCTTGAAGCCTAGAGTTTTGACATGATTTAAAATGATATTGACATGTTTTATGCATAATTGTTGTGTCTCTGCCACCACCAGCCAGTCGTCTAGATACCACAACACTCTGATTCCCTGTTTTAACAATGGCATCAGGGCTTGCCGGACTAGTTTCGTGAATAATCGAGGTGCTAGGTTCAAACCGAACGGCATCCTCTGAAAAACAAAATTTTGGTGCCTGATCCTCAAGGCCAGAAACCTTTGAAATCTTTTGTTGACCGACACGTGCCAATAGGCGTCTGTCAGGTCTAGGGAACACATCCAGCCACCCGGCGGAAGTGTTAGCCTGATTTGATGAACTGTTAACATTCTGAAAGACTCGTTGTAAATGTGAAGATTCAGATACGACAGGTCTACGACCGGCCTCATCTGAACACTGTCCCGTTTGGGAACCAAAAACAGTTTTGACGTGAATACAGGGTAATCTGGGGGTACCGGGATGATGACATTCTTGGCAATCATCTCCTGGACCAGCAACTCCACCTCTAATGAAACACAATTTGCCGTTGTCGGCTGACGTAAGCGAGGTCGCCGGAGCCACTGCCAAGTGATGCCTTTGCGTGCCACCATCCGTGCCCAGGTTTTTAACGGCCATGCTTGGTGACACGTTCGGAACGACCCAGTTAGCAGACAAGGGTTCGCCGGCTGTACTTCCCTCGGTTCCTCCGGCTCTAAGGTAGGCACTGGGAGTGAGAAAGACTTTAGTTTTTTGATGGTGGGTTTGGTGGTGTTGGACGCTTCGCCGGCTGGCTGGTGTGGGCCGAAGACTGGCCCTGCCCCGGCTTATACTGGCCGCGTCCCCTCTGTCCTGAAAACCCTCTCTGTCTATGCCTGAACTGACCCAGGGGGGATTGGGAGGACTTAGGCGGAAGAAACGGCTTAGAACCCCCTGGCTGAGCTTTAGTAGAAGGCTTAGGTTTGGGGAAGTTAAATGCGGGTTTCTTAGCCTGTGCGGGACTGTGCTTCACGGCCTGTGCCATGTTAAACACTGTTCGCCATACATCAGGGGACATTAAAGAAGGTGTAAGTACTGGGGACATTACCACCTGGTTAGCAATGCGATCAGGCAGCTTGCGAACTAATGACATCCTAAGATCCTGTCGTGCTCGCACCGCCTCAAGTAAGGCTGTGCGTATGTCACCTAAGGATTGAATTGACGACTGAAGAATCAGACGCCGGGATAATTCAACTGATCTTCGAGCATCCGCGTCTGCGAATGCCTGAGTAGACCTGAGTAAAGACTTAGCCACCTGTTGAGAAACTATGTACTGTGAAAACAGGCGGAAAGCTTTTCCCCTTAGCCTAAATTCTCTGTCTAGGTGAGAAGGGGTAGGGGTAATGAATGGTTCCTTTAGTTCACAAAGATTAATCTTAGGGGCAGCTAAAAAGGAAAATAAAGCTGACGGAACTCCGCCGGCAGAACCTACCGGCATTGAGAACCATGAATGTGTATCCTGAGGGATCTGGTGGGAAGATTTAGAAGTGAAAGTGGTTGCAAAGTTTTGAGCCTCTACCTCCCAATCCACCCAAGGTCCTGGTCCTAACTGTCCCACCTTCAACACTGGATTAGCTGTCTCGTCTGTGACGGTCTGTAAATCTAGTTCAGGAGTAATAGCCGACAGAGCCTTAATATCATTAAACCCATCCAGCTTAGACCAGTCTGAAAAAAGTTTTGAAGCTGAGGCAGGGGGTAAAGCAGGCTTAGATGCATAAACAAAATAATCCTGATGATAATAACTAGGTATAGCCTTGATATTTACGTCCAAAACATTACCCAAGGCATCCAATGCCCTTAATTTCTTAGACTTATTTCCCTGGATAAACCACTCACGTGGTACCGGGAGTTCCCCTGACAAGGTAGGCTGGGCAAGCTCTGGCTTAGAGGGGTTCAAAGGGACCCATGACTCGTCTGGCCCATAAAGCAGGGGCATAGCTACCTTTCTAAGAGGCGCTTTGTCTAGAGGGGGTGGATTAACATCCGTAATGACCCTGACATTTGACGTAGTGAATGCCGCCGTAGCTGGCTTAGAGCTCCCTGCCGGTGACAGAGTAGGAGGGTTAGGAATCTTAGATAAATCGATTGACGTTATCAGAGGCCGTACCGCAGAACCTGTCAAGGGAGCCCCCAAGTCCATTGTGGGGTTTTCTCGTTGTTGATTAAAGAATTTTGATAGAGCATGAGTAAGTAACCCATCAATTTCTTGTGCTGTAACAAACTGGTTAGGTGCAGAACTTTCAGGTGAATTAGTATTATCATGGGCGGCGTCCAGGCCTGAGCCTGACCCTTGTCCTTCCCTATCTGAAATTAATGACACTTCATCTTGTTCCTCCCGATCCTCCTGAGAAGACCCCGCCGAGGCAGGGGCACCTTGTTTCCAAGATAAATCAGGGATAGAGGATGGGGTCGCCGCGTCCCTGTGGACATCGGCTACTGTGTGACTCGTATGAGTCGGACGTGGATGGTCAGACCCTGGCTGAGCAAACCGCCAAACACCGAGGCTCTGGCCTACGCTCTCTTGAGAGTCTGAAACATTCTCAATTATTGAATATCCTGAACTCTCCATTTCTAGGGTTAAAATATCAATAGGTAAATCTTGTTTAGGGACAGGCGCTTCACTATACTCTGAGGCTGTAACAGAAACATTGTCAGGTGTAGAGGTACGATGAGATGCACTAGACCTAGTAGAATGTCGAGAGGACTTCTTATGGGAATCCTTTTTGGAGGATTTGTGGCTACGGTGTGACCGCGAACTGGACCTAGGTTTGGAAGAATCACCACCATGGCCCCTGGGGGAAGCTTCAGTCTTGCACTTCTTACTAGCCGGGGAAGAGGCCCGACTTGAAGACCGTTGTCTGAGGGGTGACCTTGACCTCGATCTCGCCTGCGACGAGGAGGTGGCTGCCGGGGGAGTAGGCTCTCTCGGGCGTTTAAACGTCTCCACAGACGATACAGAACCCTGGCTAGTCTCTGTCGGCTTAAAACCCCTTACTCTAGAGGTACGTTTAGGGGGAGGGTGCTCTGACAGCAACTTATCCCAAAGTGGGACGTTGTCACATTGAAGTGACTTATGTGCGACAATGGTAGTGTAGGCCGACATTTGTTGTCTGACCTCTCTCAACGCTACCGCCGCGGTCTTGTCATTGTCACACAGGACTTTATTGGTTAATTGGGAGCAAAAAGAACAATTACGTGTAACCCAGAGACCCCTTGAACGGTCTAGACATCTAACATACCTTATGCAAAGGGTATGTGCAAAAATTGGGATACCCGCGCAAGTAGGGGTAATGCACAGGGCAAAAACTGGGGTCACATTAGCCATGACAGAGACTGGTGTGAGGAACTACCGCCGGGTCTGTATTGGTCCGCCGGAGCTCAGCTCTGGAAAAATAAAGAAAAATTTCCAGGAATTAATGCTCATAAGGTTAACCCAAGTGTTCGCATACAAGTGTTAATAACCCGCCGGGTAACGGGATGCAAAGACACAGCTAACACATCTCGCCACGCGGCTGGGTATAAAGAGGCTAAACAAGTCTTCTTAGCTAAGAACATGAAGAATACCCTCTGATATAATGGTCCAGTATGGCACTAATAGTCTGTAGGAGGTGGTGACTGTCTCAAGATTCAATTTTGTAACAAAGCCCCCCCTCATAAAGACGCCGGCCCTTGAAATATTTTAGTAGAATAGCCCAGGGCAGGAATATACGAGATCTGATTTTTTAACGAATTGTCCCAAACGATCGTCGTAAAAATAGAAGGCGGCGATACTGAAAGTATCACCCAATTAAGGTTAATCGAAATTGAATTTGTTTATAAATTCCTTAGTTCCTTTACTTAGGGGCACCCGCCGGGTGTGGAAATCGATTTGGTTAAACCTCACTGATCCTTCAAATGCCGTAAGAGTAAAGGCAGCGATACACAGAGTATCACTCACATGGATTGGTTAACTATAAGAGACCTAAGTCGTTTTATCCCACCCTGCTCAGGTGCACCCGCCGGGTGAGAAGTCTAAAAGTTAACCCCACAAGTTCCTGACCCCACTACTTTGTAAAAGATCGCCGGGGAGGAACGCCTAAACAACAGCTAGGTTTTCCCCGTGGTTGTCGTAAACCAGGTAGAAAAACCTATAAAAAACGAGTGTTCTCAAGAACGTCGTTTCTTTATATATAACTAAATATATATGTAAGGATGGGTACAGCCATCCCGCCGGGAATTTTAAAGGAGGCCTGAAACCAGGCACCCACAGATACGCAGTCCTGGAGAGCCACAGACACCTCCCCTCGCCGGGGAACCAGCCAGTGTTAAAAACCACGTGTGGCCTAACACTGCTCATCGGTCAGGATTTTTCACGGTGAAACCGAGAAAAACCCGCCGGAAGGCAAACCCCACCCTGAACAGACACCATCTGAACAATACGACACGAGGAGAGACACGCACGACTAACCAAGGTCACAACATAATCCGTGGAATTAGCCAATACACAACTAAACCAGGAAACAAATATAGTCCGAGGAATTAGCCAATACACAACTAAAACCCGGATACACATGACACAGTAGGGCATATTTATAAAATAAATAATAACACTAGACATGTGGCAAAGCTACGAGCGGCTGGCTAGGCCTAGGTAGACGGCATGAAAATAGTTGAAATATAAACACACACTGGAATATCACAACAGGAACCACCGCCAACACACCACCGAAGCGATAACTTCCCAACCCCGGGAAGCCTGACACGGACCCAGAAAAAACTTCACTAAGTGAAGAAAAATACGCTGGGAACGTCAGCAAACACACAGCTTACCTCATCAGAAGGATAAAAGGCAGCAATTATTAACGCGTAATGAAAGCCGCCTGCATCACCAACTAAACCAAACTGTGAAAAGTTCACGTGTCCACAACAGGACCACGAGGGTACATCCGAAATAGATGCCCCATACAAACGACCCAAAATACATTGCACTGCGGGCAACCAGCCCAGGACACTCCTGCTACGCCTATCCTAACCTTACTCGATACATCCCAGAGTAAACAAATGAGAAAAAACTCACTAGGGACGCCACGAATGCGGAACCAGCGGAGCCTGAAAGGTACGTCCGGGCAGGCTGAGCGCAGAGCAAAGAAGGAGGAATGACGCCTGATTCAGCGTCTGGTCAGAAATCCACACAAGTACATCCACGATATGATGGAAAGCTTATTGGATAGTTATTCTTATTTTCTTTTTGTTTTTATTTTTTACGAAGTTTTTTCGTAGTGAGAACCCAATTCATAATGACTGAAGCCATGAGTGAGGTCGCGTGCGCTCATGATGAAGGCTCCTCAGTTTTTAAATGCTCTGCGCGGTAGATTCAAACTACGGCGGATTAGTGTTTGAAGAGGATGCCTTATGTAATAGGCATGTTCGTCAATGATGGAGGGGCCACTAATAAATAAAGCCTTGACATGGATGAAAACAAAGAGCCTTTCTGGACTGCCCATGACACGAGCTTTCATATGAAATAAAGCACACAACAATACACAAACTGTAGCCACATCCACTGTCCTGGCAATCCTAGCGAGTCACTGTAGGACAAGCCATGCGGTTCTAACGGAGTGGTTAACGTCACACTGTGTTTTCCGGCGGGATGGCTTTACCCATTTAACTAAGTGTTCAAGCGGACACTTGTTGAGTATAGTTTTTCCCGGTTTTGCAAAGCCAGTAAAACTAGGCTGTTTGTTGATTGGTCTTTCCTCCCCGGCGATCTTTTGCAAAGAAGTGGGGATAGGAACAATTGGGGTTAACGTTATAAACTTAAATTCACACCCGGCGGTTGCACCTTGGGAGGGTGGGATTAACGGATTTGCAATTCAGTATAGTTGACCAGACAATTGAGGGATACGTTAAAGTATCGCCGCCTTCGACATACGGCGATCTAGGACGCTTCGGGAGAAGTCAGATCTAGCATTTAAGACAGGCTTCCCAGTTTTTGATCTGCGAGATAATACGGGGGCCGGCGTCTTTTTATGGGTTTTCCAGTAAAACTTAACAAACACCACTGGGAAGACTGCGTCATTTATAAAAGCCATGCTGGTCTTTATATCATGTCAGAGGATATTCGTAAATCTTTTGGACAGGTTAAGATATTCTGAAATCTTTACTTATGAACCTCCCGCGTAGCGAGCTGTAATGGTTGTGTATTACGTCTCGTTACCCGGCGGGTTATTTAACACTTGTGTTCGAACATGTTGGGGTAACCTTATGAGCATTAATTCCTGGATTTTTTTGTTTTTCCAGGGCGGAGTTCCGGTGGGTCTATAGAGAACCTGGAGTAAACCCGGGGGTGGGTTCGTTTTCCACCAGTCTCTGTCATGGCTACCCTAGACCCTGTTTTTGCTTTGTGTGTTACACCCTCCTGTTCAGGTATCCCTATCTTTGCACACACTCTTTGCATTAGATGTGTTAAATGTTTAGATCGCTCAAGGGGTTTGTGGGTGACGCAGAACTGTACCTTCTGTACTCAATTGAGTAATAAAGTATTGCGAGACAATGATAGACCCGCGGCGGTCGCTTTGCGGGAGGTCAGGCAGCTGTTGTCCACTTATGCTACCACAGTGGCTCATAAAGCCCTTCAATGTGATAATGTAATTCTTTGGGATAAATTACTTATTGAGCATCCCCCTATTAAACGTACCCCTTCTAATTCTAGAGTAATTGTACGAAAGTCGGCAGAGACTGGGCAGGGTACAGCACTTACTCCAGCCCCCGGTACATCTAAGAGACCTCGTGAACCTACGCCCCAGGTGACAGCCTCCACGTCACGGGCGCGGTCCAGGTCCAGGTCGCCCCTCAGACAACAGCCGCTTAGTCACTCTTCTTCACTGGCGAGGAAGAAGAGCAAAGAGGAGAAGTCCAAGAGCAGTTCTAGTGATAGGTCTGAGAAGTCCAAGAGCAGTTCTAGTGATAGATCTAAGTCACACCGAAGCCACAAATCTTCCAGGAAAGATTCTCATGAACGAAAGGCCTCCCGGTGTTCGCCGGAGCCTCGTGCCTCACTTTCTGCCTCTACTCCCGACGTATCTAATGTCCAATCTGATGGGGCGGGAGTGGAGTCAGAGACTGTGGTGGGGGTGTTACCAGCGGACAGGTTACCAATGGATATTATAAACTTAGAATTAAAGAGTTCTGTGGGCAGTGATCGCCCTCTAGAAGGGTCTAGTGGAGGCTCAGTGGTTGATGGGGTAACTGACTCCCAAGGGAGTTCAGGCCAAGGCCTAGGTGTGTGGAGGTATTCCCAACCAGGGAATGAAGGCCCACGTCTGGTTCAGGAGACACAGGTAATGGTGGACGTTCACCGGGACGCTGCGATCCCATCATCCATTCCAGACTTAACATGGCATCACGAAGGGGTCCTGGCTTCGGCGGAATCCTCTCATGACGGGCCAGATGACAAGGATGAGGTGTCTATAATCTCTGACATGGAGGTGCAGGAGTCGGGTTCAGTTTTAGACAACTCACAGGATAGGAATGATTCACCTCTTAGTGCTTCATCTGCTAAATTTGTCACGGCGGAGGAAATAGATGGGTTATTAGCTACTGCTCTAACAAAAAAATTCGGCCAGCAGCCGGAAACTCCTACAGTGGACCTGGGAGCTTCCATGACAATTTCAAGTGTTCGGCCTCTGACTACTTCCATTGCTTTAACTCAGATTCCGCACCCTCCTTCTGTACCACCTACTATGGTCACTAGGCCTGCTTCGGCGGCGCTGACTACTTCGAGTGTAAGGGTAGTAGCGGATGTGAATCCTCCCCCTTTAGATAAAGCACCGTTAAGAAAGGTAGCTATGCCCCTTTTATACGGTCCAGATGATTCATGGGTACAAATGGTCCCAACTAAGCCAGAGGTAGCACAGCCCACTTTGTCAGGGGAGCTTCCAGTGCCACGAGAGTGGGTAATCCAAGGAAATAAATCTAGAAAGTTACGAGCTTTAGATATGGTGGGTAAGGTACTTGATGTTACTATTAAGGCCATTCCTAACTATTATCACCATGACTATTTTGTGTATACAGCTACACCTGCACTACCCCCTGCATCAGCTTCAAAACTGTTTTCTGACTGGACCAAGCATGACGGTTTTAATGATATAAAAGCACTGTCGGCTCTCACTCCAGAATTAGATTTACAAACGGTCACAGACACAGCCGCTAATCCAGTTTTGAAGATGGGGCAGTTGGGTCCAGGACCTTGGGTGGAATGGGAGGTAGAGGCTCAGAACTTTGCGACCACCTTCACCTCAAAATCTTCGCACCAAATTCCTCAGGACAGCCATTCTTGGTTCTCTCTGCCGGTCTTCTCTGCCGGCGGAGTTCCATCTGCTTTGTTTGCATTTTTAGCTGCCCCCAAAATCAATCTATGCGAACTTAAAGATCCTTTCACTACATCTTTCCCAGCTCACCTAGACCGGGAGTTTAGGCTACGGGGGAAGGCGTATAGACTTTTTTCCCAATACATTGTTATGCACCAGGTGGCGAAGTCTATGCTAAGATCTACTCAGTCAATCGTGGACGCGGATGTCAGAAGATCAATTGAACTATCTCGACGTTTACTCCTTCAGACTTCTATTCAGTCGTTGGGGGATATCCGTACAGCCTTGCTCGAGGCGGTGCGGGCGAACCAGGATCTTAGGATGTCCCTGGTGAGGAAACTTCCTGATAGAATTGCAAACCAGGTGGTCATGTCGCCGGTGCTAACTCCCTCTTTAATGTCCCCTGATGTGTGGAGAACTGTATTTAACATGGCTCAGGCCTTTAAGCACAGTCCCGCCCCTTCTAAGAAACCTGCTTTTAACTTTCCCAAACCCAAGCCAGTTGCAAAAGCTCAGCAGGGTGGGCCAAAGCCCTTTCATCTACTTAAGTCCTCTTCCCCCCAAGGTCAGTACAGGTATAAACAAGGAAAGTTTGCAGGTCGTAAAGGACAAAGGTATAACAGACCGGGCCAGGGCCCGTCTTCTGCCAATGCCGGCCACTCGGCTAAGCATCCACCACCACCACCACCACCATAAAAAAACTAAAGTCTCTCTCACTCCCAGGGCCGGTATCACGGCGGGTGGATCAGAGCCGGCGAACCCTTGTCTGCTAACTGGGTCGTTCCGGACGTGTCACCGCGCATGGCCATTAAATACTTGGGCGAGGATGGTGGCACGCAAAGGCATCACCTGGCAGTGGCTCCGGCGACCTCGTTTACGTCAGCAGACAAAGGCAAATTTAGTTTCATTAGAGGTGGAGTCACTGATCCGAGAAATGATCGCCAAGAATGTCATCATCCCGGTTCCTCAAGATTACCCAGTCTTTACATCCAAACTATTTCTAGTGCCCAAATTTCTAGTTCAGAAGAGACCAGTCATCGACCTGTCTTATCTGAACCTCCATATTCAGAACGTGTCCTTCAGGATGCTGACAGTGAATCAAATCAGGCTAACACTTCCGCCGGGAGGATGGATGTGTTCTTTAGACCTGACAGACGCGTATTGGCACGTCTCGGTAAACAAAAGATTTCAACGGTTTCTGGCCTTACGAATAATGCATCAGACTTATGTCTTTCAGAGGATGCCGTTTGGATTGAACCTAGCACCTCGCTTATTCACGAAATTAGACCGGCAAGCCCTGATGCCCTTGTTAGAGCAAGGGATCAGGATTTTGTGGTATCTAGATGACTGGCTAGTGGTGGCAGAGACGGAACAATTATGCGTCAATCATGTCAACATAACATTAAATCATGTCAAATCTCTAGGATTCAAGGTAAACCTGGTAAAGTCAAACCTTGTTCCCTCACGAGTAGTTCAGTGGATAGGGCTGGTTGGTTTGGGACACAGCTACTCTCACTCTGAGTCAGAGCGTGGACAATCGAAACAGATTTTGCAGGAAATTGTTTCTGTTCCTTCACAGTCTGACTACGACACGGAGAATCTGGGAGTCTCTGGTCGGCTCTCTCAACTGGATTCAACTAACTGTAAAGTTGGGCCGATTGAAAGTCAAACGTTTAATATTGGAAGGCAACAAATTTTGTCCACTATTGCCGGCGGAAAAATTATGGCCCATACCAAAATTAATCCACAACTTCCTAGCGGTCTGGGCGAAGAGGGAAACGTTTCACTCAGTAATGTCATGGACCTCTCCTCCGCCGACGGTATGGGTAGACACGGATGCGGCAGGAACGATAGGTTGGGGCTTTCAGTCAAACCAAGGCCACCAGGGTCAAGGGCTTTGGTCCCATTTAGAAATCTCCCACATCAATGTCAAAGAATTACTAGTCCCCATATATTTCCTTCAGGCTCACGGCTCTACTTTACGGGGCAAGTCGGTGGCCTTCAGAATGGACAATCTGAATGCGGTTCACTGTATTCAGAAACAAGGGTCAACGAGATCTCGGAAGTTGCTAAACGTGTCAGAAAAGATTTTTATTCTAGCCAACAGGCTGGACATTCATCTTCACGCATCATATCTCCCAGGCGTAGCAAACATCTGGGCAGACGCTCTGTCTCGGAGACAGACCACAACAGTAGAATGGGCGCTCAAGCAAACCATTTTCGACCAAATGATTGCGGAGCCTTACCATCCACAAGTGGATTTGTTTGCGACAGAGGAGACTCACAAACTCCCACTGTACCTCACCCGCCGGACGATAACGCCGGCGGGCGGGCCAGACGCACTGTTGACAGACTGGTACAGGTGGAGTTCCATTTATCTGTTTCCGCCGCCAGACGCGTCTCTAATGTGCCACGTAGTAAACACACTACAGGATTATCGGGGCGTAGTCTCGCTAATCGCGCCCCTGTGGCCGGCGCAGTTGTGGTACCAGCAATTGAAAACGTGGTGCCCGCACCGGGTGTCACTCCCGGTCGGGATTTTCCACTTAGACACAATTGGCAACCTAGAGACCTCGCTGACTTTTGCATTATGGACATTCAGGAGGCCAAGTGGCTAGCACCATATGGTAGAGACGTGACCAATAAATTCATGAATCAATATACCCAGTCTACAAAGCGACAATATCAATCGCATTGGCAAGCCTTTACTTCTTGGATTCTTAGAACAGAACAAACTGTGCCCTGGGTGGCTTTGGTTTTTAATTATTTAAATTATCTGTTCGAGCAGAAATGTTTATCTGTAGTAACGTTAAAAAATCACTAAACTGCGATTAGGATGCCATTTTTGGACCTTACCGGTCTCACCATACCAGTCGCGGAGGAAACAGGTTTTATGAGGGCATGTTTTAAACTCCGCCCACCTCCCCGTCAGCTCATGCCTACCTGGTCTCTGGACAAAGCATTGTCGTTACTTCATTCCCGTCTGTACCAAAATACTGCAGATTTTATATTACTTTTAAAAAGGGCAGTATTCCTTATGGCCTTGGCTACCGGGAACAGAGTATCTGAGCTTGCGGCGATGAGCAACACACCTAATTGCCTCAGGTTTGGTAGGCTTACTGAGTGTATTCACATTGCATCTTCCCCAGGGTTCATAGCCAAGAATGAGCACAGTGAACACGTGTTTTCAGAGTTCACGGTGCCGGCGTTGAAAAGGGGAAAGGTGCACCATAATTTATGTCCAGTGCAAGCTCTAACCAAATATTTGAGAGTGGCACCTCTAAATCACCAGGGTGCTTTATGGGTAGCAAGTACGGGTAAACGCTTGATGAAATGTAAACTGGCTTCTCTCTTGGTCGAGGTAATTAAAGAGAGTAATCCCGGCGTTGTGGGTAGGGCTCACGATTTACGGAAGTGGGCAGCCTCTTTACGTTTCCTTAAAAAAAATTCTGTTGAAGATATTACATCCACACAGTTGTGGGCCTCTAAAAATACGTTTTTGACTCGATACCTTTCAGTAGCTCTAGACAAACCTTCCTTGCCATGTATAGCTTTAAGGCAGAGGGTCTAGGTGGCCCCTAAGTCACTTATTGTTTAATTTCAATAAAAGGGGGGGGGGGGGGGTGCAGTCAGTGTAACATAGGACACCCTAGACCCCGCCGGAGTATGTGAGCTGTGATACTGTTTATGGGTGTTGTGATATGAAAATTTCTCTACTATTCATTACAGGAAATTGTGCTAGTACAATTGTAGTACAAACAACAGTGTTGTTGTAAGTAGTTTTTGGCTGTGAAGTAATCTAATTTTAAGCATTGGATATATTTTGCAAGATATGTCCACTAGTTTTATGGGGTTTATATGTGCACATGTAAACTTATAAGTTTTTATTTTTTCACCACTTATTTTAAGTGGGGTGCCTTATTAACTGGCGGATCTGTACTCAGAATCTAAGAGTTAACCCTTTTTTATCAAGCAGGCTTCTTTGAAGCACGCTCCTGCTTGTACCCCCTATCTGTATATATGTGCTGCGCCAAAATATATATCTTTTCGAAGTAAGAATACTATGTGGTTGTTTGATTATCTGCTTTTGCTAGAGTTATGATATGATTACGAATGTCCCCCTCCAGTCTTAGATATCAGGCATAATCGTCAATGATGGAGGGGCCACTAATAAATTATAGGTTTGACTCCTGCAAGGAGATAAAGAAAACCTAATATTTAGTAGTGGCCCCGTAATCATTGACGACTGGGGCCCTCCCGACCATCCCCTTCCCATTCGTTGATGTATTAAGGATTTTGGTTTACTTGATATGTCAGTGAAGGAAGAATGACGCCTGAAGTCAGCATCTGGTAAAGAATCCACACAAGTACATCCACGAAGTTATGGAAAGCTTATGAATAGTTATTCTTATTTTCTTTTTATTTGTTATTTTTTACAAAGTTTTTCCGTAGTGAGTACCCAATTTCATAATGACGAACCATGAGTGAGGTTGCGTGCGCTCATGATGAAGGCTCCTCAATTTTTTATGCTCTGCGCGGTAGATTCAAACTACGGTAAATGAGTGTTTGAAGAGGGTGCCTTATGTAATAGGCATAATCGTCAATGATTATGGGGCCACTACTAAATATTAGGTTTTCTTTATCTCCTTACAGGAGTCAAACCTATAATGCCGTTCTATTCACATGTGCGGTAACCAGAGCGATTCATATTGAATTGATTGACGACCTATCCAGTGAGGGGTTTTTGCATACTCTCAGACGCTTTGCAGGCCGCAATGGTTTCCCTCAAATTATTATGAGCGATAATGCGACTTGTTTTGTCGGGGCCTCTAAATATCTCCAGAGTTTAATGGATGACCCGCAGGTTGTGGCTACCCTCACTGGAAAGGGTTGTCAGTGGAGATTTATACCAGCACGTGCACTATGGTTCGGGGCGATTTGGGAGAGAACTATCGGTATCGTCAAATCTGCCATGAAGAAAGTATTTGGAAGGGCACTGGTGACCAGACGGAAGTTGCAAACCATCTTAGTAGAAATTGAGATGTCACTCAACGACAGGCCCTTGACCTATACCTCGGCAGATGTTGATGACCTCTTACCCATTTCGCCTTCTATGCTAACACGTGGACGAACCCTTAATACCTTTCCTAGATTGTCCGTAAATGACGAAGATCTGCATGACCCTACGTTCGGCAATGCTGACGCCACACATCGTCGCTTCCAGTATGTAAACAAGGTGTCCGACGATCTATGGAAACGGTGGACCCAAGAATATTTGCTATCTCTTCGCGAGCGTCACTCTAATAAGATCAAAGGGACAAATCAACGATGGCCTCGTATCGGGGATATCGTACTGATTCACGATGAGCGTCCTAGGTTATTTTGGAAGCTTGGGAGGATTATCGATTTGTTCCAGGGCATTTTTGGTCTTATAAGGGTTGCTAGAATACGAACTTCGACTGGGGTTACTACTCGCCCAGTCGTAAGGTTATATCCCTTGGAGCAGGATGTAGAACTGCCGGATGATCCTGGCGTCTCTACTGATACCCCTCCGCGAGAGAGTGCTGGTGACAGTGCTCCTCAGGGTGGGGCAGCTGATGATGAGAAGGATGATCCTCCTCAGGCTTCAGGTGGCGCTCGTCCCAAAAGGAGGGCGGCTATGAGTTCCGTGGATCTTTGGAGATCAAAGATCAAACAAGGTGATCTTTGACTTCGATGTCCTTTTTTTGTTCTCTGTATATAGCTCCTGTATATCATTTTTGGTGGCGGGCAATATGTCGGGAATAGGGTAACGATCCCGACAGTTTTAGGTCCAATAGGACATTTGAATTTGGCAGTATCGTATCGCATGTACGATTTCGGCTGGTTCTTTGTGTATTGTAGTTTATTCTTAAGTATAGGTTAAATATTAACTGTAATGTATAAATATCTACATCAGCTCTAGATGTATCATGAAACCAAGTTATGGGTTATAATTATTATGAGCCGGCAGCCATATGTAATTTCGCTAAGCGATCGGACGCCGGCCCTTTAGTCTCTCAATCAACACCATACAGCCAACATCTCCCCCCCCCCCCCCCGGCTCTGACTCAACCCACAGTTCACCATGTGCTACAAATATTAATCTATAACAACAGTCCTACATCACCAGTCCTCTAGAGTCTAAGCTAAGTTCATTGTATCGATATTGTATTATGTGAACATTCCTACATGTCATGCAATTGAATTAGCCGTGTGTGGGGGACTGGATTCTACCCATCGACTACGTCGTTGGTAATTATATTATAACTATTTGTTGGGATATTTCATGTACCAGTGATATGCAAAAGAACCTCTTTATCTAAATTCCCGACCCAATGCATAAGATCAGTGATGGAATATGCAAGGCCTGCCTGGGCTTCCAACCTAGCTGAAAAACACTAAAACACCTTGCCGACTATTCAGAACAAAGCTCTAAAAATCATCACAGGCTGCACAGCCACTACACCTACAGATCACCTACATCAAGAAACCAAAATCCTCTAAGTCAAAGATCACCTAGACATGAGAGGCACTCAATTCCTTGCTGCAGCCTCCACTAACCAACACACCATCCACTACACTACATGGCAGCACACCCACAGACACCGAGGAAAATCAAAACAACACCCAGCACACGATATCACACACAAATACTGTACTGTCATCTCTCCCTCTCTGCCCACCCCAAACCAGCTTCCAGAAGCACATTCATACTCATATCTCTCGCCGTTCCATCCAATCACTCAAAGACAACACGCAGCTGCAGGCACGACCTCCAGAATATAGGTTTGACTCCTGTAAGGAGATAAAGAAAACCTAATATTTAGTAGTGGCCCCATAATCATTGACGAACATGCCTATTACATAAGACACCCTCTTCAAACACTCATCCGCCGTAGTTTGAATCTACCGCGAAGAGCATAAAAAATTTGAGGAGCCTTCATCATGAGCGCACGCAACCTCACTCATGGCTTCAGTCATTATGAATTGGGTTCTCACTACGAAAAAACTTCGTAAAAAATAAAAAGAAAAAGAAAATAAGAATAACTATTCAACAAGCTTTCCATAATATCGTGGATGTACTTGTGTGGATCTTTGACTCGGGCGTCATTCCTCCTTCACTGACATATCAAGTAAACCAAAATCCTTAATACATCAACGAATGGGAAGGGGACGGTCGGGAGGGCCCCAGTCGTCAATGATTACGGGGCCACTACTAAATACTGTATTAGGTTTTCTTTATCTCCTTACAGGAGTCAAACCTATAATTTACTAGTGGCCCCTCCATCATTGACGAACATGCCTGATATCTAAGACTGGAGGGAGACATTCGTAATCATATCATAACTCTAGTAAAAGCAGATAATCAAACAACCACATAGTATTCTTACTTCGAAAAAATATATATTTATTGGCGTAGCACATAAATACAAAAAGGGGTTCAAGCAGGAGCGTGCTTCAAAGAAGCCTGCTTGATAAAAAGGGTTAACTCTTGAGACTCTGCAAACAGATCTGTAAGTTAAAAAGGCACCCCACTCAACATAAGTGGTGAAAAATAAAAACTTATAAGTTTGCATGTGCACATAAAACCCCATAATACTAGTGGATACATCTTGCAAAATATATCCAATACTTAAAATTAAATTGCTTTCACAGCTAAAACTACTATAACAACACTGTTGTACTACCATTGTACTAGCACAATTTCCTGCACTGAATAGTACAGAGAAATGTTCATATCACACTACTCATAACTAGTATCACAGCTCTTATACTCCGGCGGGGTCTAGGGTGTCCTATGTTACACTGACTGCACCCCCCCCCCCCTTTTCCTTGAAATTAAACAAAAGTGACTTAAGGGCAACCTAGACCCTCTGCCTTAAAGCTATACATGGCAAGGAAGGTTTGTCTAGAGCTACTGACAGGTATCGAGTCAAAAACATATGATTAGAGGCCCACAAATGTGTGGACGTAATATCTTCCACAGAAAAATTCTTAAGGAAACGCAAAGAGGCTGCCCATTTGCGTAAATCGTGGGCCCGACCCACAACGCCGGGAATACAGTACTCTCTTTAATGACCTCGACCAAAAGAGAAGCCAATCTACGTTTCAGCAAGCGCTTACCCGTACTTGCTACCCATAAAGCACCCTGGGGGTTTAGAGGAGCTACTCTCAAATATTTGGTTAGAGCCTGCACTGGACATAAATTATGGTGCACCTTTCCCCTTTTCAACGCCGGCACAGTGAACTCTGAAAACACGTGTTCACTGTGCTCATTCTTGGCTATGAACCCTGGGGAAGGTGCAATGTGAATACACTCATTAAGCCTACCAAACCTGAGGCAATTAGGTGTGTTGCTCATCGCCGCCAGCTCAGACACTCTGTTCCCGGTGGCCAAAGCCAAAAAGGAAGACAGCCTTTTTTAAGATTAATGTAAAGTCTGCAGTATTATGGTACAGACGGGAATGAAGTAAAGACAATGCTTTGTCCAGAGACCAAGTAGGCATGAGCTGACGGGGAGGTGGACGGAGTTTAAAACATGCCCTCATAAAACCTGTTTCCTCCGCGACTGGTATGGTGAGACCGGTAAGGTCCCAAAATGGCATCCTAATCGCTGTTAAGTGATTTTTTAACGTTACCACAGATAACCATTTCTGCTCGAACAGATAATTTAAATAATTAAAAACTAACGCCACCGAGGGCACAGTTTGTTCTGTCCTAAGGATCCAAGAAGTAAAGGCTTGCCAATGTGATTGATACTGTTGTTTTGTAGACTGAGTATATTGATTCATTAATTTATTGGTCACGTCTCTACCATACAGTGCTAGCCACTTGGCCTCCTGAATGTCCATAATGCAAAAGTCAGCGAGGTCGCTAGGTTGCCAATCGTGTCTAAGTGGAAAAACCCGACCGGGAGCGACACCGGGTGCAGGCACCACGTTTTCAATTGCTGGTACCACAACTGCGCCGGCCACAGGGGCGCGATTAGTGAGACTAAGCCCCGATAATCTCGTAGTTTGTTTACTACATGGCACATTAGAGACGCGTCTGGCGGCGGAAACAGATAGATGGAACTCCACCTGTTCCAGTCTGGCCCCCCTGCCGGCGTTATCGTCCGGCGGGTGAGGTACATTGGGAGTTTGTGAGTCTCCTCGGACGCAAACAGATCCACTTGTGGATGGTAAAGCTCCGCAATCATTTGGTTGAAAATGGGTTGCTTGAGCTCCCATTCTACTGTTGTGCTCTGTCTCCGAGACAGAGCGTCTGCCCAGACGTTTGCTACGCCTGGGAAATAAGATGCGTGAAGATGAATGTCCAGCCTGTTGGCTAGAAAAAAAATCTCTTCTGACACGTTTAGCAACTTCCGAGACCTCGTTGACCCTTGTTTCTGAATACAGTGAACTGCATTCAGATTGTCCATTCTGAAGGCCACCGACTTGCCCCGTAAAGTAGAGCCGTGAGCCTGAAGGAAATATAAGGGGACTAGTAATTCTTTGACATTGATGTGGG
Source organism: Paralithodes platypus (assembly GCA_032716605.1). Taxonomy (NCBI): domain Eukaryota; kingdom Metazoa; phylum Arthropoda; class Malacostraca; order Decapoda; family Lithodidae; genus Paralithodes; species Paralithodes platypus. The sequence continues at coordinate 53,642,014 of CM064503.1, read as the reverse complement.
AGATTTCTAAATGGGACCAAAGCCCTTGACCCTGGTGCCCTTGGTTTGACTGAAAACCCCAACCTATCGTTCCTGACGCATCCGTGTCTACCCATACCGTCGGCGGAGGAGAGGTCCATGACATTATTGAGTGCAACATTTCCCTCTTCGCCCAGACCGCTAGTAAGGTGTGGATTAATTTTGGTATGGGCCATAATTTTTCCGCCGGTAACAGTGGAAAATATATGTTGCCCTCCAATATTAAACGCTTTACTTTCAACCGGCCCAACATTACAGTTAGTTGAATCCAGTTGAGAGAGCCGACCAGAGACTCCCAGATTCTCCGTGTCGTAGTCGGACTGTGAAGGAATAGGAACAGTTTCCTGCGAAACCTGTTTCGATTGTCCACACTCTGACTCAGAGTGAGAGCAGCTGTGTCTCAAACCAGCCCTATCCACTGAACTACTCGTGAGGGAACAAGGTTTGACTTTACCAGATTTACCTTGAACCCTAGAGTTTTGACATGTTTTAATGTTATATTGACATGATTTATGCATACTTGCTCCGTCTCTGCCACCACTGGCCAGTCGTCTAGGTACCACAAAATCCTGATCCCTTGTTTTAACAATGGCATCAGGGCTTGCTGGACTAATTTTGTGAATAAGCGAGGTGCCAGGTTCAATCCGAATGGCATCCTCTGAAAAACATAATTTTGATGCCTGATCCGTAAGGCCAGAAATCTTTGAAATCTTTTGTTTACCGAGACGTGCCAATTATAGGTTTGACTCCTGTAAGGAGATAAAGAAAACCTAATATTTAGTAGTGGCCCCGTAATCATTGACGAACATGCCTATTACATAAGGCATCCTCTTCAAACACTAATCCGCCGTAGTTTGAATCTACCGCGCAGAGCATTTAAAAACTGAGGAGCCTTCATCATGAGCACACGCGACCTCACTCATGGCTTCAGTCATTATGAATTGGGTTCTCACTACGAAAAAACTTTGTAAAAAATAAAAACAAAAAGAAAATAAGAATAACTATCTAATAAGCTTTCCATCATATCGTGGATGTACTTGTGTGGATCTTTGACCAGACGCTGATTCAGGCATCATTCTTCCTTCACTGACATATCAAGTAAACCAAAATCCTCAATACATCAACGAATGGGAAGGGGATGGTCGGGAGGGCCCCAGTCGTCAATGATTACGGGGCCACTACTAAATATTAGGTTTTCTTTATCTCCTTACAGGAGTCAAACCTATAATTTATTAGTGGCCCCTCCATCATTGACGAACATGCCTGATTTCTAAGACTGGAGGGGGACATTCGTAATCATATCATAACTCTAGAAAAGCAGATAATAAAAACAACCACATAGTATTCATACTTTTGAAAATATATTTTAATAAGGCGTAGGTCGGATATATACAAGAAAGGGGTTCAGGCAGGTGCGTGCTTCAAAGAAGCCTGCCTGACAAAAAATGGGTAACTCTGAAGATTCTGTGAACAGATCTGTAGTTACAAAGGCACCCCACTCAACGAGTGGTGACAAAAATAACAAGTTATCAGTTTATATGTGCACATAATAAACCCCAAAATAATCGTGGAGATAAATTGCAAAAGATCTCCACTGTTTTAATATTAAATTGCTTTCGCAGCTAAAACTACTATAACAACCCCGTTGTTTTGTACTAACATTGTACTAGCACAATTTCTCGCTGAGAAATTTTCATATCACATTAACCATAAATTGTATCACAGCTCTCACACTCTGGCGGGGTCTAGGATGTCCTATGTCAACTGACTGCACCCCCCCACCCCCCTTTCCTTGAAAGTAAACAAAAGTGACTGCAGGGCCACCTAGACCCTCTGCCTTAAAGCTATACATGGTAAGGAAGGTTTATCTAGAGCAACTGACAAGTATCTAGACAAAAAGGTATGATTAGACGCCCACAACTGAGTGGACGCAATATCTTCTACTGAAAAAAATTTCAGGAAACGTAAAGAGGCTGCCCATTTGCGTAAATCGTGGGCCCGACCCACAACGCCGGGATTACTCTCTTTAATGACTTCGACCAGAAGAGAGGCTAATCGCCGTTTAAGTAAGCGTTTACCCGTACTTGCTACCCATAAAGCACCTTGGGGGTTTAGAGGAGCTACTCTCAAATATTTGGTTACAGCTTGCACTGGACACAGATTATGATGCACCTTTCCCCTTTTTAACGCCGGCACCGTGAACTCAGAAAACACGTGTGCACTGTGCTCATTCTTGGCTACAAATCCCGGGGAAGGTGCAATGTAAATACATTCATTAAGTCTACCAAACCTAAGGCAATTAGGTGTGTTGCTCATCGCCGCCAGCTCAGACACTCTGTTCCCGGTGGCCAAAGCCAAAAGGAAAACAGCCTTTTTTAAGAGTAATGCAAAATCTGCAGTATTTTGGTACAGACGAGAGTGAAGTAAAGACAAAGCTTTGTCCAGAGACCAAGTAGGCATGAGCTGACGGGGAGGTGGGCGGAGTTTAAAACAAGCTCTCATAAAACCTGTTTCCTCTGCCACCGGTATGGAGAGACCTGTAAGGTCTAAAAAGGGCACTCTAATCGCAGTTAAGTGATTTTTTAACGTTACCACAGATAAACGTTTCTGCTCAAACAGAAAATTTAAATAATTGAAAACTAAAGCTACTGATGGCACAGTCTGTTCTGTTCTGATGATCCAAGAAGTAAAGGCTTGCCAATGTGAGTGATACTGTTGTTTCGTAGACTGAGTATATTGATTTAATAATTTATTGGTCACATTTCTACTGTATGGTGCTAGCCACTTGGCCTCCTGAATGTCCATAATGCAAAAGTCAGCGAGGTCGCTAGGTTGCCAATCGTGTCTAAGTGGAAATACCCGACCGGGAGCGTCACCGGGTGCGGGCACCACGTTTTCAATTGCTGGTACCACAACTGCGCCGGCCATAGGGGCGCGATTAGTGAGACTAAGCCTCGATAATCTCGTAGTTTGTTCACTACGTGGCACATTAGTGACGCATCTGGCGGCGGAAACAGATAGATGGAGCTCCATCTGTTCCAGTCTGTCACTAGGGCGTCTGGCCCCCTGCCGGCGTTTTCGTCCGGCGGGTGAGGTATAGAGGGAGTTTGTGAGTCTCCTCGGACGCAAACAGATCCACTTGTGGATGGGAGAGCTCTGCAATCATTAGGTTGAAAATGGGTTGCTTGAGCTCCCATTCTACTGTCGTCCTCTGTCTCCGGGACAGAGCGTCTGCCCAGACGTTCGCTACGCCTGGGAGATAAGATGCATGAAGATAAATGTCTAGTTTGTTGGCTAGAGTAAAAATCTCTTCCGACACGTTTAGCAACCTCCTTGACCTCGTTGATCCCTGTTTCTGAATACAGTGAACTGCGTTCAGATTGTCCATTCTGAAGGCCACCGACTTGCCCCGTAACGCAGGGCCGTGAGCCTGAAGGAAATACAAGGGGACTAGTAATTCTTTGACATTGATGTGAGAGATTTCTAAGTGGGACCAAAGCCCCTGACCCTGGTGCCCCTGATTTGACTGAAATCCCCACCCTATTGTGCCTGACGCATCCGTGTCTACCCATACCGTTGGTGGAGGAGAGGTCCATGACATTATGGAGTGCAACGTTTCCCTCTTTGCCCAGACCGCTAGTAAGGTGTGGATTAATTTCGGGATGGGCCATAATTTTCCCGCCGGTAAGAGCGGGAAATATTTGTTGCCTTCCAATATTAAACGTTTTACTTTCAACCGGCCCAACATGACAGTTAGTTGAATCCAGTTGAGAGAGCCGACCAGAGACTCCCAGACCCTCCGCGTCGTAGTCAGACTGTGAAGAAACATGAACAGTTTCCTGCGAAACCTGTTGCGATTGTCCACACTCTGACTCAGAGTGAGAGCGGCCGTGTCCCAGACCAGCCCTATCCACTGAATTACTCGTGAGGGAACAAGGTTTGACTTTACCAGATTTACCTTGAACCCTAGAGTTTTGACATGATTTAAAATTATATTGACATGTTTGATGCATAATTGTTGTGTCTCTGCCACCACCAGCCAGTCGTCTAGGTACCACAACACTCTGATTCCTTGTTTTAACAACAGCATCAGGGCTTGCCGGACTAATTTCGTGAATAATCGAGGTGCTAGGTTCAAACCGAATGGCATCCTTTGAAAAACAAAATTTTGGTGCCTGATCCGTAAGGCCAAAAACCTTTGAAATCTTTTGTTGACCGATACGTGCCAATAGGCGTCTGTCAGGTCTAGTGAACACATCCAACCTCCCGGCGGAAGTGTTAGCCTGATTTGGTGTACTGTTAACATTCGGAAAGACTCGTTGTGAATATGGAGGTTCAGATAAGACAGGTCTACGACCGGTCTCATCTGAACACTGTCCCTTTTGGGAACCAAAAATAGTTTGGACGTGAATACAGGGTAATTTGGGGGGACCGGGATGATGACATTCTTGGCAATCATTTCCTGGACCAGCGACTCCACCTCTAAAGAAACAAAATTCGCCGTTGTCGGCTGACGTAAGTGAGGTCGCCGGAGCCACTGCCAAGTGATGCCTTTGCATGCCACCATCCGTGCCCAAGTGTTTAACGGCCATGCTTGGTGACACGTTCCGACCCAGTTAGCAGACAAGGGTTCGCCGGCTGTACTTCCCTCGGGTCCGCCGGCCTTAAGGTTGGCACCGGGAGTGAGAGAGACTTTAGTTTTTTGATGGTGGGGTTGGTGGTGCTGGACGCTTCGCCGGCTGGCTGGTGTTGGCCGAAGACTGGCCCTGACCTGGCTTATTATGGCCGCGTCCTCTCTGACCTGAAAACCTACTCTGTCCATGCCTGTACTGACCTTGGGTGGAGTGGGAGGACTTAGGCGGAAGAAAGGGCTTAGATCCCCCCGGCTGAGCTTTAGCGGTTGGCCTGGGTTTGGGGAAGTTAAAGGCAGGTTTCTTAGAAGGGGAGGGACTGTGTTTAAAGGCCTGCGCCATATTAAACACCGTTCGCCACACTTCAGGGGACATTAAAGAGGGAGTAAGCACTGGTGACATGACCACCTGATTCGCAATGCGATCAGGCAGTTTGCGAACTAAAGACATTCTGAGATCTTGTCTTGCTCGTACCGCCTCAAGCAAGGCGGTGCGTATGTCACCCAGAGATTGGATTGACGACTGGAGAAGCAGTCGCCGGGATAATTCAACCGATCTTCTGGCATCCGCGTCTGCGATTGCCTGAGTGGACCGAAGTAAAGACTTAGCTACCTGTTGAGACACTATGTATTGAGAGAACAGGCGAAAAGCTTTCCCCCATAGCCTAAATTCTCGGTCTAGGTGAGTTGGGGTAGGGGTAGTGAAAGGGTCTTTTAGCTCACAAAGATTAAGTGTAGGGGCAGCTAGGAAAGAAAACAAAGCTGACGGGACTCCGCCGGCAGAACCTACCGGCATGGAGAACCACGAATGAGTATTTATTAGTGGCCCCTCCATCATTGACGAACATGCCTATTACATAAGGCATCCTCTTCAAACACTAATCCGCCGTAGTTTTGAATCTACCGCGCAGAGCATTTAAAAACTGAGGAGCCTTCATCATGAGCGCACGCGACCTCACTCATGGCTTCAGTCATTATGAATTGGGTTCTCACTACGAAAAAACTTCGTAAAAAATAAAAACAAAAAGAAAATAAGAATAACTATCTAATAAGCTTTCCATCATATCGTGGATGTACTTGTGTGGATCTCTGACCAGACGCTGATTCAGGCATCATTCCTCCTTCTCTGCTCTGCGCTCAGCCTGCCCGGACGTGCCTCCCCACGCTCCGCTAGTTCCGCATTCGTTGCGTCCCTAGTGAGTTTTTTCTCATTTGTTTACTCCAGGATGTATCGAGTAAGGTTAGGATAGGCGTAGCAGGAGTGTCCTGGGCTGGTTGCCCGCAGTGCAGTGTATTTTGGGTCGTGTGTATGGGGCATCTATTTCGGATGTACCCTCGTGGTCCCGTTGTGGACATGTGAACTTTTTCACAGTTGAGTTAGTTTGTGATGCAGGCGGCTTTCACTACGCGTTAATTATTGCTGCCTTTTATCTTTCTGATGAGGTAAGCTTTGTTTTCTGACGTTCCCAGCGTATTTTTCTTCACTTAGTGAAGTTTTTTCTGGGTCCCGAGTCAGTCTTCCCTTTGTCGGAAGTATTTGCTACGGTGGTGTGTTGGCGGTGGTTCCTGTTGTGATATTTCCAGTGTTTGTGTATATTTCAACATTTATTATGCCGTCTACCTAGGCCTAGCCAGCCGCTCGTAGCTTTGCCACATGTACTAGTGTTATTGTTTATTATTTATAAATATGCCCTACTGTGTCATGTGTATCCGGGTTTTAGTTGTGTATTGGCTAATTCCTCGGACTATAATTGTTTCCTGGTTTAGTTGTGTATTGGCTAATTCCACGGATTATTGAGTGACCTTGGGTTAGTCGTGCGTGGCTCTCCTCGTGTCTCTTGTTTGTTCAGATGGTGTCTGTTCAGGGTGGGTTTCCTTCCGGCGGGTTTTTTCTCGGTTTCACCATGAAAAAATCCCGGCCGAGAGCCGTGTTGGGCCACACGTGGTTGTTAACACTGGCTTGTTTCCCCGGCGTTGGGGTGTCTGTGGCTCTCCAGGACTGCGTCTCTGTGGGTGCCTGGTTTCAGGCCTCCTTTGATTCCCGGGATGGCTGTACCCATCTATAAAACGTGGTTCATGCGGACATACGTTATGTAGTTTTTCTACCCGGTTTTACAAAAACCACATGAAAAACCTAGCTGTTGTTTTAGGCTTTCCTCCCCGGCGATCTTTTACAAAGAAGTGGGGACAGGAACTTATGGGGTTAACGTTTGGACATCTCACCCGGCGGGTGTACCTGGGTAGGGTGGGATGAACGACTTATGTCTTGCAGTTAGTTAACCAATCCATTTTAAGTGATACTATGTGTATCGCCGCCTTTACACTTACGGCGATTGAAGGTTCAATTAGGTTAATATCGATTCTTCACACCCGGCGGGTGCTCCTAGGTGGAGGAACTAAGGAATTTACAAAATTCGATTTCGATTTAACCACTTAATTTAGTGATACAATTAGGTATCGCCGCCTTCAAACTTACGGCGATCTTTTGTGACAATTCGTTAGACATCAGATCTCGTATCATCCTGCCCTGTACTATTCTACTAAAATATTTCAAGGGCCGGCGTCTTTATGGGGGGTTGCTTTGTTACAAAATTGAATCTTGAGACAGTCACCACCACCAAGAGACTATAAGCGCCATGCTGGACCGTTATATTATATCAGAGGGTATTCTTCACTTTCTTTAACAAAAGATTTGTTTAGATATTCTGAACCCCGCCGCGTAGCGAGCTGTGTTCGTTGTGTCATTACATCTCGTTACCCGGCGGGTTATTAACACTTGTGTGCGAACATGTTGGGTTAACCTTATGAGCATTAATTCCTGGAAATTTTCTTTTTTTCCAGAGCTGAGCTTCGGCGGCCCAATACAGACCCGGCGGTAGTTTTCTCCCACCAGTCTCTGTCATGGCTACCGTGGCCCCAGTTTTTGCTTTGTGCACTACCCCTGCTTGTGCTGGTATCCCTATTTTTGCGCATACCCTTTGCATAAGGTGTGTTAAATGTCTAGACCGTTCAAGGGGTCTCTGGGTTATGCGTAATTGTTCTTTTTGCTCCCAATTAGCTGTAAAGGTCCTTTGTGATAATGATAAGACCGCGGCGGTAGCGTTGAGAGAAGTCAGGCAACAGATGTCAGCCTACACTACCATTGTTGCGCATAAATCACTTCAATGTGACAACGTCCCACTTTGGGATAGATTGCTCTCCGAACACCCTCCCCCTAAACGTTCCTCTAGAGTCACGAGTATTAAGCCGGCGGAGACTGGTCAGGGTTCTGTATCTTCTGCTGCTACACCTAAACGCCCAAGAGAGCCTACACCCCCGGTATCCGCCTCCTCGTCTCGGGCGAGATCTCGGTCTAGGTCACCTCTCAGACACCAGTCATCTAGTCGTGCCTCTTCACCGGCGAGTAAGAAGAGTAGGACGGAAGGTTCCACCAGTGGTCACGGCGAGGAATCCTCCAGATCTAAGAGTAGTTCGCGGTCACACCGTAGCCATAAATCCTCCAAAAAGGATTCACATAAACGGAAGTCCTCTCGACATTCACCAACTTCTAGTGCATCTCATCGTACCTCTACCCCAGACAGAGTTTGTGTTACGGCCCAAGGGTCCAGTGCAGCGCCAGTCCCAAAAGAGGATTTGCCACTTAATATTTTAACCCTGGAATTGGAAAGTTCAGGGGGTTCAGTAATTGAGAATGTTTCAGACTCTCAAGAGAGCGTAGGCCAGGGCCTCGGTGTTTGGCGGTTTGCTCAACCAGGGTCTGACCACCCACGTCCGACTCAAACGAGTCACACAGTAGCCGATGTCCACAGGGACGCGGCGATCCCATCCTCTATCCCAGACTTATCTTGGCAACAAGGTACCCCTGCCTCGGCGGGGTCTTCTCAGGAGGATCAGGAGGAGAAAGACGAAGTTTCAATAATTTCGGAGATGGAAGGACAAGGGTCAGGCTCAGGCTTGGACGCCGCACAGGATACTAATGATTCACCTGTAAGTTCTTCATCAAACCAGTTTGTTACGGCACAAGAAATTAATGGGCTGCTTACTCATGCTTTATCTAAATTTTTTGGCCAACAACAGGAAAACCCCACAATGGAGTTGGGGGCTCCCACGACAAGTTCTACGGTACGGCCTCTGATGACTTCGATTGATTTATCTAAGATCCCTAACCCTCCCACTCTGTTAACCTCAGGGATCACTAGGCCTGCTACGGCGGCATTGACAACTTCAAATGTCAGGGTCATAACGGATGTCAATCCACCCCCTCTAGACAAAGCACCTCTTAGAAAGGTAGCTATGACCTTACTTTATGGGCCAGACGAGTCATGGGTTCTTTTGAACCCCTCTAAACCAGAGCTTGCCCTTGTCAGGGGAACTCCCGGTACCGCGTGAGTGGGTCATCCAGGGCAATAAGTCAAAGAAATTAAGGGCCGTGGATACTTTGGGTAATGTTCTGGACGTAAACATCAAGGCTATACCTAGTTATTATCACCAAGATTATTTTGTGTATGCTTCTAAGCCTGCTTTACCCCCTGCCTCAGCTTCAAAACTATTTTCAGACTGGTCTAAGCTGGATGGGTTTAATGATATTAAGACTCTGTCAGCTCTCACTCCTGAACTAGATTTACAGACCGTCACAGACGACGCAGCTAATCCAGTTTTGAAGGTGGGACAGTTGGGGCCAGGACCTTGGGTAGATTGGGAGGTAGAGGCTCAAAACTTTGCAACCACTTTCACTTCTAAATCTTCCCACCAGATCCCTCAAGATACTCATTCATGGTTCTCCATGCCGGTGGGTTCTGCCGGCGGAGTCCCGTCAGCTTTGTTTTCATTTCTAGCTGCCCCTAAGATTAATCTTTGTGAGCTGAAGGACCCGTTCACTACCCCTACCCCTACTCACCTAGACAGAGAATTTAGGCTACGGGGAAAAGCTTTTCGCCTGTTCTCGCAGTACATAGTATCTCAGCAGGTGGCTAAGTCTTTACTACGGTCCACTCAGGCAATCGCAGATGCGGATGCTCGAAGATCGGTTGAGTTATCCCGGCGACTGATTCTTCAGTCGTCAATCCAATCCTTGGGTGACATACGTACCGCCTTGCTTGAGGCGGTACGAGCACGACAAGATCTTAGGATGTCGTTAGTTCGCAAGCTACCTGATCGCATTGCTAATCAGGTGGTTATGTCACCAGTGCTTACTCCCTCTTTAATGACCCCTGAAGTGTGGCGAACGGTGTTCAATATGGCACAGGCCGTTAAGCACAGTCCCACCCCTTCTAAGAAACCTGCATTTAACTTCCCCAAACCCAGGCCTACCACTAAAGCTCAGCCAGGGGGATCTAAACCTTTTCTTCCGCCTAAGTCCTCCCACTCCCCCCAGGGTCAGTACAGGCATAGACAGAGTAGGTTTTCAGGTCAGAGAGGACGCGGCCAGAATAAGCCAGGTCAGGGCCAGTCTTCGGCCAACACCAGCCAGCCGGCAAAGCGTCCAGCACCACCAACCCCACCATCAAAAAACTAAAGTCTCTCTCACTCCCGGTGCCAACCTTAAGGCCGGAGGAACCGAGGGTAGTACAGCCGGCAAACCCTTGTCTGCTAACTGGGTCGTTCCGAACGTGTCGCCAAGCATGGCCGTTAAACACTTGGGCACGGATGGTGGCACGCAAAGGCATCACTTGGCAGTGGCTCCGGCGACCTCGATTACGTCAGCCGACAACTGCGAATTTTGTTTCTTTAGAGGTGGAGTCACTAGCCCAGGAAATGATTGCCAAGAATGTCATCATCCCGGTCCCACCAAATTACCCTGTATTCACGTCCAAACTATTTTTGGTTCCCAAAAGGGACAGTGTTCAGATGAGGCCGGTCGTAGACCTGTCTTATCTGAATCTTCACATTCACAACGAATCTTTCAGAATGTTAACAGTACACCAAATCAGGCTAACACTTCCACCGGGAGGTTGGATGTGTTCACTAGACCTGACAGACGCCTATTGGCACGTATCGGTCAACAAAAGATTTCAAAGGTGTTTGGCCTTACGGATCAGGCACCAAAATTTTGTTTTTCAGAGGATGCCGTTCGGCTTGAACCTAGCACCTCGATTATTCACAAAACTAGTCCGGCAAGCCCGGATGCCATTGTTAAAACAGGGGATCAGAGTGTTGTGGTATCTAGACGACTGGCTGGTGGTGGCAGAGACACAACAATTATGCATAAAACATGTCAATATCATTTTAAATCATGTCAAAACTCTAGGCTTCAAGGTAAATCTGGTAAAGTCAAACCTTGTTCCCTCACGAGTAATTCAGTGGATAGGGCTGGTCTGGGACACCGCCGCTCTCACTCTGAGGCAGAGTGTGGACAATCGCAACAGGTTTCGCAGGAAACTGTTCAGGTTTCTTCACAGTCTGACTACGACGCGAAGGGTCTGGGAGTCTCTGGTCGGCTCTCTCAACTGGATTCAACTAACTGTCAAGTTGGGCCGGTTAAAAGTAAAACGATTAATATTGGAAGGCAACAAATATTTCCCGCTCTTACCGGCGAAAAAATTATGGCCCATCCCGAAATTAATCCACACCTTACTAGCGGTCTGGGCGAAGAGGGAAACATTGCACTCAATAATGTCATGGACCTCTCCTCCACCAACGGTATGGGTAGACACGGATGCGTCAGGCACAATAGGGTGGGGATTTCAGTCAAATCAGGGGCACCAGGGTCAGGGGCTTTGGTCCCACTTAGAAATCTCTCACATCAATGTCAAAGAATTACTAGTCCCCTTGTATTTCCTTCAGGCTCACGGCCCGGCGTTACGGGGCAAGTCGGTGGCCTTCAGAATGGACAATCTGAATGCAGTCCACTGTATTCAGAAACAAGGGTCAACGAGGTCAAGGAAGTTGCTAAACGTGTCGGAAAAGATTTTTGCTCTAGCCAACAGTCTAGATATTTATCTTCACGCATCTTATCTCCCAGGCGTAGCGAACGTCTGGGCAGACGCTCTGTCCCGGAGACAGAGCACGACAGTAGAATGGTAGCTCAAGCAACCCATTTTCAACCTAATGATTGCAGAGCTCTCCCATCCACAAGTGGATCTGTTTGCGTCCGAGGAGACTCACAAACTCCCTCTATACCTCACCCGCCGGGCGAAAACGCCGGCAGGGGGGCCAGACGCCCTAGTGACAGACTGGAACAGATGGAGCTCCACCTATCTGTTTCCACCGCCAGATGCGTCACTAATGTGCCACGTAGTGAACAAACTACGAGATTATCGAGGCTTAGTCTCGCTAATCGCGCCTCTGTGGCCAACGCAGTTGTGGTACCAGCAATTGAAAATGTGGTGCCCGGACCCGGTATCGCTCCCGGTCGGGTATTTCCACTTAGACACGATTGGCAACCTAGCGACCTCGCTGACTTTTGCATTATGGACATTCAGGAGGCCAAGTGGCTAGCACCATACGGTAGAGATGTGACCAATAAATTACTCAATCAATATACTCAGTCTACGAAACGACAGTATCAATCACATTGGCAAGCCTTTACTTCTTGGATCGTTAGAACAGAACAAACTGTACCCTCAGTGGCATTAGTTTTTAATTATTTGAATTATCTGTTTGAGCAGAAACGTTTATCTGTGGTAACACTAAAAAATCACTTAACTGCGATTAGAGAGCCCTTTTTACACCTTACGGGTCTGTCCATACCGGTAGCGGAGGAAACAGGTTTTATGAGAGCATGTTTTAAACTCCGCCCACCTCCCCGTCAGCTCATGCCTACTTGGTCTCTGGACAAAGCTTTGTCTTTGCTTCACTCTCGTCTGTACCAAAATACTGCAGACTTTGCATTACTCTTAAAAAAGGCAGTTTTCCTTTTGGCTTTGGCCACCGGAAACAGAGTGTCTGAGCTGGCGGCGATGAGCAACACACCTAATTGTCTTAGGTTTGGTAGACTTAATGAATGTATTTCCATTGCACCCTCCCCAGGTTTTGTAGCCAAGAATGAGCATAGTGCACACGTGTTTTCTGAGTTCACGGTGCCGGCGTTAAAAAGGGGAAAGGTGCATCATAATCTATGTCCAGTGCAAGCTCTAACCAAATATTTGAGAGTAGCTCCTCGAAACCCCCAAGGTGCTTTATGGGTAGCAAGTACGGGTAAACGCTTACTTAAACGGCGATTAGCCTCTCTTCTGGTAGAAGTCATTAAAGAGAGTAATCCCGGCGTTGTGGGTCGGGCCCACGATTTACGCAAATGGGCAGCCTCTTTACGTTTCCTGAAAAAAATTTCAGTAGAAGATATCGCGTCCACGCAGTTGTGGGCGTCTAATCATACGTTTCTGTCTAGATACTTGTCAGTTGCTCTAGACAAACCTTCCTTACCATGTATAGCTTTAAGGCAGAGGGTCTAGGTGGCCCTGCAGTCACTTTTGTTTACTTTCACGGGAAAGGGGGGGGGGGGGGTGCAGTCAGTTGACATAGGACACCCTAGACCCCGCCGGAGTATGAGAGCTGTGATACAATTTAAGGTTAAAATGTGATATGAACATTTCTCTGCGAGAAATTGTGCTAGTACAATGTTGAGTACAAAACAACGGTGTTGTTATAGTAGTTTTAGCTGCGAAAGCAATTTAATATTAGAACAATGGAGTTCCTTTGCAATTTATCTCCAAGTTTATTTTGGGGTTTATTATGTGCACATATAAACTTATAACTTGTTATTTTTTTGTCACCACTCGTTGAGTGGGGTGCCTTTGTAACTACAGATCTGTGTTCAGAATCTTCAGGGTTACCCATTTTGTTCTCAGGCAGGCTTCTTTGAAGCACGCACCTGCCTGAACCCCCTTTTTCTTGTATATTTTCGGCCTACGCCGGGTTAAATATATTTTTCAAAAGTAAGAATACTATGTGGTTGTTTTTATTATCTGCTTTTCTAGAGTTATGATATGATTACGAATGTCCCCCTCCAGTCTTAGAAATCAGGCATGTTCGTCAATGATGGAGGGGCCACTAATAAATTATAGGTTTGACTCCTGTAAGGAGATAAAGAAAACCTAATATTTAGTAGTGGCCCCGTAATCATTGACGACTGGGGCCCTCCCGACCATCCCCTTCCCATTCGTTGATGTATTGAGGATTTTGGTTTACTTGATATATCAGTGAAGGAGGAATGACGCCTGAATCAGCGTCTGGTCAGAGATCCACACAAGTACATCCACGATATGATGGAAAGCTTATTAGATAGTTATTCTTATTTTCTTTTTATTTTTATTTTTTACGAAGTTTTTTCGTAGTGAGAACCCAATTCATAATGACTGAAGCCATGAGTGAGGTCGCGTGCGCTCATGATGAAGGCTCCTCAGTTTTTAAATGCTCTGCGCGGTAGATTCAAAACTACGGCGGATTAGTGTTTGAAGAGGATGCCTTATGTAATAGGCATGTTCGTCAATGATTACGGGGGCCACTACTAAATATTAGGTTTTCTTTATCTCCTTACAGGAGTCAAACCTATAATCTTGAGGGATCTGGTGGGAAGATTTGGAAGTAAATGTGGTTGCAAAGTTTTGAGCCTCTGTCTCCCAATCTACCCAAGGTCCTGGACCCAACTGCCCCACCTTCAAGACTGGATTAGCTGCTTCGTCTGTGACGGTTTGTAAATCAAGTTCAGGAGTGAGAGCTGACAGAGTCTTAATGTCATTAAACCCATCCAGCTTAGACCAGTCTGAAAACAATTTTGAAGCTGAGGCAGGGGGTAAAGCTGGCTTAGTAGCATACACAAAATAGTCTTGGTGATAATAACTAGGTATAGCCTTTATATTGACGTCTAGTACATTTCCCAAAATATCCAAGGCCCTTAATTTCTTTGATTTATTGCCCTGGATGACCCACTCACGCGGTACTGGGAGTTCCCCTGACAAGGTAGGTTGGGCGAGCTCTGGTTTAGTGGGGGTCAAAAGGACCCATGACTCGTCTGGTCCATAAAGCAAGGGCATAGCTACCTTTCTGAGAGGCGCCTTGTCTAGAGGGGGTGGATTGACATCCGTTATAACCCTTACATTGGAAGTGGTCAATGCCGCCGTAGCCGGCCTAGTAACCACTGATGGTGACAGAGTGGGGGGGTTAGGGATCTTAGATAAAGCAAGAGAAGTCATCAGAGGCCGTACCGTAGAACTTGTCGTGGGAGCCCCCAAGTCCACTGTGGGAGTTTCCTGTTGTTGGCCAAAAATTTTAGATAAAGCATGACTAACTAGCCCATCAATTTCCTGCGCAGTGACAAATTGAGTTGATGATGAACTTCCTGGTGAAGCATTAATATCCTGCGCGGCGTCTAAGCCTGAACCTGACCCTTGCCCTTCCATCTCCGAAATTACTGAAACCTCGTCTTTCTCCTCCTGATCCTCCTGAGAAGACCCCGCCGAAGCTGGGGTACCTTGCTGCCAAGATAAGTCAGGAATAGAGGATGGGATCGCCGCGTCCCTGTGGACGTCAGCTACTGTGTGACTAGTTTGAGTCGGAAGTGGGTGGTCAGACCCTGGCCGAGAAAATCGCCAAACACCGAGGCCCTGGCCTACACTTTCTTGAGAGTCTGAAACATTCTCAATCACTGAACCCCCTGAACTCTCCAATTCCAGGGTTAAAATATTAATAGGTAAATCCTCTTGAGGGACAGGCACCGCACTGGACCCTTGAGACCTAACACAAACTCTGTCTGGGGTAGAGGTACGATGAGAAGCACTAGAAGCTGGCGAATGTAGGGAGGTCTTTCGTTTATGGGAATCCTTTTTGGAAGATTTATGGCTACGGTGTGACCGTGAACTACTCTTTGATTTGGAGGATTCATCGCCGTGACCACTGGTGGAACTTTCCGTCCTACTCTTCTTACTCGATGGTGAAGAGGCAAGACTAGATGACTGGCGTCTGAGAGGTGACCTAGACCGAGATCTCGCCCGAGACGAGGAGGCGGACGCCGGGGGTGTAGGCTCTCTTGGACGTTTCGGAGTAGCAGCAGAAGACACAGAACCCTGACCAGTCTCCGCCGGCTTATGACTAGTGACTCGAGAGGAACGTTTAGGGGGAGGGTGTTCAAAAAGCAGTCTATCCCAAAGAGGGACGTTGTCACATTGAAGTGACTTATGAGCTACAACCGTAGTGTATGCTGACATCTGTTGCCTAACTTCTCTTAACGCGACCGCTGCGGTCATATCATTGTCGCATAGGACCTTAACAGCTAATTGGGAGCAAAAGGAACAATTACGCATAACCCACAGACCCCTTGAACGGTCTAGACATTTAACACACTTTATGCAAAGAGTATGCGCAAAAATAGGGATACCGGCACAGGTGGGGGTAGTGCATAAAGCAAAGACTGGGGCTAAGGTAGCCATGACAGAGACTGGTGGGTAAAACTACTGCCGGGTCTGTATTGGTCCGCCGGAGCCCAGCTCTGGAAAAAAGAAAATTTCCAGGAATTAATGCTCATAAGGTTAACCCAACATGTTCGCACACAAGTGTTAATAACCCACCGGGTAACGAGATGTAATGACACAACGATCACAGCTCGCTACGCGGTGGGGCTCGGAATATCTAAACATATCTTTTTAAGAAAGTGAAGAATACCCTCTGACATAATATAACGGTCCAGCATGGCGTTTATAGTCTTTCTGGTGGTGACTGTCTCAAGATTCAAATTTGGAACAAAACAACCCCCCAAAAAGACCCCGGCCCTTGAAATATTTGAGTAGAATAACACAGGGCAGGCTGATACGAGATCTGATTTCTAACGAATTGTAACAAAAAGATCGCCATAAGTAAGAAGGCGGCGATACCTAAACGTATCACTTAATTAAGTGGTTAAATCGAAATTGAATTGTAAATTCGTTATTTCCTCCACCCAGGAGCATCCGCCGGGTGTAAAAACGATGTTAACCCTAATTGAACCTTCAATCGCCGTAAGTGTACAGGCGGCGATACAAAAAGTATCACTTAAAATGGATCGGTTAACTAACTGAATGACTTAGTTGTTCATCCCACCCTACCAAGGTACACCCGCCGGGTGAGATGTCAAAACGTTAACCCCATAAGTTCCTGTCCCCACTTCTTTGTAAAAGATCGCCGGGGAGGAAAGCCCTTAACAACAGCTAGGTTTTTCCTGTGGTTTGTAAAACCGGGTGGAAAAAACTACATAACATATGTTCGCATGAACAATGTTATTAGATGGGTACAGCCATTCCGCCGGGAATCAAAGGGAGCCTGAAACCAGGCACCAACACAGAGACGCAGTCCTGGAGAGCCACAGACACCTCATCGCCGGGGACACAAGCCTGTGTTGAAACCACGTGTGGCCCAACACGGCTCTCGGCCGGGTTTTTTTCATGGTGAAACCGAGAAAAAACCCGCCGGAAGGAAACCCACCACGATCAGACACCATCTGAACGTACAACGGACACGAAGGAAAGCCACGCACGACTAGCCTAAGTCCACACAATAATCCGTGGAATTAGCCAATACACAACTAAACCAGGAAACAAACATATTCCGAGGAATTAGCCAATACACAACTAAAACCCGGATACACATGACACAGTAGGGCATATTTATAAAAATAAACAATAACACTTGTACATGTGGCAAAGCTACGAGCGGCTGGCTAGGCCTAAGTAGACGGCATAAGAAAAGTTGAAATATACACAAAAACACTGGAAATATAACAACAGGAACCACCGCCAACACACCACTGTAGCAAATACTTCCGGCAAAGGGAAGACTGACTCGGGACCCAGAAAAAACTTCACTAAGTGAAGAAAAATACGCTGGGAACGTCAGTAAGCAAAGCTTACCTCATCAGAAAGATAAAAGGCAGCAATAATAAACGCGTAATGAAAGCCGCCTGCATCACAAGCTAACTCAACTGTGAAAAGATCACAAGTCCACAACAGGACCACGAGGGTACATCCGAAATAGATGCCCCAAACACACGACCCAAAATACACTGCACTGCGGGCAACCAGCCCAGGACACTCCTGCTACGCCTATCCTAACCTTACTCGATACATCCCGGAGTAAACAAAGGAGAAAAAACTCACTAGGGACGCAACAAATGCGGAACCAGCGGAGCGTGGGGAGACACGTCCGGGCAGGCTGAGCGCAGAGCAGAGAAGGAAGAATGACGCCTGAATCAGCGTCTGGTCAAAGATCCACACAAGTACATCCACGATATGATGGAAAGCTTATTAGATAGTTATTCTTATTTTCTTTTTGTTTTTATTTTTTACGAAGTTTTTTCGTAGTGAGAACCCAATTCATAATGACTGAAGCCATGAGTGAGGTCGCGTGCGCTCATGATGAAGGCTCCTCAGTTTTTAAATGCTCTGCGCGGTAGATTCAAACTACGGTGGATTAGTGTTTGAAGAGGATGCCTTATGTAATAGGCATGTTCGTCAATGATGGAGGGGCCACTAATAAATAAGCGTCTGTCAGGTCTAAGGAACACATCCCGGCAGAAGTGTTAGCCTGATTTGGTGCACTGTTAACATCCTGAATGACTCGTTGTGAATGTGAAGGTTCAGATAAGACAGGTCTACAACGGGTCTCATCTGAATACTGTCCCTTTTGGGTACCAAAAATAGCTTGGATGTGAAGACTGGGTAATTTGGAGGGACCGGGATGATGACATTATTGGCTATCATTTCCTTGATCAGTGACTCCACCTCTAATGAAACTAGATTCGCCGTTGTCGGCTGACGTAAACAAGGTCGCCGGAGCCACTGCCAAGTAATGCCTTTGCGTACCACCATCCTTGCCCAAGTATTTAACGGCCATGCTTTGTGACACGTTCGGAACGACCCAGTTAGCAGACAAGGGTTCGCCGGCTGTGCTACCCTCGGATCCACCCGCCTTGAGACCGGCCCCGGGAGTGAGAGAGACTTTAGTTTTTTGATGGTGGTGGAGGTGGTGGTGGTGGACGCATAGCCGGCTGGCCGGCGGTGGCAGAAGACGGGCCCTGACCTGGTTTGTTATAGCCTCGTCCTTTCTGACCTGTAAACTTACCCTGTTTATACCTGTACTGACCTTGGGGGGAGGAGGACTTAGGTAGGTGAAAGGGCTTAGATTCCCCCGGCTGTGCTTTTGCGACTGGCTTGGGTTTGGGAAAGTTAAAAGGTTTGTTAGAAGGGGTGGGACTTTGTTTAAAGGCCTGAGCCATATTGAAAACCATTCTCCACACATCAGGGGACATTAAAGAGGGAGTTAGCACTGGTGACATGACCACCTGATTCGCAATTCGATCAGGAAGTTTCCGCACCAAGGACATCCTGAGATCTTGTCTCGCTCGTACTGCCTCAAGTAAGGCTGTGCGGATATCACCCAATGACTGAATTGACGTTTGAAGGAGCAATCGCCGAGACAGTTCAACCGATCTTCTGGCATCCGCGTCTGCGATTGCCTGAGTGGATCGGAGCATCGATTTCGCCACCTGGTGCATCACAATGTACTGGGAGAAAAGTCTATACGCTTTCCCCCGTAGCTTAAATTCCCGGTCTAGGTGAGTTGGAGAAGGAGTAGTGAAAGGGTCCTTGAGTTCACATAGATTGATTTTGGGGGCAGCTAAGAAAGCAAACAAAGCCGAAGGGGCTCCGCCGGCAGAACACACTGGCATAGAGAACCAAGAATTACTATCCTGAGGAATTTGGTGGGAAGATTTTGAGGTGAAGGTGGTCGCAAAGTTTTGAGCCTCCTTCTCCCATTCCACCCAAGGTCCCGGGCCCAACTGCCCCACCTTCAACACTGGATTAGCAACTGTGTCCGTGACAGTTTGCAAATCTAATTCTGGAGTGAGAGCTGAGAGTGTTTTTATGTCATTAAAACCATCATGCTTGGACCAGTCAGAAAACAGTTTCGAAGTTGAGGCAGGGGGCAGGGCAGGTGTAGCAGTATATACAAAATAGTCCTGGTGATAATAGTTAGGAATGGCCTTAACATTAACATCTAGTACATTTCCCAAAGTATCCAAGGCCCGTAATTTTTTAGATTTATTGCCTTGGATTACCCACTCTCGTGGCACTGGAAGTTCCCCTGACAAGGTAGGTTGAGCGACCTCTGGTTTAGTGGGGATCAATTGTACCCATGACTCGTCGGGACCGTACAATAGGGGCATTGCTACCTTTCTTATTGGTGCTTTATCTAAAGGGGGCGGATTGACATCCGTTATAACCCTTACATTAGAAGTAGTCAGTGCCGCCGAAGCAGGCCTAGTGACCACAGATGGTGATATAGAGGGAGGGTGAGGAATCTTAGTCAAAGCAATAGAAGTCATCAGAGGCCGAACATTAGAACTTGTCATGGAAGCTCCCAGGTCCACTGTAGGAGTCTCCGGCTGTTGGCCGGTTCAGTCTAAAACTGAACCCGACTCTTGCACTTCCATGTCCGAGATAATAGATACTTCGTCTTTGTCATCTGGCTCCCCGTGAGAGGATTCCGCCGAAGCCGGAGTCCCGTCGTGTTGCCAAGACAAGTCTGGAATGGATGATGGGATCGCCGCGTCCCGGTGGACATCAGCCACTGTTCAGGACTGACTTCGGTGGGGGGTCCAGACGCATTGTTGCAGGACTGGAACAGGTGGAATTCCATTTATCTTTTTCCTCCTTTCGACGCTTCACTCATGTGTCAGGTAGTTCACAAATTACGGGGTTACCGGGGCTTAGTCTCGATGATCGCGCCTCTGTGGCCGGCTCAGGTGTGGTACCACCAAGTTGAAAATGTGGTGCGAGAACCCGGTGTCGCTCCAGATCTCGTACTTCCACTTGGAGACAATTGGCAACCTAGAGACCTCGCTGACTTTTGCATTTTGGATATTCAGAATGCCAAATGGTTAACTCCGTATGAAGAGAGTGTTACTAATAAATTCCTTAATCAGTATACTACGTCTACCAGGAGACAATATCAATCACATTGGAAAACATTCACAACCTGGATAGTAGAAACGGTGCAAACTGATGCATCAGTAGCTTTGGTTTTCAAGTAGGCTACTTGAACTATTTGTTTGAACAAAAACGCCTTTCTGTAGTTACACTGAAGAATCATCTGTCTGCTATTAAAACCCCCTTTTACGACCTCACAGGTCTATCTATACCGCAGGCGGAGGAGAAAGGGTTCATGAGGGCATGTTTCAAGCTTCGCCCACCACCCCGTCAGCTCATGCCTACCTGGTCACTTGACAAAGCTTTGTCTTTGCTTCATTCGCGCAGGTATAATCTCGCGCCGGATTTTGACTCATTATTAAAGAAGGCTGTGTTCCTTATGGCTTTGGCCACAGGTAACAGGGTGTCTGAGCTGGCGGCGATGAGCAACGAACCTAATTGCCTCAGGTTTGGGAGACTCAATGAGAATTTACAAATTGCTCCATCTCCCACATTCGTTGCCAAGAACGAACATAGTGATCATGTTTTTTCTGAGTTTACGATCCCGGCACTGAAACGCGGGCATACACATCATGTTTTATGCCCTGTGCAGGCTTTAAAAAAGTAAATGAGGGTTTCTCAGCCCCAACAACAAGGAGCCAATAGTACAGTTACTCGCGTCACAAGAAGAAAATTGGCTTCTTTGCCCGTAGATGTAATTCATGTAAGTAATCCTGGTGTAGTGGGAAGGGCCCAATACATCAGAAAATGGGCAGTCTCTTTACGATTTTTGCAAAATTACTCAATTGATGACATAGTTAACACTAAGTTGTGGGTGTCCAATCATACTTTCATGACGCGATACCTGTCTGTGGCTTTGGATAAACCAAAATTGATCTGTGTGGCCTTATGTCAAAGGGTCTAGTTGGTCTATGTGCTACTAAAGTTAAGTTTAATATTAATGATGAAAAAGGAGGGGGGGGGGGGGGGGAAATGCTGGAGAGCTCAAGACCCCTAGACCCTCCGCCGGACAATGTGATAAGTTCACAAGCTGTGATACTTGATAGGTCGAGCTGGTTATACAGCTCAAAATGTTATTTTAATTTTTATAAGATATCTATCATAGTTGCAACTATAGGATATTAAGTATAAATTGTACAAAATATATGGTACAGTATGTACAAATTAATATTAAGGGCATAAGATATAATAAAATTATTTATTTGTGCCTTTACAATGTTGGAGAGGAATAAAAGAATCTATCTATCTATCTATCTATTGCCTGACGCCGTGATCCCCGAAGGGGTGGCCACGAACGAACCGCCCCCATGCACCTCTGTCCCCGGTCAGTCGACGCCCCTCCTTCGTTCATATACTTCCTCACTCCATCCTTCCACCTCTCATTTGGTCTACCTCTCCCTCTCTGTCCCTCCACCTCGCTCTTGTACACCCTCTTAGTCATTCTCTCGCTTTCCATACGTTCCATATGGCCGAACCATCTCAAGTTGTTCCTTTTCACACTTTCCAGCACATCTACCTCCACACCACACCTCCTTCTTAATTCCTCATTACTCTGTCTATCCCTCCATGTAACTCTGCACGCACTTCTTAGGTAATTAATTTCCACTGCTCTCACTCTTGGTCTGAGTCTCTCAACCAACGTCCATGCTTCGCTTCCGTAAGTCAGTGTCGGGATTACCACACTGTCATGCAAGGACTTCTTCACTTCCATACTGACCACCCTATTTCTTGTTACTGCTTACAGCGTTCCTACAACCCTCTTCCCCTGTTGTACCCTCTCCCGCACTTTCTTCATCCATAGTCCCATCTTTACTCAACACACTGCCCAGATACTTAAAAGAGTTGACGATCTCCATAGCCTGACCGTTCAGCTTCACCTCACACTCTGTGACTTCACCCCTTTCGAAGACCATAACCTTGCTCTTCCCCGCATTTACCTTCAAATTCCGTTTTTCGCACACCGTTGTAAACTCATTTACCAGACCCTGCAACTCCCATTCATTATCACTCATCAGAACTGTATCATCCGCAAACAGCAGTATAGGTAGCTTCCACTCAATTCCCTCCCTTTTCAGCGATACACCAACATCCACTGCTCTTGATAGTATTTCTTTCATGACTCCATCCATATATACAGTAAACAACCACGGGGACATCACACACCCCTGTTTCAAACCAACATTCAGGTCAAAGAACTCGCTCTGCTCACTCTCCACACGTACTGCTGCCTTTGCACCCTCATACATGATCTTCACTGCTTTCAGCAACTTGCCATCTACTCCGTATATCCTAAGTACTTTCCACAAACCTTCTCTATCCACTCTGTCATAGGCCATCTCCAAGTCCATAAAGGCAACATACACCTTTTGTTTCTTCTCCAGATATTTTTCCACAACACAATTCAGGGTAAAAATCTGATCTACACATCCTCTTCCCTTCCTAAAACCTCCCTACTCGTCGCCTATCCATATCTCCGTTCTCACTCTCAATCTCTCAATCACTACCCTACTGTATACCTTCCCTACTACGCTTAGAAGACATATTCCTCGGTGGTTACCACACACTCCTCTTTCCCCTTTGCCCTTATATAGGGGGACTATTATGCCAGTCTTCCAGTCATCGGGTGCACTCCCCTTCTCCCATGCTAGTTTGCATATTTTCCATACCCATTCGATCACTATCTCACCACCATACATTTCCCCACACACTCCATCTGTTCCTGGTGCTTTCCCCAACTTCACTCTTTTCATGGCTTCCCACACTTCTGACCTCCTGATCCCCACTACCTCCTCCACTACTTCTCTTCTTCTCCCTCCCATACCATATCCATCTATGTTTGCTGGCTCTTCATTCCTTACATTTAGCAACTCATTGAAGTACTCCCTCCATCTTTCGACTCTCTCTTGCAGAATGCTCTTGGAAAACAAATTTTATTGAATCTCAATGTGATATTCTTTAACAGTTGTACCTGTATGGTCATTTTAAGCAGATCTTTGAAGTAACACACTGCTTTCTTTCCATTTTTATTTATTATTGTATGCAAACAATAAAGACTTAAGTTTGTTATATGGTTCTTTTTCTCTACCTATAGTATTTTATTAGTGGTTTTGATATTGTCACGAATGTCCCCCTCCAGACTTGAGATATCAGGCATATTGTCAATGATGGAGGGGCCACTAATAAATTATAGGTTTGAGTCCCGGAGGGAAGAATGAAAACCTAATATTTAGTATTGGCCCCAAAATCATTGACGATGTAGGGCCCTCCCTTTCATCCCCTTCCCATTCGTTGATGTCTTGAGTTTAATCTTGATATATCATTGAAGGGAAAATGGAGATGCTCGATTCAGCGTCTCGGTTAGAATCCACAAAAGACATCCACGGGTTGGAAAGCCTTAATATAACATATTTTAAGTTAATTTTATTTTTTTATTTTTTACGAAATTTTTTCGTAGTGAGTACCCAATCAAAAAGACGATTCCATAAGAGAATTAGCGTTACACTTACGATGTTAGTACAGTACTCTTTCTCCTGCGGCGGGTGTTTCAAACAAGCTGACCGCGGGTGCTGGAAAGGGGACTATTATACTAATAGGCATATCATCAATGATTTCGGGGCCACTACTAAATATTAGGTTTTCATTCTTCCCTCCGGGACTCAAACCTATAATATATGGCAATGTATAAAATGGTTGTGAAGATATTGTTAGTTAAAACAAAATATCCAAAGGAGTATTCATGCAGCCTACCACTTAGCTATACAAATGTAGAAAAAGGCAGCACTGACAATTTGTTTAAGTGGGTAACCGAATTCTGCGCCACCCTGTATGTCTGTCCCACTTGAGCAAGATGGACCACAGAAGCACAAAATGGCAAAAAAATAAATAAATAACAATACAAAATAAAAGGACATTCACACATCTTTACACTCTCTTTTGCTCATATAATAGCTTTCTTGCTATTTGAAAAAGCAATAAGCCAGCACAAGCTACTTACCTTTATTATATTGACTCTGTCGGCCGCCTCTGGACCATCAAACACGGACAAATAATCAGCAAATATTTTGATCAAGTCTTCCGACCATCTGGAACACAATCGGAAAAAGAGCTTATAAAATAAACTTGAATATTCCAAATAGAACTAATATATAACACAAAGCCCTCAAAATTATCTATAGTCCATTTGTTATATGCTGGTAAGAAAGTGACTAAATACCTATTTTAATTACTCGGTTATTACAACATTTCTATAGCCAAATACAGTGTCACTTGAGAAAACATGGATTTAATATGAGGTGCCTAATAACATAGCGGCTAAGTGCCACATTTTGAGAAACTGAGTTGTTGTTGTTGTCGTTCCCTAGGCTGCCTGGCCGAACAGCCCCAGAGTCCCTAAAAGCCGGTATCACACGAGTACTTTTTCCCTCAACATTTATCCTTAACCCTTCCCGCCCAGGCAGCATTTTAAAATGACACCGCGGCAGATGGCCAGGAGCCCGGGTGTCATTTTAAAATCCGTAAGCTTGAAAGCCTATTAAGCTTGGATTGAAAGCTGTGCGTCTGACGCATGTAAACAAAGCCTGTCTTTGCGACACCGCACCTCCGAAACCAAGAAGGAGACGTCGGATCAATCTTGTTATTGTATGCTATGACGAAATTAGTGTCTGCAAAGGTCCGATATTGCGAACATCGCATATAATCTCTCTCCACGGAAATCGTCAACACAACTGAACCAGTTGACCTAGAGAGCTCTACTTAATGCCAGTTTACAGATAGGAAACAGTACTACATTTAGAAATGCGTGGGAATTCTCTAGCAGTTTAAATAACAAAGATACGGGTAGCCTATTAAAGATATTTTTCGGCCAGATCGCCTGGATCTCAATAACGTCCTTAGGATGGAGAACCCGGGCAAGAAGGGTTAACACTAGTCTGGCAGCTTAGGAGGTAAACATTATATTTCTATCACCTAAATTCATCTACCACCAGTCTAGTTTCCGACACCAGAGCAAAATATTCCAAAAATGTTGCCAGAAAAATTTTGATCATTGAATGTTGACTATAAAATCTCTCGTGTGATACCAGCTTAAGGAAGGCCATGGAGATGATTAGGCTTCCCACAGAGCTTTCAAGGAGTGTAGATTATGTTGTTGGCGAAAGTGATTGTGTAGAATGCAGTCTTCTATGATATGTTTAATAGTATGGGGTGTCTGTGTTGCATACTGGGCAGGTGTCGACGACGGAGATATCCAGTCTCTTCTGATAGCTCAGAAGAGCTGGATGGTGCCCACATCTCAGCCTGGCCAAGTGGCCTCTGTCCTCGCCGAGGAAGGGATGATTCAGAAGGATGGATATCGGGAGGTTTTGCCTGCAGCTGCGTGTTATCTATGAGTGATTGGATGGAACGACGAGAGATATGAGCATGGATGTGCTTCTGGAAGCTGGTTTGGGGTGGGCAGGGAGGAAGAGGTGACAGTATTTGTGTGTGATACCGTATGCTGGGTGTTGTTTTGATATTCCTTGGTGTCTGTGGGTGTGCTGTCATGTAGTGTAGTGAGTGGTGTTGGTTTGTGGAGGCTAAAACCAGGAATTGATTGCTTCTCATGTCCAGGTGGTCTTTGACTTTGAGGACTTTGGTTTCTTGATGTAGGTGTAGTAGCTGTGCAGTCTGTGATGATTTTTAGGGCTTTGTCTTGAATATTCTGCAAGGTCTTGTGATGTGTTTCAGCTAGGTTAAAAGCACAGGCAGGGCTTGCATATTTCATCACTGATCTTAGGTATTGTTTGTATACTGTAGTGGTAGTTTCTTTGTTGTGTCCAAATTTTGTGTGGGCTAGTGACCTGAGGGTGTTAAGTCTGGGTGTCAGTTTATTTGTTATGTTTGTGATATGTTGCTTGAATGTCATTAGAGTATCATATGTTACTTCTAGGATTTTGATGCGTGTGTGTGTGTCAGGGGATGTGGTTTATGGTGAGGTGCGTGGTGTTTTTGTATTCGGCTGTCCAGCTTGTGAGGAGGGTTGCAGTGGATTTGGCTGTAGTGTGTTGAGATAGGGTTCAAGGAGAAGTGTTGCTCTGTCCGGGTCTTGGTGTGTGCATGTGAGTGTTATGTCATCTGCGTAGGAAGTTATATTTACTTGGGGTGCGTAGGGTATAGGTATATCATGCATGTACAGATTGAAGAGTGCGGGCGACAGGACGGATCCTTGCGGGACTCCGTTTGTGAAGTTTCTGATGCTAGATGACTGACCGGCAAATGATACATGTGCATATCTGCCTGCTAGGTAGTTGGCCAGCCACCCTTTTGTATTGTTGTGCATGTTTGTGTTGTAGATTATTTATTAGTGGCCCCTCCATCATTGACGATATGCCTATTAGTACAATAGTCCCCTTTCAAGCACCCACGGTCAGCTTGTTTGAAACACCCGCCGCAGGGGAAAGAGTATTACTTTACATCATAAGTGTAACGCTACTTCTCTTATGGAATCGTCTTTATGATTGGGTACTCACTACGAAAAAACTTCGTAAAAAATAAAAAATAAAACTTAACTTAAAATTTGTTATACAGTAAACTTCCGTTAATCCGAAGGGCAGCGGACCGGCCCTCGTTCGGATTAGTGGATTTTTCGGATTATTGGACTTTACCCCTATGAACCTGTGGCCTGACGAAAACATTGAGGCATTAGGCCACCCAAATGACACAATGGTGCACACATATCGGCTCATATGTTCATGAAATCACTTCAAAAGTTTACCATTGTCATTGTAGCCTATTACCTACTTCAAAACATTCAGATTAATGGTCAAAGGAATCTGCTGATATAAATGTAAACACCTTCTTCTTCTTCTTATTGTCACATGTCCGCATCGTCTACTAGCGAGTTTGTCTTGCTCTTGAAGATCAGATCAGATGTGGTTCGGGAAGTAATGCCTTAACAACGGCACTTCCCTGAGAGGTTCTTGTAATTTTCCTTTTGTGATTTCCTTATGTGACGTGCTCTGTTATATTATATTGTATTGAAAGCACCCTTGTCTTGTTGTCTTGAAAGCACCCTTGGGACGCTCCGATCTATCTATCTATCTATCTATTGCCTGACGCCGTGATCCCCGAAGGGGTGGCCACGAACGAACCGCCCCCATGCACCTCTGTCCCCAGTCAGTCGACGCCCCTCCCCCCAACCAGCACCGCCTTCGTTCATGTAGTTCCTCACTCCATAAATGAACTATAAATAGTAGCGTATCGGAACGTCCAAAGGTGCGTTTTCAAGCTCAAGACTGAATGCGCTTGCAGAAAATGCGGTGCAAGCCAGTAGCGCATCGGAGCGTCCCAAGGATGCGTTCAAGAGCAAAACAAACTCTCTAGCAGACGATGTGGTGTTTACGTTTATATCAGTAGCTTCCTTTGACCATTAATCTGAATGTTTTGAAGTAGGTAATAGGCTACAATGACAATGGTAAACTTTTAAAGTGAATTCATGAACATATGATATGTGTGTGCTCCATTATGTGTCATTTGAGTGGACTAATGCCTCAAAAAGGGGACTTTGGGACTTCTTGAAATTCGGACCATCGGGTGAATTCGGATTTGGCCTCAAATTGAAAAATTCGGACTATTGAGAGATTCGAATCATCGGTCGTCGGATTAAAGGACTTTTACTGTATTAAGGCTTTCCAACTCGTGGATGTCTTTTGTGGATTCTACCCGAGACGCTGAATCGAGCGTCTCCATTCTCCGTTCCTTCCCCTGCGCGCATGCTGTGTGGACGTGCCTCGCCAGTGCTCTGCTTTATTCTTCGTTCGCTCAACTCTAGTGAGTCTTTTGCTCAATTTTATATATCTGAGTTGTAATAGAATAGGTTTAGACTAACTAGAACTGGCAGCCCCATTGGTATGCCCGCAGGGAAGTGTTAAATTAGGGTATTATGTGTAGGCGCCATATCGGTCCCCTTCGGGCCCGCGCCTTGTGTGTATTTGTTTTTGTTTCTGCGCCTTAGCTTTGCTAATTACCAGTTATTTAGGAGGCTATTATATCTGCGGGACAAAGCTTAAGGCCATCTCTATGAGGTAGTTGCATTCTTCTGTTGTTTAGCAGACGCTCTGGTTCAAGAGTTGTCACATGTGGTGTGGAACTTTCCAGAGTCCGGGTTTGCTCCTTTTCCCCTCGGATGTGGGGTTTTCTACGTACGCTGCTGCTGTGTCTTCAGAGGTAAGGATAACAGATTCAATATGATTATTACCATGAGCCTCGTGGCCAGCCTCAGTAGGGGTATTCTTAGTATGCTAGGGGTATTTTTTATTGCTTAATTAATACTTTGTTTTAGCCCTAAGATGTGACCCAAGTTTTCATGTGGTGATATTATACATGTTAACAGGGTGTCAGGAGACGTTCTGACTGATTTGGTGGGGTTTTTGGGGGTGGCTGACTTTCTCAGATAAGTCGGTACCTCCAATAGTTTGTTTTTTTCTTCCGGCGTATCTTTCTGTGTATTGATACCGGATACTCGCCTTGCAGGCGAGAAAGGAAACTTCCAAATAACCTGGCGTGGTGTAGTGTACCACTAGACTTCCGGCGGAAATGCTAATTCCTAAGGGAAGTAATCTCGGCCCGGCCGAGTGAACTCGCCCTAACCGATAGCCTCATGTGGCATGAATTGACTTATAACGCCCGACGGAAAAGTCCAGTGAGGTAATTGACTAAGACAGGTCTACGACGGGTCTCATCTGAACACTGTCCCTTTTGGGTACCAAAAATAGCTTGGATGTGAAGACTGGGTAATTTGGAGGGACCGGGATGATGACATTCTTGGCTATCATTTCCTTGATCAGTGACTCCACCTCTAATGAAACTAGATTCACCGTTGTCGGCTGACGTAAACGAGGTCACCGGAGCCACTGCCAAGTGATGCCTTTGCGTGCCACCATCCTTGCCCAAGTATTTAACGGCCATGCTTGGTGACACGTTCGGAACGACCCAGTTAGCAGACAAGGGTTCGCCGGCTGTACTACCCTCGTATCCGCCCGCCGTGAGACCGGCCCCGGGAGTGAGAGAGACTTTATTTTTTTATGGTGGTGGAGGTGGTGGTGGTGGACGCTTAGCCGGCTGGCCGGCGTTGGCAGAAGACGGGCCCTGACCTGGTTTGTTATAGCCTCGTCCTTTCTGACCTGTAAACTTACCCTGTCTATACCTGTACTGACCTTGGGGGGAAGAGGACTTAGGTAGGTGAAAGGGCTTAGATCCCCCCGGATGCGCTTTTGCGACTGGCTTGGGTTTGGGAAAGTTAAAGGCAGGTTTCTTAGAAGGGGTGGGACTATGTTTAAAGGCATGAGCCATATTAAAAACAGTTCTCCACACATCTGGGGACATTAAAGAGGGGGTTAGCACTGGTGACAGGACCACCTGATTCGCAATTCGATCAGGAAGTTTTCTCACCACGGACATCCTGAGATCTTGTCTCGCTCGTACCGCCTCAAGCAAGGCTGTGCGGATATCACCCAACGACTGAATCGACGTCTAAAGGAGCAAACGCCGAGACAGTTCAATCGATCTTCTGGCATCCGCGTCTGCGATTGCCTGAGTAGACCGTAGCATTGATTTTGCCACCTGGTGTGTCACAATGTATTGGGAGAAAAGTCTATACGCTTTCCCCCGTAGCCTAAATTCCCAGTCTAGGTGAGTTGGGGAAGGTGTAGTGAAAGGGTCCTTGAGTTCACATAGATTGATTTTGGGGGCAGCTAAGAAAGCAAACAAAGCAGATGGGACTCCGCCAGCAGAACACACTGGCATGAGAACCAAGAATGACTATCCTGAGGAATTTGATGGGAAGATTTCGAGGTGAAGGTGGTCGCAAAGTTCTGAGCCTCCGTCTCCCATTCCACCCAAGGTCCCGGGCCCAACTGCCCCACCTTAAACACTGGATTAGCGGCTGTGTCTGTGACAGTTTGCAAATCTAATTCTGGAGTGAGAGCTGACAGTGTTTTTATGTCATTAAAACCATCATGCTTGGACCAGTCAGAAAACAGCTTTGAAGCTGAGCAAGGGCCAGGGCAGGTGTAGCAGTATATACAAAATAGTCCTGGTGATAATAGTTAGGAATGGCCTTAACATTAACATCTAGTACATTCCCCAAAATATCCAAGGCTCGTAACTTTTTAGATTTATTGCCTTGGATTACCCACTCTCGTGGCACTGGAAGTTCCCCTGACAAGGTGGGCTGTGCGACCTCTGGTTTAGTGGGGATCAATGGAACCCATGATTCGTCGGGACCGTATAATAGGGGCATCGCTACCTTTCTTAACGGAGCTTTATCTAAAGGGGGCGGATTCACATCCGTTACCATCCTAACACTAGAAGTAGTCAGTGCCGCCGAAGCAGGCCTAGCGACCACACATGGTGATATAGAGGGAGGGTGAGGAATCTTAGCTAAGGCAATGGAAGTCATCAGAGGTCGAACATTGGAACTTGTCATGGAAGCTCCCAGGTATACTGTAAGAATCTCCGGCTGTTGGCCAAAAAATTTTGTTAGAGCATTAACCAATAACCCATCTATTTCCTCTGCCGTGACAAATTTAGTTGATGACGAACTCAGCGGTGAATCAGTCCGATCCTGTGCGTCGTCTAAAACTGAACCCGACTCTTGCACCTCCATGTCCGAGATTATAGATACCTCGTCTTTGTCATCTGGCTCCCCGTGAGAGGATTCCGCCGAAGCCGGAATCCCGTCGTGTTGCCAAGTCAAGTCTGGAATGGATGATGGGATCGCCGCGTCCCGGTGGACCTCAGCCACTGTTTGTGTATTTTGAGCCAGACGTGGGCTTTCAGTCCCTGGTCGAGAATACCGCCATACCCCCAGGCCGTGGCCTGCACTCCCTTGGGAGTCTGTTGACTCTGCTAAAGGACGATCACTGTCCACAGAACTCTCCAATTCTAAGGTTAGAATGCTAATGGGTAAACTGTCTGGTGATGCTGACACTACACTCGCCTCATTAGACTGAATACTAGCTATGTCGGGAGTAGAGGCATGACGAGAGGCACTAGACTCCGGTGAACGCCGGGAGGCCTTTCATTCATGCGAATCCTTTCTGGAGGATTTGTGGCTCCGGTGCGACCTAGAACTGCCTTTGGACTTTGTAGATTTCTCACTAAAATCACTCGTGGACCCCTCCGTCTTGTTCTTCTTACTCGCCGGCGAAGAAGAGAGACTAGGCGGCTGCTGTCTAAGAGGTGACCTGGACCTGGACTGCACCCGTGAAGAGGCTGCCACCGGGGGCGTAGGTTCTCGCGGTGTCTTAGATGTGCCTGGGGCTGGAGCAAGAGAAATACCCTGTCCAGTCTCTGCCGACTTTCGTACAGTTACTCTAGAGGGACGTTTAATAGGGGGGTGCTCAATTAGTAACTTATCCCAAAGGGCTACGTTATCACATTGAAGTGACTTATGAGCCACTGTGGTAGTATAAGAGGTCATCTGCTGCCTAACCTCCCGTAAAGCGACCGCCGCGGTCTTGTCATTGTCTAGCAAAACTTTATGGCTTAACTGAGAGCAAAAGGTACAGTTCCGCATAACCCACAGACCCCTTGAGCGGTCGAGACATTTAACACATTTAATGCAAAGGGTGTGTGCAAAGATAGGGATACCTGAACAGGAGGGCGTAATGCACAAAGCAAAGACAGGGGCAAAGGTAGCCATGACAGTGACTGGTGGGAAACTTACTCCAGGTTCTCTATAGACCCGCCGGGACCCAGCTCTGGAAAAAAAGAACATTTCCAGGAATTAATGCTCATAAGGTTAACCCAACATGTTCGCACACAAGTGTTAAATAACCCGCCGGGTAACGAGATGCAATACTCAACGACTACAGCTCGCTACGCAGTGGGGTTCCTAAGTAAAGATTTCAGAATATCTTAACCTGTCCAAAAGATTTATGAAAACCCTCTGACATGGTATAAAAACCAGCATGGCGTTTATAACTGATTTAGTCTTCCAGGTGGTGGTTATTTCCAGATTCCATTTGGAAAAAACACCCCTAAAAAAGACGCCGGCCCTCGTATTATCTCGCAGATCAAAACCGGGAAGCCTGACAAAATACGAGATCTGACTTCTCCCGAAGTGTCTTTTAGATCGCCGTATGTTGAAGGCGGCGATACAAAATGTATCCCTCAATTGTCTGGTCAACTATACTGAATTGCAAATTCGTTATTCCCACCCTTCCAAGGAGCACCCGCCGGGTGTGAAATTAAAAACGTTAACCCCAATTGTGCCCTAAATTGCCGTATGTTGAAGGCGGCGATACAAAAAGCATCCCTCAATTGTCTGGTCAACTAAACTGAATTTTGCAAATTCGTCCATCCCACCCTTCCAAGGTGCACCCGCCGGGTGTGATTAAAAGTTTATAACGTTAACCCCAATTGTTCCTATCCCCACTTCTTTGTAAAAGATCGCCGGGGAGGAAAACCAAACAACAACAGATAGCTTTCACTGGCTTTGCAAAACCGGGAAAAACAACACACAACACGTGTCCGCATGAACACTGTTTTAGGTGGGTACAGTCATCCCGCCGGGATTTCATAGGGAGTCTGATATAGGCTCCACTACAGAGACGCAGTCCTGGAGAGCCACAAATACCCACTCGCCGGGGAAACAAGCCTGTTTTTAAAACCACGCGTGGTCAAAACTCGGCCACCAGCCGGGTTTTTCACGGTGTAACCAAGAAAAAACCTGCCGGAAAAGGCAACCCACCCCGCCCAGATACCAACTGAACGCATCACAAGACCGAGGAGTTAGCCAAAACACAACTAACCCCGGGCCCACAATATAGTCCGTGGAATTAGCCAATACACAACTAACCCAGGACACATAAATAGTCCGTGGAATTAGCCAATACACAACTAAACCAGGACACACATGATACAGTAGTACATATTTATAACATAAATCAATAACACTTGTACATGTGGCAAAGCTACGAGAGGCTGGCTAGGCCTAGGCAGACGGACTTAAAAGTAAACATGTCGTAATATAAACAAAAAGCACTGAATTATATCACAACAGGAACCACCGTCAACACACCACTGTAGCACATACTTCCGGCAAAGGGAAGAACTGACTCGGGACCCAGAAAAAAATTCACTAAGTGAAGAAAAATACGCTGGGAACATCAGCAAAACATAAGCTACCTCATCAGAAAGATAAAAGGAAGCAAAAATAACGCGTAATGAAAGCAGCCTGCATCACAAAGCTAGCTAACTGTGAAAAAGTTCACATGTCCACAACAGGACCACGAGGGTATACCCGAAATAGATGCCCCAAAAACACGACCCAAAATACACTGCACTGCGGGCAACCCGCCCAGGACACTCCTGCTACGCATATCCTAACCTTACTCGATACATCCCGGAGTAAACAAATGAGAAAAAACTCACTAGGGACGCAGCAAATGCGGAACCAGCGGAGCGTGGGGAGGCACGTCCGGGTTGGTTGAGCGCAGAGCAGAGAAGGAAGAATGACGCCTGAGTCAGCGTCTGGTCAAAGATCCACACAAGTACATCCACGATATTATGGAAAGCTTATTGAATAGTTATTCTTATTTTCTTTTTGTTTTTATTTTTTACAAAGTTTTTTCGTAGTGAGAACCCAATTCATAATGACCTTGCCATGAGTGAGGTTGCGTGCGCTCATGATGAAGGCTCCTCAAATTTTTTATGCTCTGCGCGGTAGATTCAAACTACGGCGGATGAGTGTTTGAAGAGGGTGCCTTATGTAATAGGCATAATCGTCAATGATGGAGGGGCCACTAATAAATAAACCCCATTAACTCTTGGATATAATTTGAAAAATATACCGTAAAGAGGTACTTACATTACACATACCAGCTGCGGCCGCAACTACTAAGATTTATTTAAAATTACAGTCTGGCCTGCCAATACGCGAGAATATGGGCGACACGCGAGGGCGCGGAATGAAAATTCGCGTATTAGCAATAGAGTATTATATAGGAATAAATCGATATGGGCGGCACTGACTCCAAGTTGTCTACTTTAGGCCTATTTATCTCCGTCAATTGCCACAAAAGGTACATACAGTATATGTATACATAAACATCCAAATCATAAGAAAATATAACAATAATAATAAACTCACCTTAAAATTAACAGTAAATGTCCAACACGAGTCGGACAGCTGTTGCGCGAGCGTGGACTGAGGGTAGACTGGCATATTCCACAATGCCCTGCGTGCCTACGTAACTGGTGCGGAATGGTGGGGGGCCTCGCGTATTAGCTGAACTCCCCGGAATTGCCCTTATATCGGGCCCGGATTCGCGTTTTAAATGTACATCACGCGTTTTGAAAGTTTTGGGTATGATTCGACCCCCTCCTCGCGTATAAGGTGAATCGCGTATTAAAAGCTCGCGTATTGGCAGGTCAGACTGTATATTGCTTCACAGCCAAAACTATTTACATCAAGCATTGTCTTTGAACTATGATTGGACGTTAGCCCAATTTCCTGTAATGAATACTACAGAAAATTCTTTAAAATTACAGCACCTATCACAGCTCGTAAGCTTCGCACACGTCCTCCGGCGGGGTCTAGGGTGTCCTATGTTACACTGACTGCACCCCCCCCCCCCCTCTCTTATCCTCATCTAAATAATAAGTGATCCAGAGGCCACCTAGACCCTCTGCCGTAAAGCTATACATGGCATGGAAGGCCTGTCCAAAGCTACTGAAAGGTATAGAGTCAAAAAAATTTGATTAGAGGACCAGAGGTGCGTGGCTGCTATGTCCTCAACAGAAAAATTCTTAAGGAAACGTAAAGAGGTCGCCCATTTGCGTAAATCGTGAGCTCTACCCACAACGCCGGGATTATTTTCCTGAATGACGTTAACTAAGAGAGAAGCTAGTTTCCGCTTCATAACGCGTTTACCCATACTAGATACCCATAAAGCACCTTGTTGATTTCTAGGTGCGACCTTTAAATATTTGGTAAGCGCTTGCACTGGACATAAATTATCGTGCACCTTTCCCCTTTTCAATGCCGGCACTGTGAACTCTGAAAACACGTGATCACTGTGCTCATTCTTGGCGATGAACCCTGGGGAAGGAGCAATATGAATACAATCATTGAGCCTACCAAACCTGATGCAATTAGGTGTGTTGCTCATCGCCGCCAGCTCAGACACCCTGTTCCCGGTAGCCAAAGCCATAAGGAATACTGCCCTTTTTAAAAGTAAGTCAAAATCTGCAGTATTTTGGTACCGCCGGGAATGACGTAATGACAACGCTTTGTCCAGAGACCAGGTAGGCATGAGCTGACGGGGAGGTGGGCGGAGCTTAAAACATGCCCTCATGAAGCCTGTTTCCTCCGCTAGTGGTATGGTTAGACCCGTAAGGTCCAGGAATGGCACCCTAATTGCTGTTAAGTGATTCTTTAACGTTACTACTGATAGCTGTTTCTGCTCAAACAGATAGTTTAAATAATTAAAAATCAAAGCTACCGACGGCACGGATTGTTCTGTTCTGAGTATCTAAGCAGTAAAAGACTGCCAATGCGAATGATACTGTCTCTTAGTAGATTGTGTGTATTGATTCATGAATTTATCGGTCACGGTTCTACCATACGGAGCTAGCCATTTGGCCTCCTGAATGTCCATAATGCAAAAGTCAGCGAGGTCTCTAGGTTGCCAATCGTGTCTAAGAGGAAATACCCGACCGGGAGCGACACTGGGTTCGGGCACCACGTCTTTAATTGCTGGTACCACGCCTGCGCCGGCCACAGGGGCCCGATTAATGAGACGACGCCCCGATAATTTTGTAGTTTGTTTACTACTTGGCACATTAGAGAAGCGTCTGGCGGCGGAAACAGATAAATGGAACTCCACATGTTCCAGTCTGTCACCAGTGCGTCGGGTCCTCCCGTCGGCGTGGTTGTCCGGCGGGTTAGGTACAGCGGGAGTTTGTGAGTCTCCGCGGATGCAAATAGATCCACTTGTGGATGGTAAGGCTTCGCAATCATTAGGTCAAAAACGTGTTGCTTGAGCGACCATTCTACTGTTGTGCTCTGTCTCCGAGACAGGGCGTCCGGCAAGACGTTCGCTACACCGGGGAGATAAGAAGCGCGAAGCTGAATGTCCAGCTTGTCGGCTAGTACAAAATTCTTTTCTGACACGTTTAGCAACCTCCGAGATCGCGTTGACCCCTGTTTCTGAACGCAGTGAACCGCATTCAGATTGTCCATCCTGAAGGCCACCGATTTGCCCCGCAAAGCAAAGCCGTGAGCCTGAAGGAAATACAAGGGGACTAGTAACTCTTTGACATTTATGTGGGAGGATTCTGAGTGGGACCAGAGCCCTTGACCCTGGTGCCCTTGGTTTGACTGAAAGCCCCAACCTATCGTGCCTGACGCATCCGTGTCCACCCATACCGTCGGCGGAGGAGAGGTCCAAGACATGACTGAGTGCAATGTTTCCCTCTTCGCCCAGACCGCTAGTAAGGTGTGTATTAATTTTGGGATGGGCCATAATGTGTTTCCGCCGGCAGTAGTGGAAAAAATTTGTTGCCCTCCAAAATTAAACGTTTGACTTTCAACCGGCCCAACTTTACAGTTAGTTGGATCCAGTTGAGAGAGCCGACCAGAGATTCCCAGACTCTCCGTGCCGTAGTCAGACTGTGAAGAAACAGAAACAGTTTCTTGCGAAACCTGTTCCGATTGTCCACACTCTGACTTAGAGTGAGAGCAGCTGTGTCCCAGACCAGCCCTATCCACTGAACCACTCGTGAGGGAACAAAGTTTGACTTTACCAGGTTTACCTTGAATCCTAGAGTTTTTACATGAGTTAATGTTATGTTGACATGAATTATGCATAATTGTTCCGTCTCCGCCACCACCAGCCAGTCGTCTAGGTACCACAAAATCCTGATCCCCTGTTGCAACAAGGGCATTAGGGCTTGCCGGACTAATTTCGTGAATATGCGAGGTGCTAGGTTTAAACCGAACGGCATCCTCTGAAAGACATAAGTCTGATGCATGATTACGCTAGAAAACGTTGAAACCGTTTGTTTACCGGGACGTGCGAATACGCGTCCGTCAGGTCTAAAGAACACATCCACCCTTCCGGCGGAAGTGTTAGCCTGATCTGATTCACTGTCAGCATCCGGAAGGACACGTTGTGAATATAGAGGTTCAGATAAGACAAGTCTACGACCGGCCTCATCTGAGCACTGTCCCTTTTGGGTACCAGAAAAAGTTTGGATGTAAAAACTGGGTAATTTTGGGGGACCGGTATGATAACTCTCTTGGATCAGTGACTCCACCTCTAATGAAACAAAATTTGCCTTTGTCGGCTGACGTAAGCGAGGTCGCCGGAGCCACTGCCAGGTGATGCCTTTGCGTGCCACCATCCTCGCCCATGTGTTTAAAGGCCATGCGCGATGATTCGCCCGGAACGACCCAGTTAGCAGACAAGGGTTCGCCGGCTGGACTACCCCCTGATCCACTCGCCGGGAGATCGGCGCTGGGAGTGAGGGAGACCTTAGTTTTTTGGTGGTGGTGGTGGTGGTGGTGGTGGTGGACGTTTAGACGACTGGCCGGGTTTGGCCGGAGACGGGCCCTGACCCGGCCTTTGATACCTCTGTCCTTTATGGGTACCTGAAGACTTTCCTTGCTTGTATCTCTACTGACCTTGGGCGGAAGAGGATTTAGGCAAATGAAAGGATTTCGCCCCACCAGACTGAGCTTTAGCGACTGGTTTGGGCTTGGTAAAAGTGAAAGCAGGTTTCTGAGACGGGGCGGGACTGTGCTTCAAGGCCTGAGCCATGTTAAACACCGTCCTCCACACCTCCGGGGACATTAAAGAGGCAGTTAGAACTGGGGACATTATGACTTGATTAGCAATCCTATCCGGGAGCTTTCGGACTAGAGACATCTTTAGATCTTGTCTTGCCCGCACCGCCTCTAACAAGGCCTTGCGTATATCTCCTAGTGTCTGAATAGAAATTTGGAGAAGTAAGCGTCTAGATAGTTCGATTGCCTTTCGAACTTCTGTGTCCGCTATAGCCTGAGCAGATCTTAGCATAGATTTGGCGACTTGTTGCGTAACAATATACTGAGAAAAAAGTCTGTACGCCTTAACCCGTAGCCTAAACTCCCGGTCTAGGTGAGCAGTGGAAGGTGTAGAGAACGGATCTTTAAGCTCGCATAGATTAATTTTAGGGGCAGCTAAAAAGGCAAAGAGAGCAGAGGGAGGCAGAGTATACTGGGAGAGAGAACCAAGAATGGCTCTCTTGTGGAATTTGGTGTGAAGCTTTAGAAGTGAATGTGGTTGCAAAGTTTTGCGCCTCGACTTCCCAGTCCACCCAAGGTCCCGAACCCAATTGCTCCACCTTCAAAACTGGATTCGCGGCTGAGTCAGTAAATGTCTTTAATCTCAACTCAGGGGTTAGAGCTGACAGCGCTTTGATATCATTGAACCCATCATGTTTTGTCCAGTCCGAAAACAGTTTTGAAGCTGACGCAGGGGGTAGGGCAGGTGTAGAAGAGTATACAAAATAGTCATGAGTATAATAGTTGGGGATGGCCTTAACCCTCTCACCACGGAAGGGCTCTTGAACGCCCATAAAAAAGCATATAACAGGTACCCGGAAGGCCTCTTGAACGCCCAGTGGTTGAAAGCCTGTGAGCTTCGTGTGCGAGGCGTCGGTCCGACGCATGTAAACAACAGCCGGCTGGACCGACGCCCCGCATCTCCGGCCACAAGAAGGAGAGCGTCGCTTGTTCGTGTGTGCCTGTATGTTGTTGTTAAGTATCGAAAAGTGGTGTAAAGTGGCTGTTTTGGCCATAAAGTTATCTCCAATGAAATCATCATCACAGCTCAACCAGTTGACTTAGAGAGCTCTACTTAATGCCATTCTACAGGTAAATAACACAGCTACGCTTGGGGATGCGTGGGAATGCGGGAAGCAGTCTGATTAATGAATATACGGTAGCCTAGCCTAGACGTTTTTCGGCCAAAACACCCGGGTTTTGAGGAATATATATATAATACATAGCCGGGGCTGGAGGGTTAATACTAACATCAAGTACATTTCCCAGCATATCTAGAGCCCTTAACTTCCTAGATTTATTTCCTTGGATTACCCACTCTCGTGGTACCGGAAGCTCCCCTGACATAGTGGACTGTGCCGCCTCCGGCTTTGTTGGTACCAGTGATACCCACGAATCGTCTGGCCCGTATAAGAGAGGCATAGCCCCTTTTCTGACCGGGTCTTTTTTTTTTTTTTTAAAGAGACAATGAACAGAGGAAGGAAAAACACAGATAAAACAAAAAGGTCCATGTGCCTAAAGGCATCCTCCATTCATAAAATGTTTGTAACAACTGGATTTAAACATTTGTAGATTGTAAGTTTGTGGAAAGCAATTCGAGGGAAGTGAATTCCAAAGAGTAGTAGCTCTGGGGATAAATGAATTCTGATAAGCGGAAGTTCTGCATTGCGGAGGAGAAAGTGTAAATTCATGGGCGCTCTCAGCTGCCCTATTTCTACGGGGAAAGATGTGGAGAGGCGGCACAATTGAAGCAAGTTTCTCGGAACAATTGCTGTGAAAATATATGTAGAATAATGCAAGGGATGCAACGTTTCTTCGTATGGATAATGTAGGAAGGTCCTGTGTGATTGCAGGGTTATTGATTAATCTAATAGCTTTATTTTGAATTTTGTCCAACTGCCTCAATGCAACCACTCCACTTCCACCCCACAGAGGTGAACAGTAATCCATCTGAGAACGCACATGACTTTTATATATTACGGCCAACTGCTCGTCAGTGAAGAATTCACGAACTCTGTACAGGAGTCCCAGTTTTTTAGAGGCATTCTTAGCAATGCTTCTAACATAATGTGTCCAGCTCAAGTTAGTAGTTAATGTTACACCGAGAATGTCAATACTAGGGGAAGTGGGAATATTTACATCATTAAAAAATACATGGGAGTCAGTGAGATTCTGTCGGTTAGAAAATTGAATGTACTTGGTTTTCTGTGCATTAAAGGAAAATGGATTCTTTTGTCCCCATTCATTAATTCTAGATAGGTCCTGGTTCAGAGAAGTTGCAGTGTTTATTTTTGAATTTATAAGATCGGGTTGGGTGAAAGAATTGGTAAATGTGAAGGAACTGTGGAGTGTTGAGTCATCTGCATAGGAATGTATTGGATTATGAGTGGTAGATATGAGATCATTGATATGAATGAGGAACAGAGTTGGGGCCAAAACTGATCCCTGGGGAACACCAGCATTTATTGAGTGAAATTGAGAATAAAGGCCATCTACCATTACACATATTTTTCTGTTATGAAGATAAGAAGAAATTAGTGGAACTAATGATGCAAGGCCGTAGTGTGACATCTTCGACAATAAGGATTGATGCCAGACTCTATCAAATGCCTTTGATATATCCAGTGCTATTGTATGTGTTTCACCATGTTGGTCTGTAGCTTGGTTGATTTGATGCGTAAGAAGGCAAAGAATGTCTGCAGTTGATCGACATCGTCTAAAACCATATTGCCTATCACTGATTAATTATTATTCTCAAGATGCTTAATTATGTGATTATTTAATATAATTTCAAAGACTTTACCAAGAGTGGAAGTTATAGCTATTGGTCTGTAGTTTGATGGATCTGAAGAGGCACCTTTTTTAGGAACTGGATGGATGTTTGCTTCTTTCCAGGGTACTGGGAAGCATGAGGTATGAGTACACAGATGGAAAAATTTTGCCAATACAGGAGCGAGCACCATGGACCAATTCTTAAGTACTATTGGGGGAGGATTTACGTCTGCTACTACTCGCACATTGGAAGTAGTTAGTGCCGCCGAAGTTGGCCTAGTAACAATAGTAGGTGATACAAGGGGAGTGAGCAGAGTTTGTGTCAAAGTAACGGAAGTAGCCAGAGGTCGGACAATCGATGTTGGCGTGGGAGCTCCCAGACCAACCATAGGAGGCTCCGGTTGCTGGCCAAAAAACTTAGTTAAAGCACTTGCTAATAACCCATCAATCTCATCCGCTGTGACAAAATGAGCAGATGAAGAACTATGAGGTGAAATATCCCTATTCTGAGAGTTATCTTCATGACTCACTTCAGAAATAATAGACCCATCATCCCCTGCCTCCGGTCCCTCCTGAGAGGATTCCGCTGAGGCGGGGGCCCCTTGCCACGTTAAGTCAGGGATGGAAGACGGTGTCTCCGCGTCCCGGTGGACTTCAGCCTCTACCTGAGTTGCCTGAGAAGGCAAAGAGCTGTCCCGCCATGGCTGGGAGTACCGCCAAACTCCCCGGCCTTGGTCGGAACTTACTTGTGAGCCAGGCCCCACCCCAATGACTGAGCCCTCACTCGAGCCCTCTCGCGGGGTATCCCTGCCGGGAGAACCCTCTAAATCTAAAGTGAGAATATTAGTTGGGGACACTATGTCCGCCGGAATATCCCCGACCACAGTCTCTGAATCCACTTCCGACCTGTCAGATTGGACTTGAGACATGTCGGGAGTAGAGGCAGAAAGCGAGGTTCGAGGCTCCGGCGAACGCCGGGAGGACTTTCGTACATGAGACTCTTTTTTAGAGGACTTGTGACTCCGCCTCGACTTAGATGTATCACTAGAACTATCCTGGGTCTTGTCTGTCTTGCTCTTCTTCCGCGAAGGTGAAGTCGAGTGACTATGTGTCTGCTTTCTGAGAGGAGACCGTGACCTGGACCTAGCTCTTGATTCCGAAGTTGTCGCCGGGGGAGACGGCTCTCGCGGTCTCTTAGATGTGCCGGGGGAGGCAAGAAGCTCTTTAACCCTTCCTACCCGGTCTGCCTTAGGTAAGGACAGCACGAAAGAAGGGCCGCTACCCAGTATGCCTTATCTAAGGCATGAGCTTAATAGCTTAATTAAGCTTGGTCCGAACGCCGTGCGTACGACGTATGTCAACAAACCCAAGCGTTCGTCACCGCACCTCCGAAAACAAGAAGGAGAAGACTCCTCAATGTTATTGTTCTGACGTCATGACGAAATTAGTGTCTAAAAAGCCCCCATATTGGCAACATCTCTGCAATATTGGCTCCACTGAAATCGTCATCACAACTGAACCAGTTGACTTACAGAGCTCTACTCAATGCCAAAATACAGATTGAAAACCGCACTACGATTATAGATGAGTGGGAAAGTTCTAGCAGTGAAAATAAACATAAATACGGTAGCCTAGGCCTAGACGTTTTTCAGCCATATCGCCCGGGTAGGGGCGACCGTCATTTGGTAAGACAGCCCGGGGAGGAAGGGTTAACCAGCCCAGCCTCTGCCGGCTTAGTGACTTTACTTCGGGAAGGAGGACGTTTAATTGGGGGGCACTGAACCATCAAACGGTCCCACAGAATTACGTTATCACACTGCAATGCTTTATGAGCCACTGCAGTCGCATAATTAGTAAGAAGCTGTCTGACCTCGCGTAATGCAACCGCCGCGGCCAGATTGTCATGCTGTAAGACTTTAACCCCCAGCTGACTACAAAAGGTACAATTCTTTGTGACCCACAAACCCTGTGACCGGTCTAAGCATTTGACACAACGAATGC
Organism: Paralithodes platypus; assembly: GCA_032716605.1. NCBI lineage: Eukaryota > Metazoa > Arthropoda > Malacostraca > Decapoda > Lithodidae > Paralithodes > Paralithodes platypus. Next base: position 53,598,891 of record CM064503.1, on the reverse strand, counting down.
ACAGAGTGTGCGCAAAAATAGGGATTCCGGAACATGAGGGTGTTGAGCAAAGAGCAAAAACAGGGGCTAGAGCAGCCATGGCAGAGACTGGTTAGAAGCTAACTCCCCCCGGGCCTCACTTGGTCCTCTGTGGACCCGCCGGAACTCCGCCCTTGAAAAAAGAAAATTTCCAGGAATTAATGCTCATAAGGTTACCCCACAATGTTCTAACACAAGTGTTAATGAACCGCCGGGCAACGAGACGTAATACCCCACCATTACCTCTCGCTACCCTGTAGGTTCGTATGTAAAGATTTGTAAATAACTTTACGTGTCCAAAAGATTTAAGAATATCCTCAGACATGATATAAAGATGAGCAGTTCTTTATAAGTGACGCAGTCTTCCCTGTGATATAACGTTCACCGGGAACCCATACTAAGACGCCGGCCTCCTTATTATAACGCAGTTAGCCAGGTTAAGCCCATCTTAATCATTAGATCGCCGTGAGTTGAATGTCTTGATACCTAATTGTATCCGTCAATTGTTAGGCTAATTCTACCGAATTTGCAAATCCGTGATTCCCACCCTCCCGAGGTTCAACCGCCGGGTGAAAAATAATAGAAAAGTTAACCCCAATTGTTCCTATCCCCACTTCTTATCAAAAGATTGCTGGGGTGGAAAGACTACTCAAAACAACACAGCCCAGTTCTTCAACGGCTTTGCAAAACCAGGAAAAACTATAGTCAACAGGTGTCCGCATGAACCCCTAGTTGAACCGGGTAACGCCCTTCCGCCGGGAAACACATAGTAAGCCTGAATACAGGCCCCACTACAGAGACGCAATTCTGGAGAGCCCTCAAGCCACCACTCGCCGGGGGAAACTAGCCTATTTTAACTACGAGTGATAAAAACTCGGCAACCAGCCGGATTTTCTCGGTGCAATCGAGAAAACCCGCCGGAAAAGGCAACCCACACCCACCAGACACAATCTGAGAACCAGCCGGGTTTTCACGGAGCAATCGAGAAAACCCGCCGGAAACGGTAACCCACACCAACCAGAAGCAATCGGAGGTACACAAATAGTGCCTGGAATAAGCCAATACACAACTTAACCAGAACACACATGACACAGTAGTACATATTTATACAATAAATCAATAACACTTGTACAGTACATGTAAAAAGCTACAAGAGGCTGGCTAGGCCTAAGCAGACGGAGTATCGCTTAAACATGTGGTAATAAAACAAAAAGCACTGAATATTATCACAACAGGAAATCTGTAATCCCGGCAATCTGTACATGCACGATATAACTACACCCAATACTCCCCAAATAAACTTAGCCTCCTATGCAGATGACATAACACTCACATGCACATGCACACAAACATATCTTAGGAGGCGGGAATTAACGAGCATGCTCACTCCCGCAAATACAACTAGTGTAAGTACAACTAGTGTAAGTACCATGACCCAAGAAGAGCAACAGATCTCCTTCAACCCTATCTCAACACACTACATGGCTGGTGCACTACAAACAGACTTAATCTAGCCCCAGCCAAATCCACCGCAACCCTGCTCACAAGCTGGACAGGTGAACACGAATACATCCCTCAACTCACCATAAACAACACACCCCTGACACATACACACACACCCAAAATCCTAGGAGTAACATATGATACTCATATGACATTCAAACAGCACACCACAAACATTAAAAAGAAACTGACACCCAGACTTAACGCCCTCAGGTCACTTGCTCACACAAAATTTGGACACAACAAAGAAACTACCACCACAGTATATAAACAATACATAAGATCAGTAATGGAATACGCAAGCCCAGCCTGGGCTTCTAACCTAGCTGAAACACATCATAAGACCTTACAGACTATTCAAAACAAAGCCCTGAAGATCATTACAGGCTGCACAGCTACTGCACCCACAGATCATCTACATCAATAAACCAAAATCCTCAAAGTCAAAGACCATCTGGACATGAGAGGCACTCAATTCCTGGCAGCAGCCTCCATGAACCAAGACCACCCACTAAACTACATGGCAACACACCCAGACACCAAGAAATATCAAAACAACACCCAGCACACGGTATCACACACAATTATTGTCCTCTCTCCCTCCCTGCCCACCCCGAACCAACTTCCAGAAGCACATCCATACTCATATCTCTCGCCAGTCCATCCACTCACTCACAGACAACACGCAGCTGCATGCACGACCTCCCGAAATCCATCCTTCCGAATCCTCCCTCCCTCGCGAGGACAGAGTCCACCTGGCCAGGCTGAGATGCGGACACCATCCAGCTCTCCTGAGCTATCAGAAGAGACTGGATGACTCCGTTGTCGACGCCTGCCCGGGATGTAACACAGCACCCCATACCATTAAACACATCATCGAAGACTGCATTTCACACAACCACTTACGCCAACAGCACAACCTACACTCAATGAGAGCTCTGTGGGAAAGCCCGATCGTGGCCATGGCCTTCCTCAGGGACTCGGGGCTGTTCGGCCAGGCAGCTTAGGGAACAACAACAACAACAACAACAACAACAACAGGAACAGCAGCCAACACACCTCGAAGAAATAAACCCGGGAGAGGGAAGCACTGACACGGGACCTAGAAAAAACTTCACTAAGTGAAGAAAAATACGCTAGGAACGTCAGAAAACAAACAAATAAGGCAACTTCATCAGAAAGATAAAAAGAAGCCTAATCACGCGTAGTTAAAGCCAACAAAATAACTAGGCTAGCTAAATCGCGAAAACGTTTCACGCGTCCACCCCGGGACCACGAGGGTACGCCCGAAATAGGCGTCCCAAACACACGACCCAAAATACGCTGAACTGCGGGCAGCCCGCCCATGACACTCCTGCTACACATATCATAACCTTACTCGATACATCCCAGAGTAAACAAATGAGAAAAAACTCACTAGGGACGCAGCAAATGCGGAACGAGCGGAGCGTGGGGAGACACGTCAGGGCAGGTTGAGCGCAGAGCAGACAAAGAAGAATGACGCCTGAAGTCAGCGTCTGGTCAAAGATCCACACAAGTACAGTACATCCACGAAGTTATGGAAAGCTTATGAATAGTTATTCTTATTTTATTTTTATTTTTTATTTTTTACAAAGTTTTTTCGTAGTGAGTACCCAATTTCATAATGACGAACCATGAGTGAGGTTGCGTGCGCTCATGATGAAGGCTCCTCAATTTTTTATGCTCTGCGCGGTAGATTCAAACTACGGTAAATGAGTGTTTGAAGAGGGTGCCTTATGTAATAGGCATAATCGTCAATGATGGAGGGGCCACTAATAAATATCTGACTGTCGTGGCCCACTTTCTCACATCATGGGCCCTTGTTACTGTTGACGGACGGCTGTTTTGATAACGTCCACTAGAATTGAAGCAAGCTGTCGTTTTGATAACCTTGATTTACCATGTGAAGAGATCCATAAATGATAAGGGTGTAAGGGTGTAGTTGGTTGTACATACTGTACTTATACAAAGCCAACACTGGGCCTAGTGCCTGATGTTTATTCTTTTGTTTGAGGGCCATTATATCAAAAGGTGAGAATCTATGATCTTCTCTTTCATTCTTGGCTATGAAATCAGGAGTTGGTGTGAGGGTAACAGCACTCAGATCTTTAAATTGTAAGCAGTTCGCAGCTCTAGCCATGGCCGCAAGTTCGGACACTCTATGTGTTGTTGCTAACGAAATTAAGAAAACACATTTAGATAATAACTTGTCATAAGAGGGGTTGACCGTGTAAGGTTTAGTACTTAATAGATTTAACACTTTGCCCAGAAACCACTGAGGTAGAATCTGTCTCGCTGGAGTTCGTAATTTTAAAACAAGCCGTAATAAAACCTCCTTCATACTTAGGTGGAAGTCTAAGGCCAGTAAGGTCATAGAATGGTTTTTTAATGGGTGAGAGGTGATTGCGAAGTGTGTTAACTGATAGGTGTTTGTCTTCGAAAAGGTAATTTAAGTACTTTAACCCTCCAGCCCCGGCTATGTATTATATATATATTCCTCAAAACCCGGGTGTTTTGGCCGAAAAACGTCTAGGCTAGGCTACCGTATATTTGTTAATCAGACGGCTTCCCGCATTCCCGCGCATCCCCAAGCGTAGCTGTGTTATTTACCTGTAGAATGGCATTAAGTAGAGCTCTCTAAGTCAACTGGTTGAGCTGTGATGATGATTTCATTGGAGATAACTTTATGGCCAAAACAGCCACTTTACACTACTATTCGATACTTAACAACAACATACAGGCACACACGAACAAGCGACGCTCTCCTTCTTGTGGCCGGAGATGCGGGGCGTCGGTCCAGCCGGCTGTTGTTTACATGCGTCGGACCAACGCCTCGCACACGAAGCTCACAGGCTTTCAACCACTGGGCGTTCAAGAGGCTTTCCGGGTACCTGTTATATGCTTTTTTATGGGCGTTCAAGAGGTCTTCCGTGGTGAGAGGGTTAAAATTAAACTTACTGAGGCACTTTGTTGGTTGGATTCTACAATCCACGTTGTAAATTGTTTCCAATGTGACTCATACTGTCTAATTGTGGAAGGTGTAAATAGTTTGGTTAATTTGTCGTGAACGGCTTGGTCATAAGAATTTAGCCATTTGGTTTTGAAAATATTTTGTAACTAAAACCAAGTTGTAAGAAAAATTCCTTTGAACTTGTTGAGGGGTAAGTCGGAAGCCAGTGGAATCAAAGAACGATTCTTTAATGGCTGAGAATTGATTGTATAGTGTGTAAATTGACAGTTGTTTGTCTTCAAAAGAGTAATTGAAGTACTTTAAAAATAAACTGACTGAAGCTATGTGTTGGACAGACTCTACAGTCTACGTGGTAAATTGTTTCCGATGTAATTCCTACTGTTTAATAGTGGAAGGTGTAAACTGTTTGGTTAATTTGTCGTGAACAGCTTAATCATAAGAGCTCCGCCATTTGACTTTGAAAATATCCATAAAGCTAAATGTAGACCAGTCTGTAGGTTGCTAATCGGCTCTAAGTGGAAACAAGACGTTGGAAATGGTATTGGAATGGGACATTCGAGAGACAGATGAATGAACTACACATGTGTTGACCAGACTGGCGTTATAAGGCACCCTTGACCCTGAATTAAGCGGATATGTTGCAAAACTTTGGATATTCGTGTGTGTCCGGAGGAGGAAAGAGGTATATCGATAACCACTTGTTCCAAATCTCTGAGAACGCATCTGTTCCGCTCGCTTGGATCTCGTGCCAGAAGGTCAGAAGCAGGAGGAATTTTGTCGATTGGTGTGAATTAACAAGATTTACCTGTGGATGGAACGGCTTTATCAAGTTGTGGAATACCGTCTGAGTGATTGTCTATTCGACTAGGGTACCCTTCTCCCGAGATAAGGTGTCCGCCTACAGATTCGCCTTGCTTGGTAGGTAAACTGCTTGAATTGTGATATGGTAATGAAGAGTAAGGAAAAATATTAACTCCGACAATCTCAGGGGCGTGTGAGATTTCGTTGGGCCCTGCCTGTTGATACAGGACACGGCTGATGTGTTGTCCATGTGAAAGGCTATTATTGTACTCTGTGTTGGAGTGCAAGGGCATGATTTTTCAGGAAAATCGAGGGACAACTAGTTCCTTTGTATTTAAGTGATAGAGATTGAGAGAGGTCTAGCGACTTTGTGTCTGGCGACCGTCTGACGATTGGTAACTCCAGCTCGGGGCTCCCGCTGTGTCCAAGACGACCCCCACTGATGGTGGCGGTTCTGACTAGAGGGCTGTCGGGGAAGGGGTCTCAGGTCTTATCCAGAAGCTTAGAAGTCTGATAAAATGCTGAGGGAATGTAATTAGGCTATGAGGTTGATTGACTCGGAAAAGCTCTGTTGTCTAGCCTGATGTAAGGATTCAGGCGAAGTTTGTCCAACGGAACAGGTAGCTGAACCTAATATTTTGACCCTATTAACCCTCTCACATCCTTGACGCAATTTTGAGCCTATTGGGGATACTTTAAAGCCTTGTTACCATCAGGGGTATTTAGAAACCTTTAGTTTAGTTACTTTAACCTCTGCAGTTGTCTTTGAGTTAGCTGTGGGCAGAAAACTAATTTTGGAGAGGTAATTATAAGAGTGAGAGAACTCTATTTCTTATTGCTAATCTGGCAACCTCTACATCATATGGTCGTGAGAGGGTTAACGACTACCACAGCCGTTTGGAATTGTTTTTTGTATGTACTGTCTTGCATACTTGTAGTAGTCAAGTATTTGATGTTGTATGTTGTGTGATAGGGTTTCCCAACTGAGGTAAACCTAGGGTTCCCACTTTACTATTCAGACATAGGGCTGTGATATTTGTTGTATTGTTATCATCACGAAAAAGTGGTTTACCATAAACTTATTGAGGATTGATAATTCTATGACTGGTCTGAACTGTAGGCTATCTCGTTTTGGTACTAGAACTAAGTGAGACAGAAAACTTTTGATGTGGGAGGAATGTTCACTCGAATTCCTCACTGAAGCATCGCTTTTACGAGTGTTGGCACCTTTACTGGTATGAGACGTTGTATACGTACTTACGAAAGAACGGTCGTCTCTCCCAGTCCCAAAACAGACTATGCTTTATTAAAGGTCTGGACCAAGGTCCTTTTGGTCATGCTGTGTAACTGGCCTGGAAAGAATCGGTTGTGCCTTGCGATATAATGTGATGCAAGGCTAAGATGAACTAAGTTAGGTCCTTGAACCGGTATGTGCTCTTGAAAGGTCAGACTGTTGTTGTTGGTGTGTCTGAGTCTGTCTAATTTGTTGTCTGAGGATGAATTAACCAGTCTGTCCCGAGTACTGTGGCCTGTTGAGTGTCGTTGAGATCTGAATCTAATAAAGTTAACACGAGAGAACCTTAGAGACGGTTATAAAAAGTAGTGATGATACTTCAGACCAAGTATTTGTGGTTGTTAATCTGTTAGAATAGATGGAGAGATCAAGATTCTAGTCTTGATGTCTTTGGGCAGAGTTTTTAGATAGAAAGATATGGAGGTCTTGACGTGCTTTGGACGTCATGAAAAGGGCTGTTCTGACCTCTCCTATTGTCCGAAGGGTTTTGCAAAGATAGACTTCTCTTATGTGTGATAATGTTGCCCTAGAGTATGTGTCATGAATAGGATCTGCTACTCCTCATTAGTGTGAGTGAGTTGTCTTGTAAAACTGTCTTTGTGGTGCAATGCATAAGTGTGGTGATTTTCAGTGTGAGCACTGCTCACACTGAAAATCACCACTGCTCACTGAGCAGCCTAGGTTCAAATCCCCGGACTGCCACATGTGTTTATTAATTTCATTAACCGAGTTTAGGAGTAAAGTATGTTGGTGGAGAGAACATAATAAAACCAAAAGGTTGGATAATCGCCTATGGGTCGTTTATCTGAGAGTGTAAAGTCCTTCCCCAACCTTTTGTTCCTAAGAAATATCCTCGTCAATTATGGGGACACGGAGTCAAGGATCTGACTCAGCCAAATTGCCAGAATAACCCTGTGTGATTAACCCTTCCTCCCCGGGCTGTCTTACCCAATGACGGTCGCCCCTACCCGGGTGATATGGCTGAAAAACGTCTAGGCCTAGGCTACCGTATTTATGCTTATTTTCACTGCTAGAACTTTCCCACTCATCTATAATCGTAGTGCGGTATTCAATCTGTATTTTGGCATTGAGTAGAGCTCTGTAAGTCAACTGGTTCAGTTGTGATGACGATTTCAGTGGAGCCAATATTGCAGAGATGTTGCCAATATGGGGGCTTTTCAGACACTAATTTCGTCATGACATCAGAACAATAACATTGAGGAGTCTTCTCCTTCTTTTTTTCGGAGGTGCGGTGACGAACGCTTGGTTTTGTTGACATACGTCGTACGCACGGCGTTCAGACCAAGCTTAATTAGGCTATTAAGCTCATGCCTTAGATAAGGCATACCGGGTAGTGGCCCTTCTTTCGTGCTGTCCTTACCTAAGGCAGACCGGGTAGGAAGGGTTAAGAGGTGTATGGGATAAGGTTGATTGAGCCCCGTGAAAGTTATTCTGTAATAAAGGGTAGATAAAATTATCTACCTGGAGAATTCTGGTATGTGAATGTGGAACTCCGGCAAAGTAGGCAATGAATAGTTATCTAAGAGACTCCCTTCCTCTGCAACCCGGACTCATAGAGAACGCGGGGAACTCCTACTGACTGGAGGTGTCATTATTAGAGTGGCTGCTTCCGCCGTCGCCAACACCGGGAACGACCGCAGCAGTGCAAGTACTGGAATTGAGCTGGATACACAGGCATAGTTTGCCTTTTTCCAGAGGATCTACTGTAAGAAACTGTAAGTTAGCCGACCCAAAGTGGGACCGGAACAACCAGTTGTGTAAAGGTAAGATAGCAATTGACTGTATCGGTTCTGTCAGGTTTTTTAAAACAGACCCTAGTCGAACAATTTATTAAAAGGAATGGTTGGTGCTAGGGATACCCAGAACTCTAGCATGTTGTGCTGAGGCGTAAGGAAAACAAGCTAATGAATCATTACTTATTCCATATGCTCCTCCAATGATCATGTTAATATGCTTCTCCGGCGATAGATCATCTTGTATTATCACTCCAAGGTCCTTCTCATGCCGTGTTTTGCCGATTTTTTCGATTCCTAATTTGTACTCCCAGCTTGGCCTTATCTCACTTGTTCCCACTTCTAAAACATGACACTTTTCTGCATTGAAACTCATTTTCCAGGTTTGGCTCCATCTGTGCAACTTATCTAGGTCCTTTTGAAGATCCTGATATCTTTCTATACAGGTGATATTCTTCATGATCTTAGCGTCATCCGCGAACATATTCATATGACTATTCAAATTTTCTGGCATGTCGTTTACATAAAGTAGGAACATTATCGGACCCAACACTGATCCCTGTGGTACTCCGCTCGTCACACTCCTCCACTGGGAATATTAGTCTCGTATTGTGGTCCTCATTTCTCTTCCTATTAAAAAGTTTTCCATCCATTTTAACATCCTACCATGTACACCTCCAACAACCTGCAATTTCCACAATAACCTTTTGTGAAGCACCCTGTCAAAGGCCTTTTTCAGGTCCAGGTAAACACAGTCAACCCATCCCTCTCTCTCCTGTGTAACATTTACCACTTTGCTATAAAAGCTTAATAAATTAGATACACAAGATCTCCCTTCCCTGAATCCAAACTGTTTCTCACTAAGCACCCCATGTCCCTCTATGAAGTGTGTCCACTTTTTTCTTATAATTTTCTTACAAATTTTGCAAACAATGCTGGTGAGGGACATCGGTCTGTAGTTAAGCGGATTTTCTCTGTCTCCTCCTTTGTAAATAGGTACTATTTATTAGTGGCCCCTCCATCATTGACGAACATGCCTATTAGATAAGGCATCCTCTTCAAACACTAATCCGCCGTAGTTTTGAATCTACCGCGCAGAGCATTTAAAAACTGAGGAGCCTTCATCATGAGCGCACGCGACCTCACTCATGGCTTCAGTCATTATGAATTGGGTTCTCACTACGAAAAAACTTCGTAAAAAATAAAAAGAAAAAGAAAATAAGAATAACTATCTAATAAGCTTTCCATCATATCGTGGATGTACTTGTGTGGATCTTTGACCAGACGCTGATTCAGGCGTCATACTTCCTTCTCTGCTCTGCGCTCAGCCTGCCCGGACGTGTCTCCCCACGCTCCGCTGGTTCAGCATTTGCTGCGTCCCTAGTGAGTTTTTTCTCATTTGTTTACTCCGGGATGTATCGAGTAAGGTTAGGATATGCGTAGCAGGAGTGTCCTGGGCTGGTTGCCCGCAGTGCAGTGTATTTTGGGTCATGTGTTTGGGGCATCTATTTCGGATGTACCCTCGTGGTCCTGTTGTGGACTTGTGATCTTTTCACAGTTGAGTTAGCTTGTGATGCAGGCGGCTTTCATTACGCGTTAAATATTGCTGCCTTTTATCTTTCTGATGAGGTAAGCGTTGCTTACTGACGTTCCCAGCGTATTTTTCTTCACTTAGTGAAGTTTTTTCTGGGTCCCGAGTCAGTCTTCCCTTTGCCGGAAGTATTTGCTACAGTGGTGTGTTGGCGGTGGTTCCTGTTGTTATATTTCCAGTGTTTTTGTGTATATTTCAACATTTCTTATGCCGTCTACTTAGGCCTAGCCAGCCGCTCGTAGCTTTGCCACATGTACAAGTGTTATTGTTTATTTTTATAAATATGCCCTACTGTGTCATGTGTATCCGGGTTTAGTTGTGTATTGGCTAATTCCACGGACTATGTTTGTTTCCTGGTTTAGTTGTGTATTGGCTAATTCCACGGATTATTGTGTGGACTTAGGCTAGTCGTGCTTGGCTTTCCTTCGTGTCCGTTGTACGTTCAGATGGTTTCTGAACGGGGTGGGTTACCTTCCGGCGGGTTTTTTCTCGGTTTCACCATGAATAAAACCCGGCCGAGAGCCGTGTTGGGCCACACGTGGTTTCAACACAGGCTTGTGTCCCCGGCGATGAGGTGTCTGTGGCTCTCCAGGACTGCGTCTCTGTGTTGGTGCCTGTTTTCAGGCTCCCTTTGATTCCCGGCGGAGTGGCTGTACCCATCTAACATTGTTCATGCGAACATATGTTATGAAGTTTTTCTACCCGGTTTTACAAACCACAGAAAAAACCTAGCTGTTGTTAAGGGCTTTCCTCCCCGGCGATCTTTTACAAAGAAGTGGGGACAGGAACTTATGGGGTTAACGTTTTGACATCTCACCCGGCGGGTGTACCTTGGTAGGGTGGGATGAACAACTAAGTCATTCAGTTAGTTAACCGATCCATTTTAGTGATACTATATGTATCGCCGCCTTTACACTTACGGCGATTGAAGGTTCAATTAGGGTTAACATCGTTTTTTACACCCGGCGGGTGCTCCTGGGTGGAGGAAATAAGGAATTTACAATTCAATTTCGATTTAACCACTTAATTTAGTGATACGTTTAGGTATCGCCGCCTTCAAACTTACGGCGATCTTTTTGTGACAATTCGTTAGAAATCAGATCTCGTATCAGCCTGCCCTGTGTTATTCTACTAAAATAATTCAAGGGCCGGCGTCTTTGTGGGGGGTTGTTTTTTGTTCCAAAATTGAATCTTGAGACAGTCACCACCAGAAAGACTATAAACGCCATGCTGGTCCGTTATATTATGTCAGAGGGTATTCTTCACTTTCTTAAAAAGATATGTTTAGATATTCTGAGCCCCGCCGCGTAGCGAGCTGTGATCGTTGTGTCATTACATCTCGTTACCCGGTGGGTTATTAACACTTGTGTGCAAACATGTTGGGTTAACCTTATGAGCATTAATTCCTGGAAATTTTCTTTTTTCCAGAGCTGGGCTCCGGCGGACCAATACAGACCCGGCAGTAGTTTTCCCCACCAGTCTCTGTCATGGCTACCTTGGCCCCAGTCTTTGCTTTATGCACTACCCCTACCTGTGCCGGTATCCCTATTTTTGCGCACACTCTTTGCATAAAGTGTGTTAAATGTCTAGACCGTTCAAGGGGTCTGTGGGTGATGCGCAACTGTTCCTTTTGCTCCCAATTAAGTGTCAAGGTCCTCCGCGACAATGATAAGACCGCAGCGGTCGCATTAAGAGAGGTTAGGCAACAGATGTCAGCATACACTACGATTGTAGCTCATAAGTCACTTCAATGTGACAACGTCCCTCTTTGGGATAGACTGCTTTTCGAACACCCTCCCCCTAAACGTTCCTCTCGAGTAACTAGTCATAAGCCGGCGGAGACTGGTCAGGGTTCTGTGTCTTCTGCTGCTACTCCGAAACGTCCAAGAGAGCCTACACCCCCGGCGACCGCCTCCTCGTCTCGGGAGAGATCTCGGTCTAGGTCACCTCTCAGACGCCAGCCATCTAGTCTTGCCTCTTCACCATCGAGTAAGAAGAGTAGGACGGAAAGTTCCACCAGTGGTCACGGCGATGAATCCTCCAAATCAAAGAGTAGTTCACGGTCACACCGTAGCCATAAATCTTCCAAAAAGGATTCCCATAAAAGAAAGACCTCCCTACATTCGCCAGCTTCTAGTGCTTCTCATTGTACCTCTACCCCAGACAGAGTTTGTGTTAGGTCTCAAGAGTCCAGTACGGTGCCTGTACCTAAAGAGGATTTACCCATTAATATTTTAACCCTGGAATTGGAGAGTTCAGGGGGATCAGTGATTGAGAGTGTTTCAGACTCCCAAGAGAGTGTAGGCCAGGGCCTCGGTGTTTGGCGATTTTCTCGGCCGGGGTCTGACCACCCACTTCCGACTCAAACTAGTCACACAGTAGCTGACGTCCACAGGGACGCGGCGATCCCATCCTCTATTCCTGACTTATCTTGGCAGCAAGGTACCCCAGCTTCGGCGGGATCTTCTCAGGAGGAAAAGGAGGAGAAAGACGAGGTTTCAATAATTTCGGAGATGGAAGGGCAAGAGTCAGGTTCAGGCTTAGACGCCGCGCAGGATATTAATGATTCACCAGTAAGTACATCATCAACTCAATTTGTCACTGCGAAGGAAATTGATGGCTCAAAACTTTGCAACCACATTTACTTCCAAAACTTCCCACCAGATCCCTCAAGATACTCATTCGTGGTTCTCCATGCCAGTATGTTCTGCCGGCGGAGTCCCTTCAGCTTTGTTTTCTTTCTTAGCTGCCCCTAAAATTAATCTTTGTGAGCTAAAAGACCCTTTCACTACCCCTACCCCAACTCACCTAGACCGAGAATTTAGGCTAAGGGGGAAAGCGTTTCGCCTGTTCTCTCAATACATAGTGTCTCAACAGGTAGCAAAGTCTTTGCTTCGGTCCACTCAGGCAATCGCAGACGCGGATGCCAGACGATCGGTTGAATTGTTCCGGCGACTGCTTCTCCAGTCGTCAATCCAATCTCTGGGTGACATACGCACTGCCTTGCTTGAGGCGGTACGAGCGAGACAAGACCTCAGAATGTCTTTAGTTCGCAAACTGCCTGATCGCATTGCGAATCAGGTGGTCATGTCACCAGTGCTTACTCCCTCTTTAATGTCCCCTGAAGTGTGGCGAACGGTGTTTAATATGGCGCAGGCCTTTAAACACAGTCCCACCCCTTCTAAGAAACCTGCCTTTAACTTCCCCAAACCCAGGCCAACCGCTAAAGCTCAGCCGGGGGGATCTAAGCCCTTTCTTCCACCTAAGTCCTCCCCCTCCCCTCTAGGTCAGTACAGGCATAGACAGAGTAGGTTTTCAGGTCAGAGAGGACGCGGCCATAATAAGCTAGGTCAGGGCCCGTCTTCGGCCAACACCAGCTAGCCGGCGAAGCGTCCAGCACCACCAACCCCACCATCAAAAAACTAAAGTCTCTCTCACTCCCGGTGCCAACCTTGGCGAACCCTTGTCTGCTAACTGGGTCGTTCCGAACGTGTCACCAAGCATGGCCGTTAAACACTTGGGCACGGATGGTGGCACGCAAAGGCATCACTTGGCAGTGGCTCCGGCGACCTCGCTTACGTCAGCCGACAACGGCGAATTTTGTTTCTTTAGAGGTGGAGTCACTGGTCCAGGAAATGATTGCCAAGAATGTCATCATCCCGGTCCCCCCAAATTACCCTGTATTCACGTCCAAGCTATTTTTGGTTCCCAAAAGGGACAGTGTTCAGATGAGACCGGTCGTAGACCTGTCTTATCTGAACCTTCACATTCACAACGAGTCTTTCCGAATGTTAACAGTACACCAAATCAGGCTAACACTTCCGCCGGGAGGTTGGATGTGTTCACTAGACCTGACAGACGCCTATTGGCACGTATCGGTCAACAAAAGATTTCAAAGGTTTTTGGCCTTACGGATCAGGCACCAAAATTTTGTTTTTCAAAGGATGCCATTCGGTTTGAACCTGGCACCTCGATTATTCACGAAATTAGTCCGGCAAGCCCTGATGCCGTTGTTAAAACAAGGAATCAGAGTGTTGTGGTACCTAGACGACTGGCTGGTGGTGGCAGAGACACAACAATTATGCATCAAACATGTCAACATAATTTTAAATCATGTCAAAACTCTAGGGTTCAAGGTAAATCTGGTAAAGTCAAACCTTGTTCCCTCACGAGTAATTCAGTGGATAGGGCTGGTCTGGCCGCTCTCACTCTGAGTCAGAGTGTGGACAATCGCAACAGGTTTCGCAGGAAACTGTTCATGTTTCTTCACAGTCTGACTACGACGCGGAGGGTCTGGGAGTCTCTGGTCGACTCTCTCAACTGGATTCAACTAACTGTTATGTTGGGCTGGTTGAAAGTAAAACGTTTAATATTGGAAGGCAACAAATATTTCCCACTCTTACCGGCGGGAAAATTATGGCCCATCCCGAAATTAATCCACACCTTACTAGCGGTCTGGGCGAAGAGGGAAACGTTGCACTCAATAATGTCATGGACCTCTCCTCCACCAACGGTATGGGTAGACACAGATGCGTCAGGCACAATAGGGTGGGGATTTCAGTCAAATCAGGGGCACCAGGGTCAGGGGCTTTGGTCCCACTTAGAAATCTCTCACATCAATGTCAAAGAATTACTAGTCCCCTTGTATTTCCTTCAGGCTCACGGCCCTGCATTACGGGGCAAGTCGGTGGCCTTCAGAATGGACAATCTAAACGCAGTTCACTGTATTCAGAAACAGGGGTCAACGAGGTCAAGGAGGTTGCTAAACGTTTCGGAAGAGATTTTTACTCTAGCCAACAGACTAGACATTTATCTTCACGCATCTTATCTCCCAGGCGTAGCGAACGTCTGGGCAGACGCTCTGTCCCGGAGACAGAGCACGACAGTAGAATGGGAGCTCAAGCAACCCATTTTCAACCTAATGATTGCAGAGCTCTCCCATCCACAAGTGGATCTGTTTGCGTCCGAGGAGACTCACAAACTCCCTCTATACCTCACCCGCCGGACGAAAACGCCGGCAGGGGGGCCAGACGCCCTAGTGACAGACTGGAACAGATGGAGCTCCATCTATCTGTTTCCGCCGCCAGATGCGTCACTAATGTGCCACGTAGTGAACAAACTACGAGATTATCGAGGCTTAGTCTCACTAATCGCGCCCCTGTGGCCGGCGCAGTTGTGGTACCAGCAATTGAAGACGTGGTGCCCGCACCCGGTGTCGCTCCCGGTCGGGTATTTCCACTTAGACACGATTGGCAACCTAGCGACCTCGCTGACTTTTGCATTATGGACATTCAGGAGGCCAAGTGGCTAGCACCATACGGTAGAGATGTGACCAATAAATTATTAAATCAATATACTCAGTCTACGAAACGACTTTATCACTCACATTGGCAAGCCTTTACTTCTTGGATCATTAGAACAGAACAGACTGTGCCATCAGTAGCTTTAGTTTTTAATTATTTAAATTATCTGTTTGAGCAGAAACATTTATCTGTGGTAACGTTAAAAAATCACTTAACTGCAATTAGAGTGCCCTTTTTAGACCTTACAGGTCTCTCCATACCGGTGGCGGAGGAAACAGGTTTTATGAGAGCTTGTTTTAAACTCCGCCCACCTCCCCGTCAGCTCATGCCTACTTGGTCTCTGGACAAAGCTTTGTCTTTACTTCACTCTCGTCTGTACCAAAATACTGCAGATTTTGCATTACTCTTAAAAAAGGCTGTATTCCTTTTGGCTTTGGCCACCGGGAACAGAGTGTCTGAGCTGGCGGCGATGAGCAACACACCTAATTGCCTTAGGTTTGGTAGACTTAATGAATGTATTTACATTGCACCTTCCCCGGGATTTGTAGCCAAGAATGAGCACAGTGCACACGTGTTTTCTGAGTTCACGGTGCCGGCGTTAAAAAGGGGAAAGGTGCATCATAATCTATGTCCAGTGCAAGCTCTAACCAAATATTTGAGAGTAGCTCCTCTAAACCCCCAAGGTGCTTTATGGGTAGCAAGTACGGGTAAACGCTTACTGAAACGGCGATTAGCTTCTCTTCTGGTCGAAGTCATTAAAGAGAGTAATCCCGGCGTTGTGGGTCGGGCCCACGATTTACGCAAATGGGCAGCCTCTTTACGTTTCCTGAAGAATTTTTCAGTAGAAGATATTGCGTCCACTCAGTTGTGGGCGTCTAATCATACCTTTTTGTCTAGATACTTGTCAGTTGCTCTAGATAAACCTTCCTTACCATGTATAGATTTAAGGCAGAGGGTCTAGGTGGCCCTGCAGTCACTTTTGTTTACTTTCAAGAAAAAGGGGGGGGGGGTGTGCAGTCAGTTGACATAGGACGCCCTAGACCCCGCCGGAGTGTGAGAGCTGTGATACAATTTATGGATAATGTGATATGAAAATTTCTCGGCGAGAAATTGTGCTAGTACAATGTTAGTACAAAACAACGGGGTTGTTATAGTAGTTTTAGCTGCGAAAGCAATTTAATATTAAAACAGTGAAGATCTTTTGCAATTTATCTCCACGATTATTTTGGGGTTTATTATGTGCACATGTAAACTGATAACTTGTTATTTTTGTCACCACTCGTTGAGTGGGGTGCCTTTGTAACTACAGATCTGTTCACAGAATCTTCAGTTACCCCTTTTTGTCAAGCAGGCTTCTTTGAAGCACGCACCTGCCTGAACCCCTTTCTTGTATATATACGGGCTACGCCTTATTAAATATATTTTCAAAGTAAGAATACTATGTGGTTGTTTTTATTATCTGCTTTTCTAGAGTTATGATATGATTATGAATGTCCCCCTCCAGTCTTAGAAATCAGGCATGTTCGTCAATGATGGAGGGGCCACTAATAAATTATAGGTTTGACTCCTGTAAGGAGATAAAGAAAACCTAATATTTAGTAGTGGCCCCATAATCATTGACGACTGGGGCCCTCCCGACCATCCCCTTCCCATTCGTTGATGTATTAAGGATTTTGGTTTACTTGATATGTCAGTGAAGGAAGTATGACGCCTGAATCAGCGTCTGGTCAAAGATCCACACAAGTACATCCACGATATGATGGAAAGCTTATTAGATAGTTATTCTATTTTCTTTTTTTTCTTTTTACGAAGTTTTTTCGTAGTGAGAACCCAATTCATAATGACTGAAGCCATGAGTGAGGTCGCGTGCGCTCATGATGAAGGCTCCTCAGTTTTTAAATGCTCTGCGCGGTAGATTCAAAACTACGGCGGATTAGTGTTTGAAGAGGATGCCTTATGTAATAGGCATGTTCGTCAATGATTACGGGGCCACTACTAAATATTAGGTTTTCTTTATCTCCTTACAGGAGTCAAACCTATAATGTTAGCTCTCTTCCATTCCACTGGCAGGTCTCCTTCATTCAGTGAAAATTTGATGATGTCATAGATTGGTTCCACTAGCTCTTCCGCACATTCTTTGAGGATCCATCCAGCCACTCCATCTGGTCCCATTGATTTCCTCACATCCAAATCCTGCATCAATTTCAGCACTTCACTTTTTGTCACTTTCATTTCAGGCATCTGTGGTGTTCTCATTTTTTTTCAGGTTCTATAAACTCCTCCTATTTTACAAACACTGACTGAAGCTTTTCATTCATAACTTCACACAGGTCTTTATTTATTAGTGGCCCCTCCATCATTGACGAACATGCCTATTACATAAGGCATCCTCTTCAAACACTAATCCGCCGTAGTTTGAATCTACCGCGCAGAGCATTTAAAAACTGAGGAGCCTTCATCATGAGCGCACGCGACCTCACTCATGGCTTCAGTCATTATGAATTGGGTTCTCACTACGAAAAAACTTCGTAAAAAATAAAAACAAAAAGAAAATAAGAATAACTATCCAATAAGCTTTCCATCATATCGTGGATGTACTTGTGTGGATTTCTGACCAGACGCTGAATCAGGCGTCATTCCTCCTTCTTTGCTCTGCGCTCAGCCTGCCCGGACGTACCTTTCAGGCTCCGCTGGTTCCGCATTCGTTGCGTCCCTAGTGAGTTTTTTCTCATTTGTTTACTCTAGGATGTATCGAGTAAGGTTAGGATAGGCGTAGCAGGAGTGTCCTGGGCTGGTTGCCCGCAGTGCAGTGTATTTTGGGTCGTATGTATGGGGCATCTATTTCGGATGTACCCTCGTGGTCCTGTTGTGGACACGTGAACTTTTCACAGTTGTGTTAGTTGGTGATGCAGGCGGCTTTCATTACGCGTTAATTATTGCTGCCTTTTATCCTTCTGATGAGGTAAGCTGTGTGTTTGCTGACGTTCCCAGCGTATTTTTCTTCACTTAGTGAAGTTTTTTCTGGGTCCGTGTAAGGCTTCCCGGGGTGGGAAGTTATCGCTTCGGTGGTGTGTTGGCGGTGGTTCCTGTTGTGATATTCCAGTGTGTGTTTATATTTCAACTATTTTCATGCCGTCTACCTAGGCCTAGCCAGCCGCTCGTAGCTTTGCCACATGTCTAGTGTTATTATTTATTTTATAAATATGCCCTACTGTGTCATGTGTATCCGGGTTTTAGTTGTGTATTGGCTAATTCCTCGGACTATATTTGTTTCCTGGTTTAGTTGTGTATTGGCTAATTCCACGGATTATGTTGTGACCTTGGTTAGTCGTGCGTGTCTCTCCTCGTGTCGTATTGTTCAGATGGTGTCTGTTCAGGGTGGGGTTTGCCTTCCGGCGGGTTTTTCTCGGTTTCACCATGAAAAATCCTGACCGATGAGCAGTGTTGGGCCACACGTGGTTTTTAACTCTGGCTGGTTCCCCGGCGTGGGGAGGTGTCTGTGGCTCTCCAGGACTGCGTCTCTGTGGGTGCCTGGTTTCAGGCCTCCTTTAAATTCCCGGCGGGATGGCTGTACCCATCCTTACATATATATATAGATATATATAAAGAAACGACGTTCTTGAGAACACTCGTTTTTATAGGTTTTTCTACCTGGTTTACGACAACCACATGGAAAACCTAGCTGTTGTTTAGGCGTTCCTCCCCGGCGATCTTTTACAAAGAAGTGGGGTCAGGAACTTGTGGGGTTAACTTTTAGACTTCTCACCCGGCGGGTGCACCTGAGCAGGGTGGGATAAAACGACTTAGGTCTCATATAGTTAACCAATCCATTTGAGTGATACTCTGTGTATCGCTGCCTTTACTCTTACGGCAATTGAAGGATCAGTGAGGTTTAACCAAATCGATTCCCACACCCGGCGGGTGCCCCTAAGTGGAGGAACTAAGGAATTTATAAACAAATTCAATTTCGATTAACCTTAATTGGGTGATACTTTCAGTATCGCCGCCTTCTATTTTTACGACGATCGTTTGGGACAATTCGTTAAAAAATCAGATCTCGTATATTCCTGCCCTGGGCTATTCTACTAAAATATTTCAAGGGCCGGCGTCTTTATGAGGGGGGGCTTTGTTACAAAATTGAATCTTGAGACAGTCACCACCTCCTACAGACTATAAGTGCCATACTGGACCATTATATCAGAGGGTATTCTTCATGTTCTTTAGCTAAGAAGATTTGTTTAGCCTCTTTACACCCAGCCGCGTAGCGAGATGTGTTAGCTGTGTCTTTGCATCCCGTTACCCGGCGGGTTATTAACACTTGTATGCGAACACGTGAGTTAACCTTATGAGCATTAATTCCTGGAAATTTTTCTTTATTTTTCCAGAGCTGAGCTCCGGCGGACCAATACAGACCCGGCGGTAGTTTCCTCACACCAGTCTCTGTCATGGCTAATGTGGCCCCAGTTTTTGCCCTGTGCATTACCCCTACTTGCGCGGGTATCCCAATTTTTGCGCATACCCTTTGCATAAGGTGTGTTAGATGTCTAGACCGTTCAAGGGGTCTCTGGGTTACACTTAATTGTTCCTTTTGCTCCCAATTAGCCAATAAAGTCCTGTGTGACAATGACAAGACCGCGGCGGTAGCGTTGAGAGAGGTCAGACAACAGATGTCGGCCTACACTACCATTGTCGCACATAAGTCACTTCAATGTGACAACGTCCCACTTTGGGATAAGTTGCTGTCAGAGCACCCTCCCCCTAAACGTACCTCTAGAGTAACGGGTTTTAAGCCGACAGAGACTAGCCAGGGTTCTGTATCGTCTGTGGATACGTTTAAACGCCCGAGAGAGCCTACTCCCCCGGCAGCCACCTCCTCGTCGCAGGCGAGATCGAGGTCAAGGTCACCCCTCAGACAGCGGTCTTCAAGTCGGGCCTCTTCCCCGGCTAGTAAGAAGTGTAAGACTGAAGCTTCCCCCAGTGGCCATGGTGGTGATTCTTCCAAACCTAGGTCTAGTTCGCGGTCACACCGTAGCCACAAATCCTCCAAAAAGGATTCCCATAAGAAGTCCTCTCGACATTCTACTAAGTCTAGTGCATCTCATCGTACCTCTACACCTGAAAATGTTTCTGTTACAGCCTCAGAGTATAGTGAAGCGCCTGTCCCTAAACAAGATTTACCTATTGATATTTTAACCCTAGAAACGGAAAGTTCAGGAAATTCAATAATTGAGAATGTTTCAGACTCTCAAGAGAGCGTAGGCCAGAGCCTCGGTGTTTGGCGGTTTGCTCAGCCAGGGTCTGACCATCCACGTCCGACTCATACGAGTCACACAGTAGCCGATGTCCACAGGGACGCGGCGACCCCATCCTCTATCCCTGATTTATCTTGGAAACAAGGTGCCCCTGCCTCGGCGGGGTCTTCTCAGGAGGATCGGGAGGAACAAGATGAAGTGTCATTAATTTCAGATAGGGAGGGACAAGGGTCAGGCTCAGGCCTGGACGCCGCCCATGATAATACTGATTCACCTGAAAGTTCTGCATCTAACCAGTTTGTTACAGCACAAGAAATTGATGGGTTACTTACTCATGCTCTATCAAAATTCTTTAATCAACAACGAGAAAACCCCACAATGGACTTGGGGCTCCCTTGACAAGTTCTGCGGTACGACCTCTGATAACGTCAATCGATTTATCTAAGATTCCTAACCCTCCTACTCTGTCACCGGCAGGGAGCTCTAAGCCAGCTACGGCGGCATTCACTACGTCAAATGTCAGGGTCATTACGGATGTTAATCCACCCCCTCTAGACAAAGCGCCTCTTAGAAAGGTAGCTATGCCCCTGCTTTATGGGCCAGACGAGTCATGGGTCCCTTTGAACCCCTCTAAGCCAGAGCTTGCCCAGCCTACCTTGTCAGGGGAACTCCCGGTACCACGTGAGTGGTTTATCCAGGGAAATAAGTCTAAGAAATTAAGGGCATTGGATGCCTTGGGTAATGTTTTGGACGTAAATATCAAGGCTATACCTAGTTATTATCATCAGGATTATTTTGTTTATGCATCTAAGCCTGCTTTACCCCCTGCCTCAGCTTCAAAACTTTTTTCAGACTGGTCTAAGCTGGATGGGTTTAATGATATTAAGGCTCTGTCGGCTCTTACTCCTGAACTAGATTTACAGACCGTCACAGACGAGACAGCTAATCCAGTGTTGAAGGTGGGACAGTTGGGACCAGGACCTTGGGTGGATTGGGAGGTAGAGGCTCAAAACTTTGCAACCACTTTCACTTCTAAATCTTCCCACCAGATCCCTCAGGATACACATTCATGGTTCTCCATGCCGGTAGGTTCTGCCGGCGGAGTTCCGTCAGCTTTATTTTCTTTTTAGCTGCCCCTAAGATTAATCTTTGTGAACTAAAGGAACCATTCACTACCCCTACCCCTTCTCACCTAGACAGAGAATTTAGGCTAAGGGGAAAAGCTTTCCGCCTGTTTTCACAGTACATAGTTTCTCAACAGGTGGCTAAGTCTTTACTCAGGTCTACTCAGGCAATCGCAGACGCGGATGCTCGAAGATCAGTTGAGTTATCCCGGCGTCTGATTCTTCAGTCGTCGATTCAATCCTTAGGTGACATACGCACAGCCTTACTTGAGGCGGTGCGAGCACGACAGGATCTTAGGATGTCATTAGTTCGCAAGCTGCCTGATCGCATTGCTAACCAGGTGGTAATGTCCCCAGTACTTACACCTTCTTTAATGTCCCCTGATGTATGGCGAACAGTGTTTAACATGGCACAGGCCGTGAAGCACAGTCCCGCACAGCCTAAGAAACCCGCATTTAACTTCCCCAAACCTAAGCCTCCTACTAAAGCTCAGCCAGGGGGTTCTAAGCCGTTTCTTCCGCCTAAGTCCTCCCAATCCCCCCTGGGTCAGTTCAGGCATAGACAGAGAGGGTTTTCAGGACAGAGGGGACGCGGCCAGTATAAGCCGGGGCAGGGCCAGTCTTCGGCCCACACCAGCCAGCCGGCGAAGCGTCCAACACCACCAAACCCACCATCAAAAAACTAAAGTCTTTCTCACTCCCAGTGCCTATCTTAGAGCCGGAGGAACCGAGGGAAGTACAGCCGGCGAACCCTTGTCTGCTAACTGGGTCGTTCCGAACGTGTCACCAAGCATGGCCGTTAAAAACCTGGGCACGGATGGTGGCACGCAAAGGCATCACTTGGCAGTGGCTCCGGCGACCTCGCTTACGTCAGCCGACAACGGCAAATTGTGTTTCATTAGAGGTGGAGTTGCTGGTCCAGGAGATGATTGCCAAGAATGTCATCATCCCGGTCCCTCCAGATTACCCTGTATTCACGTCAAAACTGTTTTTGGTTCCCAAACGGGACAGTGTTCAGATGAGGCCGGTCGTAGACCTGTCTTATCTGAATCTTCACATTTACAACGAGTCTTTCAGAATGTTAACAGTTCATCAAATCAGGCTAACACTTCCGCCGGGGCTGGATGTGTTCCCTAGACCTGACAGACGCCTATTGGCACGTGTCGGTCAACAAAAGATTTCAAAGGTTTCTGGCCTTGAGGATCAGGCACCAAAATTTTGTTTTTCAGAGGATGCCGTTCGGTTTGAACCTAGCACCTCGATTATTCACGAAACTAGTCCGGCAAGCCCTGATGCCGTTGTTAAAACAGGGAATCAGAGTGTTGTGGTATCTAGACGACTGGCTGGTGGTGGCAGAGACACAACAATTATGCATAAAACATGTCAATATCATTTTAAATCATGTCAAAACTCTAGGCTTCAAGGTAAATCTGGTAAAGTCAAACCTTGTTCCCTCAAGAGTAATTCAGTGGATAGGGCTGGTCTGGGACACCGCCGCTCTCACTCTGAGTCAGAGTGTGGACAATCGCAACAGGTTTCGCAGGAAACTGTTCAGGTTTCTTCACAGTCTGACTACGACACGAAGAGTCTGGGAGTCTCTGGTCGGCTCTCTCAACTGGATTCAGCTAACTGTCAAGTTGGGCCGGTTGAAAGTAAAACGATTAATATTGGAAGGCAACAAATATTTCCCACTCTTACCGGCGGGAAAATTATGGCCCATACCAAAATTAATCCACACCTTACTAGCGGTCTGGGCGAAGAGGGAAACATTGCACTCAATCATGTCATGGACCTCTCCTCCTCCAACGGTATGGGTAGACACGGATGCGTCAGGCACCATAGGGTGGGGATTTCAGTCAAATCAGGGGCACCAGGGTCAGGGACTTTGGTCCCACTTAGAAATCTCTCACATAAATGTCAAAGAGTTACTAGTCCCCTTGTATTTCCTTCAGGCTCACGGCCCGGCGTTACGGGGCAAGTCAGTGGCCTTCAGAATGGACAATCTGAATGCAGTTCACTGTATTCAGAAACAAGGGTCAACGAGGTCAAGGAAGTTGCTACTCGTGTCGGAAGAGATTTTTGTTCTAGCCACCAGTCTAGATATTTATCTTCACGCATCTTATCTCCCAGGCGTAGCGAACGTCTGGGCAGACGCTCTGTCCCGGAGACAGAGCACGACAGTAGAATGGGAGCTCAAGCAACCCATTTTCGACCTAATGATTGCGGAGCTCTCCCATCCACAAGTGGATCTTTTTGCGTCCGAGGAGACTCACAAGCTCCCTCTATACCTCACCCGCCGGGCGATAACGCCGGCAGGGGGGCCAGACGCCCTAGTGACAGACTGGAACAGATGGAGCTCCATCTATCTGTTTCCGCCGCCAGATGCGTCACTAATGTGCCACGTAGTGAACAAACTACGAGTTTATCGAGACTTAGTCTCGCTAATCGCGCCCCTGTGGCCGGCGCAGGTGTGGTACCAGCAATTAATAATGTGGTGCCCGGACCCGGTATCGCTCCCGGTCGGGTACTTCCACTTAGACACGATTGGCAACCTAGAGACCTCGCTGACTTTTGCATTATGGACATTCAGGAGGCCAAGTGGCTAGCACCATACGGTAGGGATGTGACCAATAAATTGCTCAATCACTATACTCAGTCTACTAAGCGACAATATCAATCTCATTGGAAAGCTTTTACTTCTTGGATTGTTAGAACGGAACAAACTGTACCCTCAGTGGCATTGGTTTTTAATTACTTGAACTATCTGTTTGAGCAGAAACGTTTATCTGTGGTTACTTTGAAGAATCACTTAACTGCGATTAGAGTGCCCTTTTTCGACCTTACAGGTCTATCCATACCGGTGGCGGAGGAAACAGGATTTATGAGAGCGTGTTTTAAACTCCGCCCACCTCCCCGTCAGCTCATGCCTACTTGGTCTCTGGACAAAGCTTTGTCTTTACTTCATTCTCGTCTGTATCAAAATACTGCAGACTTTGCTTTAATCTTAAAGAAGGCAGTTTTCCTTTTGGCTTTGGCCACCGGAAACAGAGTGTCTGAGCTGGCGGCGATGAGCAACACACCTAATTGTCTTAGGTTTGGTAGACTTAATGATTCAATTTCCATTGCACCCTCCCCGGCGTTTGTAGCCAAGAATGAGCATAGTGCACACGTGTTTTCTGAGTTCACGGTGCCGGCGTTAAAAAGGGGAAAGGTGCATCATAATTTATGTCCAGTGCAAGCTCTAACCAAATATTTGAGAATAGCTCCTCATAACCCCCAAGGTGCTTTATGGGTAGCGAGTACGGGTAAACGCTTACTTAAACGGCGATTAGCCTCTCTTCTGGTAGAAGTCATTAAAGAGAGTAATCCCGGCGTTGTGGGTAGGGCCCACGATTTACGCAAGTGGGCGGCCTCTTTACGTTTCCTGAAAAACTTTTCAGTTGAAGATATTACGTCCACACAGTTGTGGGCGTCTAATCATACGTTTCTCTCTAGATACTTGTCAGTTGCTCTAGACAAACCTTCCTTACCATGTATAGCTTTAAGGCAGAGGGTCTAGGTGGCCCTGCAGTCACTTATGTTTATTTTCAAGGAAGGGGGGGGGGGGTGCAGTCAGTTGACATAGGACACCCTAGACCCCGCCGGAGTATGAGAGCTGTGATACAATTTAAGGTTAAAGTGTGATATGAAAATTTCTCTGCGAGAATTTGTGCTAGTACAAAGTTTAGTACAAAACAACGGTGTTGTTATAGTAGTTTTAGCTGCGAAAGCAATGTAACATTAGTTCAATGGAGTTCATTAGCAATTGATCTCCACATGTATTTTGGGGTTTATGATGTGCACATATAAACTTATAACTTATTATTTTTGTCACCACTCGTTGAGTGGGGTGCCTTTTGTAACTACAGATCTGTGTTCAGAATCTTCAGGGTTACCTATTTTTGTCGGGCAGGCTTCTTTGAAGCACGCACCTGCCTGAACCTCCTTTTTCTTGTATATTTCCGGCCTACGCCGTATTAAATACATTTTTCAAAAGTAAGAATACTATGTGGTTGTTTTTATTATCTGCTTTTCTAGAGTTATGATATGATTACGAATGTCCCCCTCCAGTCTTAGATATCAGGCATGTTCATCAATGATGGAGGGGCCACTAATAAATTATAGGTTTGACTCCTGTAAGGAGATAAAGAAAACCTAATATTTAGTAGTGGCCCTGTAATCATTGACGACTGGGGCCCTCCCGACCGTCCCCTTCCCATTCGTTGATGTATTAAGGATTTTGGTTTACTTGATATGTCAGTGAAGGAGGAATGACGCCTGATTCAGCGTCTGGTCAGAAATCCACACAAGTACATCCACGATATGATGGAAAGCTTATTGGATAGTTATTCTTATTTTCTTTTTGTTTTTATTTTTTACGAAGTTTTTTCGTAGTGAGAACCCAATTCATAATGACTGAAGCCATGAGTGAGGTCGCGTGCGCTCATGATGAAGGCTCCTCAGTTTTTAAATGCTCTGCGCGGTAGATTCAAACTACGGCGGATTAGTGTTTGAAGAGGATGCCTTATGTAATAGGCATGTTCGTCAATGATTACGGGGCCACTACTAAATATTAGGTTTTCTTTATCTCCTTACAGGAGTCAAACCTATAATCTTTCTCATAGCTGTTCGTTCCAACTCTTAGTCTGACAATACCTTCTTTTATTTTTATTTTTATTTTTCCATTTACAAATCTATAAAATAGTTTTGGCTCGTTTTTGCACTTCTCTACAATATTCCTTTCATATTTATATTGTTCCTCGCGTTGTATCTTTACGTATTCATTTCTTTTCTCCTTGTACTTATTCCAGTTATATTCACTATGTCTCTGTGATTGCTAAGCACTCCCCTCTCCCCTTTACCCTTATACAGGGGGACTATTATGCCTGTCTTCCAGTCTTCAGGCAAACTTCCCTTCTCCCATGCTAGTCTACACATTTTCCAGACCCATTCAATCACTATCTCACCACCATACCTCAGCATCTGCCCACATACTCCATCTATTCATCATGCTTTCTCCATCTTCACCCTTTTCAATGCTTCACATACTTCTGACTTCCTGATCCCCACCTATTCCCTTACTTCTCTTTTTCTCCCTCCCATAAACCATTCAACTATGTTTACCGGTGTTTCTACCCTACATTCAACAATTCATTGGAGTAAACTATTAGCCAGGCTTAAAAAAAAAAATAAAAAAAAAAAAAAAAAAAAACTGTACTGTATAATAACTTACAAACTTACAGTCGTGAACAACATAATCTATCTATCTATTGCCTGATGCCGTCATCCCTGAAGGGGTGGCCACAAACGAAATGCCACCATGCACCTCTGTCTCCAGTCAGTCGACGCCCCTCCTCCCAACCAGCACCGCCTTCATCCATATACTTCTTCACTCCACCCTTCCACCTATCTCTCGGTTTACCTCTCCCTCTCTGTCCTTCCATCTCGCTATCGTACACCATCTTAGTCATTCTCTCGCTTCCCATATATTCCATATGGCTGAACCATCTCAAGGTGTTTCTTTTCACACTTTCCAGCACATCTACCTCCACACCACATCTCCCTCCTACTTCCTCATTCGTAACTCCACACGTACTTCTCAAGTAACTCATTTCCACCCCTCTCACTCTTGGTCTGAGTCTCACCATCAATGTCCATGCTTCGCTTCCGTAAGTCAATGCCGAGATTACCATACTGTCATACAAGGACTTCTTCACTTCCATGCTGACCACCCTATTTCTTGTAACTGTTTTCAGAGTTCCTACAACCCTCTTCCCCTGTTGCACCCTCTCCTGCACTTACATACATACAGTAGGGTCCCGCATAAAACGTGTTCGCATAAAACAAGTCTCGATTAAAACGAGCGACCTTTAAAATATTAATATTTAATTTTCGATCAGAACGAATGTGATCACATAAAACGAGTCCGCCGCCAAAGTGGGGCAAATCCGAGGAGTTTTCATATAGAGCGCCGAAATATCGTACAAAACGTACGAAATATCGTACGCTTTCATATAGAACGCCGAAATATCTTACGAAATATCGTACACTCCTGACGGAAATTTACGCTTCCAGTGAACATTGACGATATTGGACCACCAAAATGCCGTGTTCACATAAAACGAAATCGCATAAAACGCCCTCGTTTATCGACCATATACTCGTTTTATGTGAGACCCTACTGTACATGCATACAGTGGAGCTCCCATCCTCGCTACACCGGTCTTCGTTGATTCAATTCTCGCACCACACACCAAATATTCCCCATTTCAATTCTCGCGCCAAAAGCCTCATTCCTCGCATCAAAATCCCAGCCGAAACCCGAAAAAATAGCAAAAATAACGAAAAACTCGACATAAAACTAGAAAACAAACAAAAACAATAATTTTGTTTTAACATAACGAAAGAATCTGCCAGTAGCTTGCCGTTTAGAGACGAAATCCGAGTGAATCCGAGATCCGGATCCGTCAAATGCGCAAGATGCCGCCATCTTTGTATGACGTCATCACTAAGCAGACGCTTGCAGTTTAGCTAGTATCTGTGTTGACAAAACAACCGTTTGCAAGCCTTTTTGTGCCTGAACCCCTTATCTCTCGCTTTTATTATAACCTCTAGTACATCTAGTGACAGGTTGGCCTGGTGGTAGCAATGAAGGAATTTCATGCTCAAAACACAGCAAAGACCAGTCCATGTCGGACGAAAGCGATCGAATTGCCTAGCCTAGACGATGTTAGCCTAGGCTAGGCTAAGTATGACAATGATTTATAATAAAATCTGTGTGGTAAGTAATCTTCTCATACTACGTATTTATACGTCTTTTCCTCATAATATGTATTTATTGGATGTATTTGGGGCGAAATGGGTACCCATGGGAAATGGGTAAATGGGTAAATGGGTTCTAGGCTGGACGAATTTAGAACCTAGGCCTAGGCTAGGCCTAAAAAATTTCGCATGATAGAAACAATGCCCCAATCTACAGTATTTATGGTTAGGACTGTCATTTAGCCATGTCTACATTATTATTTACAATGCATAAGATTTAGGCCTAGGCTACTTGATGTAGCCTAGACAAAAAACATGTTTTCATAGCCTAACACTGGGAAAAAGTGCGGTAATTGTTTAGATATTGGGCCTTTTTTTCTAGTTATTAAAAACTTATTCTGTGGTGTATTATATGATACAGTATAATGCATAAAATTTAATTTGTGTACAATAAAACATGTTTTCATAGGCAAAAAATAGAAAAAGACGCAAATTTTGGCATGAGCACGGAACCGATTGAATTTTCCCCATAAGAACAGTGCCCCGATCTTGGATGTTTCAATCCTAGCTCTATTTTTGCAGAACCGATTAGCAGCTAGGATGGGGGCTCCACTGTACATCAAATTTTAAGATTGAGTGCTCCACACATACGTGCAGTTTCAGTCTCTTGTCCTAATGGCGGTGTTCCAGGCAACCCTGTTAACCTCTTAACTGCGCAGCTATGGTATTTAAATGTGCCCGCGGTGCGAAGGTATTCTCATCCATTCCTCCCGAAAATTGTTAATTTATCATATATATATAATTAATACTTAGCCATATGTGCCTATTTTACTTTTAATATGAACATATGAACATCGGAAAACAATAAAACAATTGGTAACAGCAATTGGCTGGTAAATATTTTATATTTTAGCCCCGCGGTCGTAATCTGGCCTTGAGCAGTGAGAGACTTACTCCCTCACTCTCTCTTGTCTCGCGTGGGACTGAGAGGCCAGGGGAGCTTTCAGACTGGCTTGGAGGGTCGGAGTTACACTCATCCACCCCCCTCCTTCTCTCCCACTCGTTCTCCCACAAAAAGACTATAATTATCGGGAATAATAGAGAAAATACCTGATAATTGAGGAGGGCGGAAAGGGGGGGGGGGGTCACATGTGTAGGAGTGGTAGTAAGTATTGGAGGGAAATTATCTTACCTAAACACAATTTATTAATTTTTTGAGTGCCACTGGGGTGTTTTAAATGTTTTTTTTAGGCCTAGGATCTTAACCCTTTGGCGCACCTACAGTTTCCAATCAAAGTTTTTTCCCACTCGCTAAGTATATCTCAGCTCACTCAGAGCCAGTCTTGTGCCCGGCGATAATTTGTTTCTGTGATGTTTTTATCCACCACAAAATTCTTGTATTTGGATTAATGAGGTACCATCGGCTTCATTATTGATTGAACTTGAAGATAAGCGAATAAAAACATAGAATAAATACAAAACAACCACATTGGGGCACTCCGAAATAAGAATTGTAAAAAACAAATGAAATACCTTATATTCAACTAGCGCTAGCTCAAAATTTTGCCCACAACATTTTTGATTTGCATACATATATGGAAGCGGAATTTAATGAGGATTCCACTGGTAACTTCAGAATTACTATAAACCAAATAGTTACTGAGATACACGAATAAACGTGAAAGTATCGAAAAACAGACTGAGCTGTACTCTGATCCCTTCCCAGCCAGCCGTGAGTAAACTGTTAAACTGAGGGGGTTGCCAATTGTACCCATAGAACTAGACTTAATACTTAATATCTATGCCAAATATGACGCGCGTCAGACGAAACCTTAATTTTTGGCGAATATTTTTAAGTTTAATGACTCTTAACGAGTCATCGTGCGCCTAGGAAAAAAATACCTAATGACTCTGAACGAGTCATCGTGCGCCAAAGGGTTAAGAGTCTTCCCGCAGCCGCCCAGTAGGACCTGTTAAAAGTCTTCCCGCAGCTGCCGGGTTAAGGGCTGCTTCACTTGTCAAGTTTTTGGATTCGAGATCGGCACGTATAGTCCGATCCCAGGTCTTCCTCGGTCCA
This sequence comes from Paralithodes platypus, assembly GCA_032716605.1. Taxonomy (NCBI): domain Eukaryota; kingdom Metazoa; phylum Arthropoda; class Malacostraca; order Decapoda; family Lithodidae; genus Paralithodes; species Paralithodes platypus. The sequence goes on along the minus strand of CM064503.1, from coordinate 53,568,381 downwards.
CCCTTGGTGCGGCTCCCTCCACAATCACAGACCTGCATCTTTTCACCCAATTTTGTTCATCCATTTTCTCCACATGTCCATACCATCCCAGTCTACTAGTACGCATCTCCTCGCTAATACTCTTTCCATCATATCGTGGATGTACTTGTGTGGATCTTTGACCAGACGCTGATTCAGGCGTCATTCTTCCTTCTCTGCTCTGCGCTCGCCCCGCCCGGACGTGTTTCCCCACGCTCCGCTGGTTCCGCATTTGCTGCGTCCCTAGTGAGTTTTTTCTCATTTGTTTACTCCGGGATGTATCGAGTAAGGTTAGGATATGCGTAGCAGGAGTGTCCTGGGCTGGTTGCCCGCAGTGCAGTGTATTTTGGGTCATGTGTTTGGGGCATCTATTTCGGATGCACCCTCGTGGTCCTGTTTTGGACGTGTGAACTTTTTCACAACTAGTTAGCTTGTGATGCAGGCGGCTTTCATTACGCGCTTTTGCTGCCTTCTATCTTTCTGATGAGGTAGTGTTTGTTTTGCTGATGTTCCCAGAGTATTTTTCTTCACTTAGTTAAGATTTTTCTGGGTCCCGAGTCAGTCTTCCCTTTGCCGGAAGTATTTGCTACAGTGGTGTGTTGGCGGTGTTTCCTGTTGTGATATTTCCAGTGCTTTTGTTTATATTTCAACGTGTTTTGTGCCGTCTGCCTAGGCCTAGCCAGCCGCTTGTAGCTTTGCCACATGTACAAGTGTTTTTGATTTATTTTTATAAATATGTCCTACTGTGTCATGTGTATCCTGGTTTAGTTGTGTATTGGCTAATTCCACGGACTATGTATGTTTCCTGGTTTAGTTGTGTATTGGCTAATTCCACGGATTATATTTGTGGGCCCTAGGTTAGATGTGTTTTGGCTATCCCTCGGGTCCTATGTGCGTTCAGATGGTTTCTGAACGGGGTGGGTTACTTTCCGGCGGGGTTTTCTCGGTTACACCATGAAAACCCCGGCCGAGAGCCGAGTTTTGGCCACGTGTGGTTTCAAAAACAGGCTTGTGTCCCCGGCGAGTAGGTGCCTGTGGCTCTCCAGGACTGCGTCTCTGTGGTGGTGCCTGTATCAGGCTCCCTATGATTCCCGGCGGAATGGCTGTACCCATCTAACATTGTTCATGCGGACATATGTTATGAAGTTTTTCTACCCGGTTTTACAAACCAAAGGAAAAACCTAGCTGTTATTGAGGGCTTTCCTCCCCGGCGATCTTTTACAAAGAAGTGGGGATAGGAACTTATGGAGTTAACGTTTACACATCAGATCTCACCCGGCGGGTGCACCTTGGTAGGGTGGGATGAACGAATTGGTAATTCAGTTTAGTTAACCGGTCCATTTAGTGATACTATATGTATCACCGCCTTCACACATACGGCGATCGAAGGCTCATTTAGGGTTAACATCTTTTTCATAAGATTTTCTCACCCGGCGAGTGCTCCTGGGAGGAGGAAATAAGGAATTTACAATTCACTTTAGTTAACCAAGTAATTGAGAGATACGTTAATGTATCGCCGCCTTCAACATACGGCGATCTATGTGACAATTTGTTAGATGTCAGATCTCGTATCAGCCTGCCCAGTGTTAATCTGCTAGATAATTCAGGGGCCGGCGTCTTTGTGGGGGGTTGTTTTCCAAAATTGAATCTTGAAACAGTCTCCACCAGAAAGACTATGTTTATAAATGCCATACTGGTATTTTATATTATGTCAGAGGGTATTCTTAACTTTCTTAAGACATGTCTAGATATTCGGAAATCTTTATGGAACCCCGCCGCGTAACGAGCTGTGATCGTTGTGACATTACGTCTCGTTACCCGGCAGGTTATTAACACTTGTGTGCGAACATGTTGGGTTAACCTTATGAGCATTAATTCCTGGAAATTTTCTTTTTTTCCAGGGCTGGGCCCTGGCGGACCAATACAGAACCTGCAGTAGTTTTCCCACCAGTCTCTGTCATGGCTACCTTTGCCCCAGTTTTTGCTTTATGCATTACTCCAACATGTGCTGGTATCCCTCTTTTTGCGCACACTCTTTGTATCAAGTGTGTTAAATGTCTAGACCGTTCAAGGGGTCTGTGGGTGATGCGCAACTGTTCCTTTTGCTCCCAACTCAGTGTAAAAGTACACCAAGACAATGATAAGACCGCAGCGGTCGCCTTACGAGAAGTTAGGCAACAAATGGCAGCTTATACTACAATTGTGGCTCATAAGTCACTTCAATGTGATATCGTCCCTCTTTGGGATAGGCTTCTTATTGAGCACCCTCCCCCTAAACGTTCCTCTCGAGTAACTATCCGTAAGCCGGCAGAGACTGGACAGGGTTCTGTGTCATCTCCTGCCCCAGCTACTTCGAAACGTCAACGTGAGCCTACACACCCGGCGGCAGCCTCCTCGTCTCGGGCGAGATCTAGGTCTAGGTCACCACTTAGACACCAGCCACCCAGTCTTGCCTCTTCACCATCGAGTAAGAAGAGTAAGACGGAAAGTTCCACCAGTGGTCACGGCGATAAATCCTCCATATCAAAGAGTAGTTCACGGTCACACCGCAGCCATAAATCTTCGAAAAAGGATTCCCATGATAAAAAGGCCTCTCCACATTCGCCAGTTTCTAGTACTTCTCGTCATACCTCTACCCCAGAGAGAGCTAGTGTTCGGTCTCAGGGGTCCAGTGTAGTGCCTGTACCTAAAGATACTTTACCTATTAGCATTTTAAGCCTGGATTTGGAGAGTTCAGGTAGCTCAGTGGTTGAGTGTTTCGGACTCCCAAGGGAGTGTAGGCCAAGGCCTAGGTGTTTGGCGATTTTCTCGACCAGTGCCTGACCACCCACTTCTGGCTCAAACTATTCACACAGTGGCTGACGTCCACCGGGACGCGGCGATCCCATCCTCTATTCCTGACTTATCTTGGCAACAAGATGGTACCCCAGCTTCGGCGGAATCTTCTCATGAGGAACAGGATGATAAAGACGAGGTTTCAATTATATCGGATATGGAAGTGCAAGAGTCGGGTTCAGCCTTAGACGCCGCACAAGATCTTATTGATTCACCATTGAGTACATCATCGAATAAGTTTGTCACAGCACAGGAAATTGATGGGCTACTAGTTAATGCTTTATCTAAATTTTTTGGCCAACAGCAGGAAACTCCCACAGTGGACTTGGGAGCTCCCACGACAAGCTCTACGGTACGGCCTCTGATGACTTCTATTGCTTTGACTCAGATCCCTCACCCTCCCTCTATCACCATCAGTGGTTACTAGGCCTGCTACGGCGGCATTGACCACTTCGAATGTAAGAGTTATAACGGATGTCAATCCGCCCCCTTTAGACAAAGCGCCTCTCAGAAAGGTAGCTATGCCCTTGCTTTACGGCCCAGACGAGTCATGGGTCCTTTTGACCCCCACTAAGCCAGAGCTCGCCCAACCTACCTTGTCAGGGGAACTCCCAGTGCCGCACGAGTGGGTCATCCAGGGCAATAAATCTAAGAAATTAAGGGCCTTGGATACTTTGGGAAATGTACTAGATGTCATTATCAAGGCTATACCTAGTTATTATCACCAGGACTATTTTGTTTATACTGCTAAGCCTGCTTTACCCTCTGCCTCAGCTTCAAAATTGTTTTCTGACTGGTCTAAGCATGATGGGTTTAATGACATTAAGACACTGTCAGCTCTCACTCCAGAACTCGATTTGCAAACTATCACAGACGCAGCCGCTAATCCAGTCTTGAAGGTGGGGCAGTTGGGTCCAGGACCTTGGGTGGAATGGGAGACAGAGGCTCAAAACTTTGCAACCACATTTACTTCCAAAACTTCCCACCAGATCCCTCAAGATACTCATTCTTGGTTCTCCATGCCAGTGTGTTCTGCCGGCGGAGTCCCTTCAGCTTTGTTTGCTTTCTTAGCTGCCCCTAAAATTAATCTTTGTGAACTAAAAGACCCTTTCACTACCCCTACCCCAACTCACCTAGACCGAGAATTTAGGCTACGGGGGAAAGCTTTTCGCCTGTTCTCCCAATACATAGTGTCACAACAGGTAGCAAAGTCATTGCTCCGGTCCACTCAGGCAATCGCTGACGCAGATGCCAGGCGGTCGGTTGAACTGTCCTGGCGACTGCTTCTTCAGTCGTCAATCCAATCATTGGGTGACATACGCAGTTACGCACTGCCTTGCTTGAGGCGGTACGAGCGAGACAAGATCTCAGAATGTCCTTGGTCCGAAAGCTGCCTGATCGCTTTGCGAATCAGGTGGTCATGTCACCAGTGCTCACTCCCTCTTTAATGTCCCCTGAAGTGTGGCGAACAGTTTTTAATATGGCTCAGGCCTATAAACATAGTCCCACCCCTTCTAAGAAACCTGCCTTTAACTTCCCCAAACCCAGGCCAATCAGTAAGGCTCAGCCGGGGGGATCTAAGCCCTTTCTTCCACCTAAGTCCTCCTCCCCTCAAGGTCAGTACAGGCATAGACAGGGTAGGTTTTCAGGTCAGAGAGGACGCGGCTATAATAAGCCAGGACAGGGCCCCGTCTTCTGCCAACGCCAGCCAGCCGGCGAAGCGTTCACCACCACCAACTCCACCACCATCAAAAAACTAAAGGCTCTCTCACTCTGGTGCCAGTCTTAAGGCCAGTGGATCCGAGGGTAGTACAGCCGGCGAACCCTTGTCTGCTAACTGGGTCGTTCCGAACGTGTCACCAAGCATGGCCGTTAAACACTTGGGCACGGATGGTGGCACGCATAGGCATCACTTGGCAGTGGCTCCGGCGACCTCGCTTACGTCAGCCGACAACGGCGAATCTAGTTTCTTTAGAGGTGGAGTCACTGGTCCAGGAAATTATTGCCAAGAATGTCATCATCCCGGTCCCTCCAAATTACCCGGTATTCACGTCCAAGCTATTTTTGGTTCCCAAAAGGGACAGTGTTCAGATGAGACCGGTCGTAGACCTGTCGTATCTGAACCTTCACATTCACAACGAGTCATTCCGAATGTTAACAGTACACCAAATCAGGCTAACACTTCCGCCGGGAGGTTGGATGTGTTCCCTAGACCTGACAGTCGCTTATTGGCACGTATCGGTCAACAAAATATTTAAAAGGTTTCTGGCCTTACGGATCAGGCATCAAAATTTTGTTTTTCAGAGGATGCCATTCGGTTTGAACCTGGCACCTCGTTTATTCACGAAATTAGTCCGGCAAGCCCTGATGCCATTGTTAAAGCAAGGAATCAGAGTTTTGTGGTACCTAGACGACTGGCTGGTGGTGGCAGGGACAGAGCAATTATGCATCAAACATGTCAACATAATTTTAAATCATGTCAAAACTCTAGGGTTCAAGGTAAATCTGGTAAAGTCAAACCTTGTTCCCTCACGAGTAGTTCAGTGGATAGGGCTGGTTTGGGACACAGCTGCTTTCACTCTGAGTCAGAGTGTGGACAATCGAAACAGGTTTCGCAGGAAACTGTTCATGTTTCTTCACAGTCTGACTACGACGCGGAGGATCTGGGAGTCTCTGGTCGGCTCTCTCAACTGGATTCAACTAACTGTAATGTTGGGCCGGTTGAAAGTAAAACGTTTAATATTGGAGGGCAACAAATATTTCCCACTCTTACCGGCGGGAAAATTATGGCCCATACCAAAATTAATCCACACCTTACTAGCGATCTGGGCGAAGAGGGATATGTTGCACTCAGTAATGTCATGGACCTCTCCTCCGCCAACGGTATGGGTAGACACGGATGCATCAGGCACAATAGGTTGGGGTTTCCAGTCAAACCAGGGGCACCAGGGGCACCAGGGTCAGGGGCTTTGGTCCCACTTAGAAATCTCCCACATTAATGTCAAAGAATTAATAGTCCCCTTGTATTTCCTTCAGGCTCACGGCTCCACTTTACGGGGCAAGTCGGTGGTCTTCAGAATGGACAATCTGAATGCGGTTCACTGTATTCAGAAACAAGAGTCAACGAGATCACGGAAGTTGCTAAACGTGTCGGAAGAGATTTTTACTCTAGCCAACAGGCTAGACATTTATCTTCACGCATCTTATCTCCCAGGCGTAGCAAACGTCTGGGCAGACGCTCTGTCCCGGAGACAGAGCACGACAGTAGAATGGGAGCTCAAGCAACCCATTTTCAACCTAATGATTGCAGAGCTCTACCATCCACAAGTGGATCTGTTTGCATCCGAGGAGACTCACAAACTCCCTCTATACCTCACCCGCCGGACGGATACGCCGGCAGGGGTGCCAGACGCCCTAGTGACAGACTGGAACAGATGGAGCTCCATCTATCTGTTTCCGCCGCCAGACGCGTCACTCATGTGCCACGTAGTGAACAAACTACGAGATTATCGAGGCTTAGTCTCGCTAATCGCGCCCCTGTGGCCGGCGCAGTTATGGTACCAGCAATTAAAGACGTGGTGCCCGCTCCCGGTCGAGTATTTCCACTTAGACACGATTGGCAACCTAGCGACCTCGCTGACTTTTGCATTATGGACATTCAAGAGGCCAAGTGGCTAGCACCATATGGTAGAGAGGTGACCAATAAATTAATAAATCAATATACTCAGTCTACGAAACGACAGTATCAATCACATTGGCAAGCCTTTACTTCTTGGATCATTAGAACAGAACAGACGGTGCCCTCAGTGGCGTTAGTTTTTAATTATTTGAATTATCTGTTTGAGCAGAAACGTTTATCTGTGGTAACGTTAAAAAATCACTTAACTGCGATTAGAGTGCCCTATTTAGACCTTACAGGTCTCTCCATACCGGTAGCGGAGGAAACAGGTTTTATGAGAGCATGTTTTAAACTCCGCCCACCTCCCCGTCAGCTCATGCCTACTTGGTCTCTGGACAAGGCATTGTCTTTACTTCACTCTCGTCTGTACCAAAATACTGCAGATTTTGCATTACTCTTAAAAAAGGCTGTATTCCTTTTGGCTTTGGCCACCGGGAACAGAGCTGGCGGCGATGAGCAACACACCTAATTGCCTTAGGTTTGGTAGACTTAATGAATGTATTCACATTGCACCTTCCCCAGGATTTGTAGCCAAGAATGAGCACAGTGCACACGTGTTTTCAGAGTTCACTGTGCCGGCGTTAAAAAGGGGAAAGGTGCACCATAATCTATGTCCAGTGCAAGCTCTAACCAAATATTTGAGAGTAGCTCCTCTAAACCCCCAAGGTGCTTTGTGGGTAGCAAGTACGGGTAAACGCTTACTGAAACGGAGATTGGCTTCTCTTCTGGTCGAAGTCATTAAAGAGAGTAATCCCGGCTTTGTGGGTAGGGCCCACGATTTACGCAAATGGGCAACCTCTTTACGTTTCCTGAAGAACTTTTCAGTAGAAGATATTACGTCCACACATTTGTGGGCTTCTAATCATACGTTTTTGACTAGATACTTGTCAGTTGCTCTAGACAAACCTTCCTTACCATGTATAGCTTTAAGGCAGAGGGTCTAGGTGGCCCTTCAGTCACTTTTGTTTACTTTCAAGGAAAAAGGGGGGGGGGGGGTGCAGTCAGTGTAACATAGGGCGGGACACCCTAGGCCCCGCCGGAATGTAAGAGCTGTGATACAAATTATGGATAATGTGATATGAAAATTTCTCTGTTCTATTCAGGGCGATAAATTGTGCTAGTACAATGTTAGTACAAACAACAGGGTTGTTATAGTAGTTTTAGCTGTGAAAGCAATTTAGTATTAAACAAGTGGAGATATTTTGCAAAATATTATCACAAATATTATGGGGTTATACAGTATGTGCACATGTAAACTTATAACTTGTTATTTTTGTCACCACTCGTTGAGTGGGGTGCCTTTGTAACTACAGATCTGTTCACAGAAATCTCCAGAGTTACCCTTTTTGTCAAGCAGGCTTCTTTGAAGCATGCACCTGCTTGAACCCCTTTTTTGTATATATACGGGCTGCGCCATGTTTAAATATATTTTTCAAAGTAAGAATACTATGTGGTTGTTTGATTATCTGCTTTTCTAGAGTTATGATATGATTACGAATGTCCCCCTCCAGTCTTAGAAATCAGGCATGTTCGTCAATGATGGAGGGGCCACTAATAAATTATAGGTTTGACTCCTGTAAGGAGATAAAGAAAACCTAATATTTAGTAGTGGCCCCGTAATCATTGACGACTGGGGCCCACCCGACCATCCCCTTCCCATTCGTTGATGTATTCAGGATTTTGGTTTACTTGATATGTCAGTGAAGGAAGAATGACGCCTGAATCAGCGTCTGGTCAAAGATCCACACAAGTACATCCACGATATGATGGAAAGCTTATTGGATAGTTATTCTTATTTTCTTTTTGTTTTTATTTTTTACGAAGTTTTTTCGTAGTGAGAACCCAATTCATAATGACTGAAGCCATGAGTGAGGTCGCGTGCACTCATGATGAAGGCGCCTCAGTTTTTAAATGCTCTGCGCGGTAGATTCAAACTACGGCGGATTAGTGTTTGAAGAGGATGCCTTATGTAATAGGCATGTTCGTCAATGATTACGGGGCCACTACTAAATATTAGGTTTTCTTTATCTCCTTACAGGAGTCAAACCTATAATGATGAGGATGTGTGTAAAGGTATCTTCTTGATGCGGGAGGGAACAAGAACGAGTGGACACTCTAAGAAAATTTACAACGAAAGAAATAGGCTTGAGAAGGCAAAGAACTCATTTTGTGATAGAGTGGTAAATGAGTGGAATGCACTGCCCCAGTATGTAGTCGATTCCGAATCAATAAGGGAGTTTGAAAGTAATCTTGATAAAGCATAGGGAAGACAAGATTTGAAGTTTGAGTATAAAGCAAAAATACAGAATAGTAAAAATGTTGCGTCTGCTACCACCGCCGCCAACACTGTGAACGACCGCAGCAGTGCAAGTACTGGCACTGAGCTGGATACACAGGCCTAGTTGCCTTTTTCCAGAGGATCTACTGTAAGAAACTGTAAGAAACATACTCCCATCTTTACTCAGCACACTGCCCAGATACTTAAATGAGCTGACAATCTCCATAGCCTGACCGTTCAACTTCACCTCACACTCTGTGGCTTCACTCCTTTCAAAGACCATAACCTTGCTCTTCTCCGCATTTACCTTCAGTTTCCGTTTTTTGCACACTGCTCCAAACATATTTACCAGGCCCTGCAACTCCCATTCATTATCGCTCATCAGAACTGTATCATCAGCAAACAGCAGTACAGGTAGCTTCCATTCGTTTCCCTCCCTTATCAGTGATACACCAACATCCACTGCTCTTACTTGTATTTCTTTCATGACTCCATCCATATATACAGTAAACAACCACGGGGACATCACAGACCCCTGTTTCAACCCAACATTCAGATTAAAGAACTCGCTCTGCTCATTCTCCACACGTACTACCGCCTTTGCACCCTCATACATGCTCTTCACTGCTTTCAGCAACTTGCCATCTACTCCGTATATTCTAAGTACTTTCCACATACCTTCTCTATCCACTCTGTCATAGGTCTTCTCCAAGTCCATAAAGGCAACATACAGCTTTTGTTGCTTCTCCAGATATTTCTCCACAACACATTTCAGGGTAAAAATCTGATCTACACATCCTCTTCCCTTCCTAAACCCGCCCTGCTCGTCACCTATACATTTCTCCATTCTTGCTCTCACTCACTCAATCACTACCCTACCGTACACCTTCCATACTACGATTAGAAGACATATTCCTCAGTGGTTACCACACACTCCTCTTTCCCCTTTACCCTTATATAGGGAGACTATTATGTCTTCCAGTCATCAGGTGCACTCCCATTCTCTCATGCTAGTTCAAGCATTTTCAATACCCATTTGATCACTATCTCACCACCATACCTCAGCATTTCCCCAAATACTCCATCTATTCCTGGTGCTTTCCCCAACTTCACTCTTTTCATGGCTTAACTATAAAAACTATATATTGTACCGGTAAATCAATCAAAATGATCTAAAGTTACAGACTTGGATGCATAGGGCATGTAGAGAGCATGGATGAACTAAGCAGGGTGAAAAGATGCAAATCCTGGGAGCAGCTGCACTGAGGGGTAGACCTAGAAAGATGTGGGATCAGAATTTTTGCTCTAATCTCAAGTTTAAAAACCTGACAAGTGAGGCAGCTCTGAACAGGGCTGCTTGGAACGCCGCCATTAGGACGTGAGACTGAAACCCCACCTCATGTGGAACACCCGGTCTTTAACCCCTATGTGTCGGCGCGCAACATAAGTCGAGTATAATAAATCTGGACTATCTGGCGGCGCGCGACATAGGTCGTGTGGCAATTTCAGCACGTAATGTTGCTGAGAGAGAGAGACAAGTGGTGGCAGGAGAGTAGCGAGCGTATGACTGCTCCAGACCACCGCGGCGAACCTACTGACACGAATCCCACCTCCTCCCTCCCTCTCTCACTTGCTACATACTGAATTGTATGGGGAAAGTACCGAATTACATGCTTTTTGCACTCGCGTTGCGCGGTTGTTGCAAGAAAACTAGCCGTCATAAAAGGATCGTTATGGTGTCATTGGAAAGCTCTGTTTATGCCCTTTCAGGGATAGATACTTGTTTTATGCTCTGGGTCTTATTTAGGCATGAAAATGATCACGTAAACAGCCCTATTTTGGCTAAAAACACCCCGCTGGGCGGTACATATAAATAAACCGCTAGCCCGCTAATAAGGTGTTAAAGCTATGTACGTATGCATAGGTTGCCAGACAACAATACATATTTACCAGTGGTTCTCTCCATCAATGAAATGAGAGCCTATACTGTATTGGCCTCTTCCGGATCCCAAAGGGCCTGGTTTATCCTTGTAATTGTCGGTCGAATATCACTTGGCATCACCTAAGAGGTACGGTTATTAATGCTGATGAGTGGGGTCAGTAAATCCCCTTAACCCTCCAGCCCCGGCTACGCATTACATAAATATTCCCCGAAACCCGGGTGTTTTGGCCGAAAAACGTCTAGGCTAGGCTACCGTATATTTGTTATTCTGACTGCATCCCGCATTTCCGCGCATCCCCAAGCGTAGCTGTGTTATTTACCTGTAGAATGACGTTAAATAGAGCTCTCTAAGTCAACTGGTTGAGTTGTGATGATGATTTCATTGGAGATAACTTTATGGCCAAAACAGCCACTTTACACTACTTTTCGATACTTAACAACAACATACAGGCACACACGAACAAGCGACGCTCTCCTTCTTATGGCCAGAGATGCGGGGCGTCGGTCCAGCCGGCTGTTGTTTACATGCGTCGGACCGACGCCTCGCACACGAAGCTCACAGGCTTTCAACCACTGGGCGTTTAAGAGCCCTTCCGGGTCCCTGTTATATGCTTTTTTATGGGCGTTCAAGAGCCCTTCCGTGGTGTAGGGGTTAAGCAAGTGTCACTATGCCGATTTAAGTGCCGACACTCCACGACTTAAGGGTCGGGAGCAGGTCTTTGCCTACATCGCCGCGCGACGTGGGTGGGCGCCAACTCAAGAGAGCCGTCGGGAGAGGTCGACAGGGGCCTCAGGAAAATTTCGACACGCACAACTCTCATGAGCTGAGTCGGCGGCTAGTAAATTGGCGAGACGGGGACGGTAGGCGGGTGGCGTCGGACGGCATCCAGTAGGCGTCAGACGGTACAAGGGTGTCGGTCTGGTGATGGGCTGGTCTATCTGGTGATGGGCTGGTCTATCAGAGTGAGAACTGAGCGATCTCTGCCATACCCATAGCTTACTCTGACTGTTCCTTTTACTTTTATATTTTCTAGATCTCAAGTGACGGCGTCTCTTCCGTGGATTGACCTTCCAGTCTACCTAGATTGGAAGCCAAAGCGTCACATTTTTTCCTTTGCCCCTCAACTTTCTCTTCATAATTGCTGAGGGGCACAGGGCCCTGGGTGGGGCTTTGGTTTTCTGGGCGTTTCCGCACCCTCCTCAGCTCCCCGCCATGGAGTGGCTTCGGTCACCCAGGCTTTATTGTGGTCGGCAGTGAGGGTTCTGTGGGGGCGCACGGTTATGGCCTTGGCCTGCTCGGGGCCTTGGGGCTGTTCGTCCAGGCAGCTTGGGGAACAACAACAAGGGTGTCGACCTGTCTGCGTCAGACACCGCTTATAAGGTAGGTCGCCTTCAGGCAGCGACCCGGTAACGCCCAGGCGCCGTCATAGGGGGAGGGCATATCGTGAGTCCACGACCTGGTAACGTCGCACGGGACATCGTTGATAGATGGTTTTGGGGGTGTTTTTGTTTTAACCTTGATGGAGGTCTAGCGAGGAAACTAAAAAATAAATTAATATATAAATAAATAGACCCCAAAAATCACAACTGTCCCCTTAACCCCTCCAACCCGGATGGGCTCTTGAACGCCCATAACAACCTCGGCCCGCGCAACCCTGAAGGGCTCTTGAACGCCCATTGCTTGCATGCGTGCTTTCGAATGCCACGCGTACATTTTCGGTATCGTGGGACGGTAGGTGGCGCCACCAGGCGTAAACTCCGCCACAGCAACAGTATCTACCCCGACGCCATCATGGACAGTACGCCAAATAGTGATTCCGCTGTGTCCGATACCGTGCTTCCTACGACGCCCTTGCTTGTTCGTCGCGCCTTACCCCGACGCCATCGCCTAAATGTGTTATCTCCCGGAGGTATTGAGACGACATTGAGACTTTATGAGCGAGCTGATGCCAAGCATAATGTTGATGATGAAGTCAGTGACGACTCCAGTAATTATAAGTCGAGTGATTATGGCCATGAGAGTGATAAAGAAGAGCAATTCCTGGGATTTGCGAGAGAACATGACAGTGATGAGAGTGATGAAGGTGATGTACCAGTTGTTGAGGAAGCTGGTTTACCTAAAGACAGTGAACTTGAGAGAGTGAGCGAGTGGGAGAGTTCAAGGTCACTCACCAAATTTCGCTTAAGTGACACGACGCCAAGCCCTTCCCCAGGTAAATCGCCTTTCAAGCTACATTTGTATAAGCAGAAAATACTTGAGAAGGCGGCCGCGGCAGCTAGGGAACAAGCAAAACTACTTGGTGAGGATGAGGCTGTGAGTGAGGGTCAGCGTGGTGACCCTTCTCGTCCGCCATTGTCTCCCTTATCTACCCACGCCACCCAAGATGACCCGGATGCCCCGCATTCTTCCCCACCACCCCCACCATTGCCAAGGGTTGAGGACCCCACACTTTCGGCCTATTTGCCTCCTAGGTCCCCCGACAGGAGACATACTGCTGCCGAAAAGGGGAAAGGTAGGAAATATACCAAGAAAATTAAGAAAAGTAAGAGAGTTTTGTTCGAGGCTCCCGCGGCGTCCACCCCGGCCGGCCCCAGCCATACGTCCCCGCAACTTTCCCCACGGTCCTCCCCACCTCTCCCGCCTTCAACATGTCTTCCTGAAGAAGTCTTTGAGCTCGCATCACCAATACCTGGCCCTAGTGACAGTGAAACATTGCTTTCTGTCACTCGTCGCAGGCCAAGGAGCCCGGGACCTCGGGGGGACACAGCCTCACCTCCCTTCCCTCCCCCACCTCGCCCACCCGCACGCCGCCCACGCATCACTGGTTCCCCGCCAGATTATGTGGGGGCCACTGATGATGAAGGGCACCTCTCTCAAGACTCTGGCCATGATTACATAGGTCCACCGTCAGGGCAAGATGACCACTCTGACGATGACTATATGGACATCGACGACCCTCGACCCATCCGCTTGGCCCGGCGTCGTGCTGCCCGTCGTGCTGCCCACCGCCCTGGCCGCCGCCCTCGCCGCCCTAGGGCGCGCGCCTCCCGAGTTGGCCGTGGGCGTGCTGGGCCACCAGCTGGAGCTCCTCGTCAGCGTAGACAAGACCCATTCTACGTTTTTCAGTGGCAAGACGTAGTTGATGAGGATGCATACAACCCTGATGTGCCAGCTTTTGATGAGGTACTGGAGGGTTCAGGCGTTACCCCCAATTTTCCTGCAGGCCCCAATGCTCCACCACACAAACTGTTTGAGGCCTTCTTTGATGAGGAGGTGGTAGGCTATGTTGTCAAAGAGACAAATAAGCAGCACCAATTCCAGGTCCACTTTTTGGGAAAGGTGACCAAGGGCCACATGAGGCAGTGGACCCCAGTGACTCATAAAGAGTTCATGGTGTTCCTGGCACTCACCATGCTAATGCCTCATGTCAAGAAGCATAGGTTGCCTGACTATTGGATCACCAATGATCTGATATCCACCCCTGCCTTCGGGAAATATATGTCTCGCGACCGGTACCTTGATATCCTCGCAGCGCTCCATCTTGTCACCAACCTTGACGTCCACCTCCCAGACAAGCTGTGGAAGATTAGGACGTTATATGAGATGATGCGAGAACGCTTCACCTCCTACTTCAAGCCCTTCCGCAAGGTCGTCATTGACGAGTCTCTTGTGCTGTTCCGGGGAAAACTCAGCTTCCGGCAGTACATCCCCTCAAAAAGACATCGCTTTGGCATAAAATTCTTTGTGCTGTGCGACTGCCAAACTGGCTATGTCCTGGACTTCCTGGTCTACAGCGGGAAAGAAGGGGACTTGCTTGTGGACCCCCTCATTGGCTTTGGCGGAGCAGTGGTGCAAGCCATGATGGACCGCTACTTTCATAAGAATCACGTCCTCTACACGGACAATTATTACACGTCCCCCACTCTCTCACAGTACCTGCATGAGCGCAAGACGGGGACTGTAGGCACAGTACGAGGGAAAAGGAAGGGCATGCCACCTTTCCCTCCAAAGACCAAAAAAGGTGATGTGTTCAAGAAGAAGTCGGGGCCCATTCTGGCTATCCACTGGCACGACCAGCGGAAGGTCAACCTCCTGACCACCATCCACAAGGGGGAAATGGTGGAGACTGGCAAGGTGGATCGCCGCACCCAGGCCAGGGTGACCAAGCCCGATGCTGTCCTGGACTACAACATCAACATGAGGCTGGTGGACAAGTCCGACATGCAGATAGGCTTCATTGACTGCCTGCGTACCTCGTGCAGATGGTACAAAAAGTTCTTTCTGCATATGGTGGACATGTCAGTTCTGAATGCCTACAACATATACAAGCTTCGGAATGTGAACACACCCATGAAGTTCAATAGCCTGCGGAGGTTCCAAAAGCAGGTGTTGACGGAGCTCCTGGAGAAGTATGCTATGCCACAGAGGGCAGTGGCACATCCTGGGCCCGCCGTTATTGACCGTTTGCAGTCTGCTCAATACTTGACTAGGCACAGGCTTGGTTCCCTGCCTCAGAATGAATCCGGAAGAACACAGCAGAAGCGGTGCCATGTCTGCTACAACAGCAGGGTGAAGCCGAGTCAGGTGTAAAAAGTCAACCTGGAGTGTGTGGAGTGCAAGGTGGCACTCTGTGCTGTAGATTGCTTCTTTGATTACCACTCCAAGCTGGAGTTCTAATAATCATACTGAAATTGCCAAATAAAATGACAATATGTACACTATAATTATATATAGGCAAAAAGTGGAAGAAAACCAATGTATTGTAATACAAAAGTCATGTATTATGAGAACATTGATACAAATACAATTACACCATAATAATATGTGAAAGTGACACATATGTATATACCAAGTGACATTCATATGATTAGAACCTATAGAAATATATAAATCAGTGAAAAAAGACACAATAAATTGTATATAAAACGTTTACAAATCATATAACTAAGTGAAAGTGACACAAGACCTAATATTTGATGGCCAAAGTATAATAAACACCTGTGATAACGAATAATCAGTGCCTAATACAACAATAACCTACCTCAATTACTAATAAAATGTACGGTATCGAGTGAAAATGAGCATTATCAGTGACAGTGACACTCTCTAAAGCATATTTGTCAAAGTGAAAGTGACACAAGACCTAATATTTGATGGCCAAAGTATAATAAACACCTGTGATAACGAATAATCAGTGCCTAATACAACAATAACCTACCTCAATTACTAATAAAATGTACGGTATCGAGTGAAAATGAGCATTATCAGTGACAGTGACACTCTCTAAAGCATATTTGTCAAAGTGAAAGTGACACAAGACCTAATATTTGATGGCCAAAGTATAATAAACACCTGTGATAACGAATAATCAGTGCCTAATACAACAATAAGCTACCTCAATTACTAATAAAATGTACGGTATCGAGTGAAAATTAGCAATATCAGTGACAGTGATACCCTAATAAACATATTTTATATAATTGGCCTCAAAATAACTAGAAAATATCAAATAAACATCACATTCTCAATATCAAACACTAAAATCGTCTAAGGGAGATAAATACTTTGGCGCGGCGAGCGGCTAGGTGCGTCGTAGCCATGGCCGAGGCGACGCGTCCGAACGCGGGAAGAATTTGCCGCCGAAAAGCACTCGTCTTCCCGCGCTCACCATTATGCAACCAGAGGGGCTAGAGACCTCTACTCAACGCCATTCGACAGAGGAAGGTTTGTGGAACTTTATTCTTTTTTATTCACAACATTACATGACATATTCATTGACTTACAGAGTAGTTAACATAGGCCAAAGATCGTCAAAACACCCGGTACCGGAGCACAGTCGTAAGCTATAGCCCCCGGGGCTGGAGGGTTAATCCGATCCCATCAACGAGTGACTATCTATAAACCCTTTCAATAGCGGTGACGTCTGTTTTGCCATAGTTCTGCCATACTTAGACGATTTTATGCAGCTTAAGAACGGTCTGTGGGAGTTAAGAGAGATAAATGAGAGGAATGGAGGTCTTGTGATTGCTACAGGCCCTTTGTAAGCATAATGCAATAACCTAATAGTTGCCAAACTATAACGAAAAGGACGTCACCGGTACTGAAAGGGTTAACTATAGATGGCCTTGTTTTACCAATTACTCAAAAAAAATAACACTTAATTTAGGGGAGATGGGCACATTTGTTTGCTCATTTATGGATCTTTTTATTATGTTTTTAGTTTCCTCCCTAGATCTCAAGCTTAACCCCCCCCTCCCCCCCCCCCACACACACAACTTCGGCTGGCAAGTGGGAAATTAGTGACTAATACTAGAGGGTGTGAGTGAATCATCGGAAGAGACCGCACAATATTGTTGTTTCGGCGCGGGAAGTTCTCGGCTCAGTATGGTGGGTAAAAGTATATGTCATATGTAAGTGTATTACCCAGCACAAGAGGCAAGATATTTGGTTCCAGCTTCAAGAGGAAATAGGTGGGGAAGATGGTTAATGAAGGTGACGAGGGGGCTGAGGAGGGGAGGGGTGATAAAGGCGGGAGTGACAAATTGGAGGGAGAGCCGGATTTTCCCGGTTTCATGACAACATGGACGACAGAGGACACTGGAAAATTTTGCTACATGCTATTGAACAAAATTAAGAACTTGGAGGACCGAGTGACCGGCTTGGAGATAGTTAAGAAGGAAATTGTTACAGAGAATGGTGAGTTGAAGAACAGGTTGGAGTTAGTGGAGAGAGAAAAGGCAGTGATAATGACTAGGCTAGACACCAGTATCTCTGAAGGTAAAAATGCTTGGGGCATGACTAGAGACCAAGTGGTAAAAGATTTAGACAGTGTAAGGAAGGCAAACAGTGACGAATTCAGGAAGATATTGGATGAACAGAAACAGCAAGATGTTAGGATAAAGGACCAGGTAAAAAGTATGGTTAAGCAAGGCATCCACGAAAACTCCCAGGCCATCCAGGAAGAAAGTCGTAGGGCTAACTGCCTCATAATATCAGGGGTGGAAGAAAAGGAGGAACTAGACTGGACAAAACGAAGAGAAGGATGAAGGTCGCATCAACAAGATTCTGGAATCTATTAAGGATGAGGAGGACACCTGGAAGGAGGAAATATCAGACATGTTTAGGCTGGGAAAATATACAAAGGAATACAATAGACTGGTAAACATCGAATTTAAGTCAAGAAGGATATGTGATGAAATCATGGCAGTAGCAGCTAGGCTAAAAGGGTTAGAGGGTAGGGACAAAATCTACATCAGGCGGGACATACCAGAAGAAGAGAGAAAGAAGGAGGCTGAACTAAGGAAAACTGCCAAAGAGGAAAATAGCAAGAGGACAGAACAAGAAAAGAATACGTTTTTTTCGGAGTAAGAAAGGGGAAGATTATGAAACTTTCGGTAAAGAGAAACTAAAAGAAAAAGAAGGTAGGGAACAGACCGCCGCAGATAAGGCACTTGGAGCAGGTAATGGGGGACTAGAAAGTATAAGGATTCTATATAGCAATGTCGATGGGCTAATCTCTAAGAAATTAGAACTAACAGACTTACTCAATACTAAGAAACCAGAAATAGTATGTCTCACTGAGACAAAACTAAGAGAGGACCTTGATATAAATCTGCTAGGATGGTCTGAATACAGGATTTGGAGGAGGGACAGAAAATTTCGACATGGAGGTGGAGTGTGCATCCTTACTAGGAAAGATTTGATTGTGTCTGAGATAAAATTAGAAACTTCAACAGCAGAAGTTTTAGCACTAGAAATTGGTGGAAACGAAAAAATAGTGGTGATAGTAGCGTATGTACCTCCCAAGACAAAGACATGGAGTAAGGAGGAGCATAGCCTAATGCGTAAGGAAACAATTAGTATGCTAGAAAATATCTTGGCTTCAAAGGATGAAATAGTCATGTGTGGGGACTTTAACTGCAAGGAAGTGAATTGGGAAGAACTTGAACCCGGAACAGGGGAGGAAAGTTGGGGATATGAATTTTTAAGTATGGCCATGGAAAATTCTATATACCAACATGTAAAAGAGTCAACAAGAGTAAGGGGAAGTGATCAACCAGCTAGATTGGACCTTCTCTTCACAAGAAGGGAGGAGGAGGTTCAAAGTATTCAGTACCTATTCCCACTAGGAAAAAGCGACCATGCAGTTCTAGACATAGACCTACTATTGAAGCATAATCTACCCAAGGAAAGGGAAAAGCACAAGGAAAAGAACTGGATGTATTCCAGAACCGATTTCGCAGGACTACAGGATTTTTTCAAGTCACAAAATTGGGATCAGGTGTTATCTGAAAGTGAGGTAGACAAAAAACTCAAGGCATTCATGGAGATCTATGATACTGGTATAAAAACTTTGGTCCCAAAGTACATTAATAACAGGAAAAAAGGAAATCGCAAAGAATGGTTTAACCGCGAATGTAGGCAAGCACAGGAAGCAAAAAACAAAGCCTGGAAAAAGATGAGAAACTGGGATTCGGAAGATAACAGGCAAAAGTATAAAGAGGAGAGAAACAAATACACAGAAATGAGGAGGAGGTCAAAGGCAAACCATGAGAAAGGGATAGTGGAGAACTATGAAAAGAATCCAAAAATGTTTTTCAAGTTTGTAAACGGCAAAAGGAAGATAAAGGCCAAAATCATAAAGATTAAAAGTGGAAACAGAATCATAGAAAAGGATACAGAAATTGCGGAAGAACTAAATAGAAATTTTGCATCAGTATTTACAAAAGAAGGAGAATTCATTGCACCAGAAACCAATGAGATAGGTACAGAGGAAATGCCGGAAGTCACATTTAACAGAGCAGAGCTCATAGACAAAATTAGTAAGGTGGATCCAAACAAAGCCGCCGGACCGGACCGAGTATCAGGCTGGATTATTAAAGAAAACGCCAAGGAACTGAGTATACCGTTATATGATATAATGACCAAATCATTGGACACAGGGATAGTACCTACAGAATGGAAAAGAGCAAACATTATTCCTATATTTAAGGGAGGAAGCAGAGATACGGAGAGATACGGAGTAGAGGGCAAGTTGCTGAAAGCAGTGAAGAGCATGTATGAGGGTGCAAAGGCGGCAGTACGTGTGGAGAGTGAGCAGAGCGAGTTCTTTGACCTGAATGTTGGTTTGAAACAGGGGTGTGTGATGTCCCCGTGGTTGTTTACTGTATATATGGATGGAGTTATGAAAGAAATACTATCAAGAGCAGTGGATGTTGGTGTATCGCTGAAAAGGGAGGGAATTGAGTGGAAGCTACCTATACTGCTGTTTGCGGATGATACAGTTCTGATGAGTGATAATGAATGGGAGTTGCAGGGTCTGGTAAATGAGTTTGGAACAGTGTGCGAAAAACGGAATTTGAAGGTAAATACGGGGAAGAGCAAGGTTATGGTCTTCGAAAGGGGTGAAGTCACAGAGTGTGAGGTGAAGCTGAACGGTCAGGCTATGGAGATCGTCAACTCTTTTAAGTATCTGGGCAGTGTGTTGAGGTAAAGATGGGACTATGGATGAAGAGGTGCGGGAGAGGGTACAGGGGAAGAGGGTTGTAGGAACGCTAAAAGCAGTAACAAATAGGGTGGTCAGTATGGAAGTGAAGAAGTCCTTGCATGACAGTGTGGTAATCCCGACACTGACTTACGGAAGCGAAGCATGGACGTTGGTTGAGAGACTCAGACCAAGAGTGAGAGCAGTGGAAATGAATTACTTAAGGAGTGC
The DNA here is from genome assembly GCA_032716605.1 of Paralithodes platypus. NCBI lineage: Eukaryota > Metazoa > Arthropoda > Malacostraca > Decapoda > Lithodidae > Paralithodes > Paralithodes platypus. The sequence continues at coordinate 53,547,913 of CM064503.1, read as the reverse complement.
GTGCGGAGTTACATGGATAGACAGACTAATGAGGAAGTAAGAAGGAGGTGTGGTGTGGAGGTAGATGTGCTGGAAAGTGTGAAAAGGAACAACTTGAGATGGTTCGGCCATATGGAACGTATGGAAAGCGAGAGAATGACTAAGAGGGTGTACGAGAGCGAGGTGGAGGGACAGAGGGGGAGAGGTAGACCGAATATGAGGTGGAAGGATGGAGTGAGGAACTACATGAACGAAGGCGGTGCTGGTTGGGGGGAGGGGCGTCGACTGACTGGGGACAGAGGTGCATGGGGGCGGTTCGTTCGTGGCCACCCCTTCGGGGATCGCGGCGTCAGGCAATAGATAGATAGATAGATAGCAGAGATAAACCACTGATCTGTATCACTATTGAGCATCCTCATGAAGATTCTGGAAGGATTAATGAGGGACAAATGGGTGAACTACCTGGAATCCAAAAGATTAATTACTGGCCGACAATTTGGATTCAGGAGGCAGATCATGTGTAAGCAACTTGTTGAGTTTTTACTCTAGAGTAATAGACACAGTGGACCAGAGGGAAGGATGGGTAGACTGTGCCTACCTAGACTTTAAAAAGGCATTTGACAAAGTTCCACACAAGAGATTGCTGTGGAAATTAAAACATGAGGGAAAAGTAGGACACAAACTGCTGAAATGGATGGAGAGCTACCTTAGCGGAAGACAGATGAGAACAACAGTAAGGGGGAAATCGTCAAACTGGACTCAAATTACGAGTGGAGTACCACAAGGATCTGTCCTAGCCCCAATCATGTTTCTAATATTTGTAATGTTTGTAATAATATTTGTAAATGACTTACCTGAGGGACTAACAAGCTACATGAGCATGTTTGCATGTAAGATGCTTAAAACGATCAGAACCCAGGAGGATTGCCTTGAGCTCCAAGCAGATTTGCAAAAGATCCATGAATGGAGCATCAAATGGAATATGGAGTTCAATGCAGGGAAATGTAAGACTCTAGAAATGGGTAAAAGCAAGTACAGACCTAGAAAAGATTATAAACTAGGAAACGAAGTGATTCCCAAAGCAAAAAACTTAAAAAACTTGGGGATAGAATTTAAGGATAACATGTCTCCAGAAAGCCACATAAATAAGATAGTGAGAGAATCACTAGCACTATTGGCAAATATCAGGATGTCTTTCAATTATCTTAATGAAAACACCATGAAACAAATAATAACGGCAATAATAAGACCCAGGATGGAATATGCATTTGTAGTGTGGTCCCCTCACATGAAGAAACATATCCACAAAATTGAGAGGGTACAGAGAGCAGCTACGAGGATGATCCCAGGTTTGGAAAATTTGGAGTACCAAGAGAGGCTCGAGAGATTGAATCTACCTACACTGGAACAGAGAAGGAAACGAGGACAGCAAATTCAGATATACAAATGTGTTAGAGGTACAGTATTGACAAAATTGACCAAGAAAACTTCATAGAGAGGGATGGAGGTGAGAGAACAAGAGGTCACAGCTACAAACTGAAAGTGCCTAATAGTAAATCTGATCTGAAAAGTAAAAGATTTCCTACCAACTCGATTAGTGGGTGGAACAAATTGCCAGCCGAAGTAGTGTCTGCACCATCAGTGCATAGTTTCAAAGCACGGTATGACAAACATATCTTAGGAGGCGGGAATTAACGAGCATGCTCACTCCCGCAAATACAACTAGTGTAAGTACACAAACGTCGCCTCCGACGGACCGGTTTGCCTCGGTCGGGATCAAGTGTGACGGAGTAGGGGTCCAGTGTGACAGAGTGGCTGTCCATCGCCGCCGTAGTATCTATCGGCGCCGCCCTACTTCCTATAGGCGCCGCTCGTCAGGAGCATTGTCGCCAACCAATTTGCGTGCTACGGCGCATGACGCCGCCCCAGCGGCGTCATTTATCTTCCTTAGGTCTTCCATGGTTGCCTCTCGACCCCTTCCAGTTGCCGTTAGGCGGCCTGCCCGTCCATACTGCCCGCCGTGGGCGTCCTGCCCCTCTATCACCCACGATACACGACAGTGGTCTCCCCCTTGTATCGCCACTCCTTAAGTCGTGGAGAGTCGGCACTAAAATCGGCATAGTGTGACACTTGCTTTACCCAAGGACAAGAGGAGCCATATACTGTACAGTACTGTATGTTTATAGGCCTTACGTCATAGACTCCAGAACAACTAATAAATACTAGGTTTTCCTTTCTTTCCCTTTGATTGACAAACCCGTAATACATTGAACCCTCAAATTACGCGGAGGATGCATACTGTGCTGTCGGCACGTAGCTTCATTTGCGCGTACATGGAAGTTAACTATAAATGGGGAAAACAGGTACTTTACTGTATTGGTCTGGCTCCGACCGAAAGTTGTACTATTTCTACCTATCATCACCTAAAAACCACAATATATATATAACATATTACTGTAAAAAGATGTTTTTATAACCTAAACTACCACACAAAATACATTTAATGTATAAAAATAAGACAAACGTAAATTAACTCACATTGGTAGTGGTTGAGCAACGCTGATGTAATAGATGTGCGCCATCAATCGATAGCACTGCACCCGAAATGGATCGACTGAAATAATAGGCCTAGTGGTAAAGTTTTGAGTCGAAAAGTAATCTATCTATCTATCTATTGCCTGACGCCGTGATCCCCGAAGGGGTGGCCACGAACGAACCGCCCCCATGCACCTCTGTCCCCAGTCAGTCGACGCCCCTCCCCCCAAAAGTAATACACCCTGTATATAGTTTCATACATACTGTAGTGTCAAGTTCAATAGCTCATATGCATATTATGGAATTGGGTTCACATCATTTAGCCAGGGGAGAGCAGTAAGCTTTGAAACGACTTTCGAGAGAAGTGTAAACAATCTCACCTCCAACTCCTAAACAGAAACAGATTTTCCATTTCCGATTTTGTTTGGTCAATAATAATAATAATAATAATATGCTGGTATTTCATTTGTTCGAGCGCCAATTCTCCAAATGGATTCACGAGCGCTCACATTAACTTAAATTTTTCCATTTAAAAAAACTAAAAACAAAACCAAAACAATTTTTTTTTTAGAGCTTATAGTCATCAGTAACTCTATGCTCTCCAATATCATAAGCCCTCAGAAATATGTGCGACTTCAGTTGTTTCTTAAAAGCGTCAACACAATTCAACTGCTTAAGTGACACAGGAAGTCGACTGAATAGACGTGGGGCAACATAAGAAAAGGATCTAGCAGCAAAAGCACGTTCCCTAATGGCTCTGGGCTCATAAAGGCGATATGGGTCATCACCACTACGTAAATTCACATTTGACTCATTTGTGTTGGAAATAGAAGATCCAACAAATACTTAGGCTCACCAAACCTCAGCACCTTAAATGTCAGTAGGCACACTTTAAACTCTATTCTGGCCTTGATGGGAAGCCAGTGTAGATCTATTAGATAATGGGATGTTTGACGTACCTCCCAACCTACCAAATAGGAAAACCTACTATTTGGTAGTAGTCTTGGAAAATCCAACGTCAAGGCTATTAACCTAATTGCAATGACGACTTGTCTATTTTGACTGCTATGTCGTCATTCCAACCGCGGTTAAAAAGAAAACGTCTAGAGTCTACTCCTTATCTTGCTCTAGGAGACGTTGTACATTAACCAAAACTACCACCGAAGGTGAAAAAAAGCATAGAAGAGAAGAAAAAGGGGTTTACCTTAGTTACCGCTTAAGGCCCATCCCGTGTTCCGTCATGTGCAGATCCCTGTCGAACGTGCGCATGAGCGACCCTCTCTTGTCATCACATCTCACGTCAGCAGAAGAACGCGGATGGGCAGGGGTCCGGCGTGAGGGAGGGTATTATGTACGTTGGATTTTCCAAGACTACTACCAAATAGTAGGTTTTCCTATTTGGTAGGTTGGGAGGTACGTCAAACCTCCCAATTTGTTAGTAGTCTTGGCAAATCCAACGTTAAGGCTGCATAACAAATAGGAGGAGGACATCCAAGCCCAACCTACCAAAAAAACAATGCATAAAACAAAATTATGAATGACAAAGACACAATTTAAACAAGAGAGTTTAATAAAAGAGTGAAAAACTGAGGAGTAGCTAAAAAGAACAGTTTTAACACATGCCCATCATTCATAGTAATGCAAAAACATAGACTTGTCTGAAACCAAAAAGGTACTGTACCCAAAATCCCTTTTCTTCAAAAACCAACAAAAACACTGAACACAAGAACAAAACACAATTTTCAATGTGGCAAAAACACTTATGTACTGGAACAATACATAATCCCAAACTTGCAATCCAGTGTTGCAAACCCGTACACCCCCCCCCCCCCCTTTGTCAAATAAAACAAAGGAAAAGAACGAGGGACAAGGGGGGAAGACCAGGGATCTTCGCCAGAGCACCAGGAAACACGACCCCCGAGAGCAATCACCGGCCGAGGGGGTCGAGTTTCCTGGCTGGCGAAGATCCCTGGTCTTCCCCCAGTGGATGAAACGGAGCGACGACGGTTGTGTCGCAGTTGAGGGACGCGTCCCCGATCACGAACGGCCGAGGGGGAAACAGCACCATCCCCCTCTTCCAGCGACACGTCAGCTCCTGAGAAAGGGGACCCCGAAACCTCGCGAAACCCCACCGAGGCAAGAGGAGGGGTACCCCCCTGGCGAGACGGTAAGTGAAGGTCAGGAAGAGAAGAATGAGGAGGAGCAGGACGACGGGAGTGGGAAGGCTGGCCGGGTGAAAGGAGGCCAGAAGGAGCCGCGGGGGGAAACAGAGCAAGGATCCCCGGGGCTGAGATAACAGGGCGGCCCGACACCGAGGCGGAGGAGGGAGGGACCTCCACCGTGGGACGAGACCGTGAAGGAAGACTAGGCACTGAAGCAGGTGAAGTAGGAGAAGCAACGACATCCAGGCGGACCCTCCTGGACAGTGTAGGAGGAGGGAGCAGAGGGCCAGCTACAGCATGAACAACCGCGCACGGAGAGGACAACGTAAGAGGAAGTCGTCTGGGCTGGGGAAGCGGGCGGAAGGGAGTAGAGCCCCTATCCGTAGAGGCCAGGGGAGGGCGCACAGGGGCAGAGCCGCTAACCCCGGCCTCAGGGCGAGACCCATGACGAGGGTGATGGGCGTCGTCAAGGCGATCAGGAGGACGACGAGGGGCAGTAGAGGACGGACGACGAGGCGAGCGAGAGCGTGGACGGAGCTGGGGAACCCCCCGACGATGGGACGACCGGCTGCGGGACCCAGGGGAGAGGGCCAGGTGAACGGCCTTCAGTCGGGTCAGGGATACCCAGGGCGACGCGGATCCGGTCGGCAACAAAGGCCGGGGAACGGTGGCCCACAGTCCTAATGTGGCGGGAGACCATCGTCCACACCGACGGAAGGGAAGCAGAGGCCACAGCCGCCGCCGAGGAACCAGGGCCATGGTGCAGCACATCCACCAGGGCCAGACACGTGCCACACAGAGCAGGGAGGTAGGCCGTAGAGGACACACAGAGCGAGTGGCACAAGCCGGACTTGTGGCCCTCCAAGCACGGGGAGCGACAACCAAGGCGAAAGCAAGGCAGCCTACCTGCACGAGAAGAACACACACCATAATCAGCACGTCGAAGGAGTAAGTGGAGAGAATGTCCAAGAAGAACCAGGGAAGGAGCATGGGGAAACAGGAACACACATGCAAACAGGTATCCATACTCACCCTAAACTGGGAGCACAGAAGTAGGTGAGGAGGGCAGCCGAGGCGGAAGAGCACTAGCAGAACCTGCAAAGATGGAGAAAGTGTTAACCACCACTCAACATCTTACATGCAGGGCCTATAACACCAGTAAAGTGCATACACCAATATAGTATCAGGCAACAAGATGACATAAAAAAAGTCAATAGTGAAAGCCAACTATTACCGCAAATTTGCGGGCCAATGGAGGCATAACCGTACCGACACCACCCTCCCGCAATTTTGCGGGACCCCCCAACGATCTCCTCAAATTTGCGGGGAGCCGAAACGTCCCAGAGGACCGAATCGAGCTCCGCAAATTTGCGGGACCGGCCGAGATGGTCCGGCGCCGAAAAAAGCGAGAGGAGCGTCTAGGGAATACCAAAAAAGGCCACAAAAAATGCGTCATCTCCTTATGAACTCCAAGCAATGATGGCCATCAAGCTGAGCAGTGTCTTCCTTGAATTTATCCTGACTCAACCGGTAAAGGGAGAGGCAAGGAAGACACACCAGGGGAGAGGAGGCACATCCCCCAGGAACCACCCAACCCACAGAGATAGAGCAAAGCCCATGAGGAGAAGTGGCAGGGAGGGTGGTTTCGCACAAACAGGGGCCCCCGTGGGGTACCCCTGGATTGGGCAAAAGACTATGAAAGGATGGAGGTGAAACAGGAAGAGAAAACAAAAACCAGTAAATGAAACTGGTGAGAAAAAGGGTGGCCTAGCCGTGAGCAGAGAATGTGTCAGGGGCGAAAAACCCTGTGGTGTGAAGGAGGGGCCCCCGTGGGGTACCCCTGGAGTATCACAAACCACCTGTCGCCCAGGCCCTTGAGACACAGTGAAGGACTCGAAAGGGGGGACTCGGGAATAACGCTAATAATGCGGCCGACACAAACTCTACAAGCAGCACCGCCACCAACGAAATCTCAGATTGTTTACCAACGGTACACCTAGGCTATGAAAAAATGAAAACTCATAGGGGCATAGCAATTCCTGAATGAGAAAACGAGCTAGGCTAAATTAAGCTAAAAGCTAAACTATGCCCAGACTAACAAGAAAAAAGAATATGAAAAGAGAAAGAATGAAAAACATATACGAGGAACGCCAGGCACCCCCGTACCTTCGGTAGGCTATTTCCACACGTGTCTCCATTATACACACTTAGGAGCCCATTTACGTGTGCCCTAGATCACGTAACATCTGTCTAACAAAAAAGAAGGCCAGATAAGCCGAAACGAACCTAAACAGGGTGAATTAAAGGAGCACAACAAAAGCGACTTTATTCAATGGAGCGCGTGAAAAAATGATGACAAGAGAGGGTCGCTCATGCACACGTTCGACAGGGATCTGCACATGACGGAACACGGGATGGGCCTTAAGCGGTAACTAAGGTAAACCCCTTTTTCTTCTCTTCTATGCTTTTTTCACCTTCGGTGGTAGTTTTGGTTAATGTACAACATCTCCTAGAGCAAGATAAGGAGTAGACTCTAGACGTTTTCTTTTTAACCGCGGTTGGAATGACGACATAGCAGTCAAAATAGACAAGTCGTCATTGCAATTAGGTTAATAGCCTTGACGTTGGATTTGCCAAGACTACTAACAAATTATGTGGTGGGTGTTCTGGGTGGAAGTGAAAATATTAGTCTAGCACACTTATTAAGAACAGACTGGAGTTTCTTCAAAGTAACATTTGGTAGACCAATGAACAATGAATTACAGTAATCAATTCTAGATATAACAAATTAATGAATGAGGGTCAAAAGAGATTCCTTGCTCAAGAACTTCCTTATAGCATAAAGGTTACGAATGTAAAGGTGACAACTCTTCACAACACTATTTATATGATTCTTAAAGTTCAGATTTTTGTCGAATACAACGCCCAAGTTTTTCACTGATTCCAAAGGTTGGAGCTGTGATTCGCCAAATTCTAGACATCCAAAATCTTCATGGACACTATTTCTCAAATTACCATTTATGACTATAATCTCCGTCTTGTTGTCATTCAATTTGAGCTTCCTTCTAGTCATCCAGATCTTCAAGTCTGACAAGAGTGATGAAAATGTATTCTTTACCTCATCGATATTATTAATTTCAATATACAACTGTGAATCATCTGCATAGAAATGATACTTAACACCATGTGCATCCAGTAGGGATGAATGACTAGAGGCATAGATAATAAACAACACAGGGCCAAGAACTGATCCCTGAGGCACCCCGAACTTTAGCGATGATGGTTCTGACATAGAGCCACCAATGACAACACATTGACTGCGATCGGTAATATATGACTGAAGAAGCAGGAGTGCATCTCCCTGCACACCAAAACCAGAAAGGTCTCTCAGGAGCAACTGATGGTCAACAGTATCAAACGCTGCAGAGAGATCCAACAAAACCAAAAGAGAACACCGTCCAGAACATGTATTCGAGACTAAATCATTATAAATCCTGCTCAGGCCTGTCTCCGTTGAGTGAAGCTTCCTATAAGCAGACTGAGACTGGGGAATGACACTGTTCCACTCCAGGAAAGGCAGCAACTGGTCCAGTATTGCACGCTCGACAATCTTAGACAGAAATGACAGGTTAGACACAGGGCGATAGTTTACCAAATTATCACAATCTAGGCCTGCCCTCTTCAGTAAAGGCCGAATTAAGGCATATTTTTCAGAATTTGGAAAACAATTTTCCTCAAAGATACGATTGACAATTGAAGCAATGAAAGGTGATGCAGTCTCATAAGCTGTAGTTATCTTTGATACATTTATCGGGTCCAATGAACAGAATGTTTTATTGAGTTCTCTTAGGTATGTCAAGGCATTTAGGCAGTTAATCGGCTGAAAATGTGTGAAGGCAGAGTCTACGGCCAACGGCCGAGAAGGGACCACAGAGTATTCTCCAAGAGCAGGGGTATTGTCAAACTAATTTCTAATTTGAGCAATTTTGTCTGCAAAGAAAGCTGAACATTTTGATGCAAGATCAGAAGCTGAGACAGATGAGGGGAGAACCTGAGAAGAACGCTGGCCTGTTAAGTTGTTAAGAATTGAAAACAGTAGTTTCTGGTTACCTCTGCAGGAATCGATTCAACCAGTATAATACTCGACCTTGCTTTGTGTAATTTTGACGGTGATAGCTCTACGAGCAGCGACATAATCTAACCGAGAGGATTCAGTTCTGTGCCGGCGCCACAGACGCTCTGCCCGTCTCCTCCTCTTGCGCAAAGCCACTACACTTGAATCATACCATAGAGTGTCATCCTCTATCCTTATCTCCTTGTCAATCTCAGGGTAATCACGGTCTTGAATATAACGGAAGAAGGTGTTATAAGTGTGAACTAACTGATTAGCTGTTGATGTAATATCGACCGTGCTAAGTGAAAGTTCAATATCACAACTTATATTTTCTTGATCCAAATTACAATACAGTATTTACGAAAGGTTATTTTCTTGGTATAAGATAAGGGTTTTGGTGCATTCACTTTAAAGGAGATGATGTCATGGTCAGACACACTAAGGCCGATAGGAAAAACTTCAATATTATTTACAAGGTTGGATTCACTCTGGGAGAGGACCAGGTCAAGGGTATGCCCTGAAGCATGTGTAGAGTCAGCCACGAGGTTTGAAAAACTATACATGTCAACAAGTTCCAGGAACTCAGAGGAATAAGGTTTCATTCCAGGTGTGTCAACCCAATATTTAAAATCACCACAAATCAAAAGTTTTCCACTCTTAGCGGAGAAATGTTCCAAGAATGTGCTAAATTCTTCCATAAAGAGTCTATCTGTGCCTGGATGACCTGGACGATAGATAATCGCTAACCTAATTATCTGGCCGTGGGTATTGATGGTAACTTCCATGCATTCGAATGATGAAGCCGGCTGATCAGGAGGAACACATTTGATATTTGACAAGGAAAGGGAATACACAACTGCCACACCACCACCCACAGGATGTGTGGGTGATGATCTTGGAATGTGAAGCATAGAATGTGTCTTAGGAAGAGCCGCTTTAACAATACCAAAATCAGACTCAAGCAACCAGGTCTCTGTCAGACAAAGAATATCAAAGCAGAACTCATTCAAAACTTCAACAATATTAATCATCTTGTTTCGCATAGATCGTATATTTAGCAAACCCGCTCTCAGCGAACCCTCCACGGCTGTCATCAACTTTTTGACACGGGGAATCTTATTCCTCAACTTTAATCTTTCATTTTTGCCATTCACCCCTCCCTTTTCTCTTCCACCCTCTCCCCCACCACTCGCATGTCTCTTCTCTTCAAATACCATTTCTTCACCCTCCCATCTATATTTCGATAGTAAAAAATTTCCTTGTCTGCTTCTGACCTTTTTTCATGCTCCTCTCTCACCTGCCTAGCTACTTCCCTAGCTACATGCAATGAAAAACAAATAACAGTCTTTTGATAGATTCATAATATCCTGTTGTGCTTTATAGATGCATAATAGTTTGGTACGGGAGATGCGTCTCTCTCCACAGTCAACGGTGACGATGTCGGAGGGCCCGGCGTCACGCCAATATGGCCGCCCGATACTCTCGAACAGATACAAATCGACTTCCGCTCGTAGCCACGTACATTTGAATAATGGAGCGTATTTTTCGATTTTTGCCTCAATTGTGGTTCAAGCATAGCTCTGATTGCTCGTAGATAAATTGAGCGTACAGTAAACCCCCGCCCTTTCGGACTAATCGGGGGAGACTCCTGTCCGTAGGTGTCAAAAGTCCGAAAGGGCCGAGTCCAAACTTCATACTTCAGTCATTCGGGCTTGTCCGAATGGCTGAAATAATGTCCAAAGTTTATAAGTCCGAATACACATTCACCTAACCAGACAAGTCCGAACTCGGCTCTTTGGTCCGAATGCGATTTAATTTTTCTCAGCCTTTCGGACAAATCCGAAAGGCTGAACCATGAGTCCGAAGTTAAATGTAGTCCGAAAAGTGTACTGTAGTCCGAAAAGGACGGAGGTATTTTCTCAGCCTTTCGGACAAATCCGAAAAGCTGAACCATGAGTCCGAAGTTAAATGTAGTTCGAAAAGTGTAGTCCGAAAAGGATGAACCATGAGTCCGAATTGAAATGCTCGTCCGAAAGTCTTGGAATTCCGAAAGGGCGGAGTCCGAAAGGGCAGGAGTTTACTGTATTTTGAGGGTTCACTGTAATTTTGTTGTTTGATGCAAAATAAAGTTGCACATTAAAAGCTTACCTTATAGCAGAGATCCTCATGTGTGACAGAATGAGAGGTAAGGCAGCAGCGTAGACGGCTCGTAGGGACACTTTCTGCTCACACTCCATCTCTCGTAACAGCTGATCCAAGAGGAAGTCATACCGGCTCTCCTGACAAAATACAGTAGAACCTTGTTTATTCGGCATTGAAGACAACAGCACCCTCAAAACAACAGCACCAATTGGCCCAGGCATTAATTAGGTAGGCTATAAAAGGTAAACACTTGAAAAACCAACATTAAAATATACCTAGGCATTCTAGTTAAAAATAACACAATACTGTACAGTAGTTGTTGTTGTTGTTGTTCCCCAGGTTGCCTGGCCGAACAGCCCCAAGTCCCCGAGCAAGGCCAAGGCCATAACTGAACGCCCCCACAGAACCCTCCCTGCCTACCACAATAAAGCCTGGGTGACCGAAGCCACTCCATGGCGGGGAGCTGAGGAGGGCACGGAAACGCCCGGGAAACCAAAGCCCCACCCAGGGCCCTGTACCCCTCAGCAATTATGAAGAGAAAGTTGAGGAGCAAAGGAAAAACTGTACAGTAGTTATAAGGCACGGTCTTGAATTCTTCCTAAAATCACTTAAATCCATGCAAGAGAAAGTGTTGTTGTCATACCGAGCTAACCACGAAATAACATACATCAACAACACAGACACACACACTCTCAGTCAGATGATTGGGGCTCGATTGATTATTTTCTGTAGTTCGAATAGATATCGGTATGCATGCTAGCAATGGAGAGTGAATTAAAGAATGGTTACAATGGTGAAATAATGTTTAAAAATTCAATAATCAATAATCAGTATTCAAGATAATCAATTATAATTCATAATCTATAAGCAATAATCAATAGTTGATTGAAAATAAACAAGCTGAAGCCTTAGGCGCCTTACCGACAATCGACCAATCGAACGAGTTTAGTCACGAGGTTTATAATATATCCTGAAACTCCCGATATTACCCTAAACGCAGCAAATCTTCTCCCTGGTATTTTCACCATTAAAACTGAAACACTTCGTGTAGAGAGTTATAGGTTTCACCTATCGCAATATAACAGGAAGTGAGGTCTCCTGATATAATTATAAAACCTAGGTTAGGCCATTTATTTGCGGAGATATGAGCAACAGTTAGGTCATGAGATTTATAATATATCATGAGACTCCCGATTTTTACCCAAACGCGGCAAATAATCTCCTTGATATTTATGCCATTAAAACTGAACCACTTGTTGTAACCACTTGTTGTAGAGAGTTATAGTGTTCACCTATTGCAAGATAACAATTATTATATAACCTAGGTTAGGCCATTTATTTGCGGAGATATGAGTATATATATATGGATGGAGTCATGAAAGAAATACAGTACAGTCAGGTCTTGATATACACAGTTAATTCGTACCCTGTACGTACAGTGTACAGTATATCAAAACCGTGTTTTAGAAATAACAGGCCTTATGGGATTTAATTAATTCATTCCAGCCACTTTCCCAAAGTCCCCCTTTTGTCCCTTTTTTGCCTACCTTCAGCCGACTTACATTACATTATACCACCAACATCATATATGACATAACATAGAATACATTAAGCATCAATAAGAACTGTTTTGGACCTGTTACTGACTTATTTGGGTGAACAAAGGAGTACAAAGGAGTACAAAGGAAATCAAGCAACAACAGATCTAGTGACCCTTCTAGGCTGCTTGCCCTCCAAAACACTGAGGATCAAGTGTCCAAACAGTGGTTTAGAGTGGGTAAGGGAACATTGGAAAGGGAACTACTGCCCTGGAACTAATGTCCGTGGCAGGATTAGGAATTTAGTAGGGGACAGATGGGTTAGTAACTGAGAGGGGGATAAAATAAAGTTATTCATTTACAAACGCAGTCAGTCGCGGGTTTGATGCGAGATATTTGTCTAAGCGGAGTTTAAATGAATCAACGGTGCTGCAGTCTATAACGTCTCGGGGAAGCCCATTCCACAAGTTGACAACTCGATTGAAGAAGAAATTCTTAGATTCGTGTGAGTTAAAAGATTTACCAATAATTTTGCAACCGTTTCCCCGCGTGTAATTAGATTGGTCGATAGTGAAGTACTTACTACAGTTCATATTGTCGATGCCTTTGATGATTTTGAACACTTGAATTAAGTCACCTCTTAATCTGTGCTGGGTTAAAGGAAATAGATTTAATTCTCTAAGACGCTCCTCGTATGGTTTGTTCTTTAGGCTAGGTATCATTTTGGTAACTCTACGTTGAACTCGTTCTAGCTTGTTTATATCTTTTTGGTAATAAGGGCACCAGGATTGAACGCAGTATTCCAGAAGAGGGCGGACTAAGGAATTGTAAAGGGTTAGGATAACTTCTTTGGATTTATGCTCAAATGACCTGCCTATAAAGCCAATTATTTTGTTTGCCTTCTTAACAACTTCTGAACATTGTTGACTCGGTTTTAGGTTACTCGATATTGTTACTCCCAGATCGGTTTTCTCTGTTTACATTCTTAAGCTGAGTGCCATTCATCGAATAGTTTGCTTTCTCATTTAGGTATCCGATATGTAGTACTTTACATTTATCCGCATTGAAACTCATTTGCCAAATTTGGGCCCAACATGACAATTTATCTAGATTGTGTTGCATATCGTCAACTTGTTCTTTCGAGAGTACGCTATTTGCAATTTTTGTATCGTCAGCAAATTTTGAGATTGTACAGGTGAGACCCTCACCTATGTCGTTGATGTAAATTAGAAAGAGAATTGGTCCTAGTACCGATCCCTGGGGTACCCCGCTACTTACATTGGTCCATTTAGATGCCTTACCGTTTATGACTACTCTTTGCTTTCTGTCGCTGAGCCAATTTTCTATCCATTTCAACACACCGTCTTGTATTCCATGCGCTTTTAGTTTTAGCAGTAAACGTTTGTGGGGAACTTTGTCAAAGGCCTTTTGAAAATCAAGGTATATAATATCTACAGCTTTACTCTCATCGTAGAGGTTGAGGATATCGTGGAAGAAGTCTAAGAGGTTTGTTAAACAGGAACATTTTTTACGAGAGCCATGTTGAGTATCTTTAAGTAAGTTATTTGCCTCTAATTGATTTACGAGTCTGTCTCTTATGACCGTTTCTAGCATTTTACATACAATTGAGGTTAAGCTAATTGGATGATAGTTACTGGGTAGGGATTTGCTGCCTTTTTTTAATATCGGTGTTACGTTGGCTATCTTCCACTGATCAGGCATAGTCCCAGACTGCAAGGATTCATTGAATAGCAATGTCAGTGGTTTGGAGAGCTCATCCTTAGCTTCCTTTAGAACTCTAGGCGAGATTGTATCAGGTCCAGGCGTTTTATTTACTTTGAGTTTATCTAAACAATTCAATACTTCTCTCTCTGTAATGGTGATATTGCTTAGAACATCTGAATTATCAATCTGAATCGGCGATGGTGTAGGGATATCACGGAGGACTTCGGTTGTAAAAACTGATGCAAAGAAGGTATTGAGGGCATTACTCATTTGTACTTCGTCTTTGGTGTATTCTCCATTTTCATCGACTAACGGTCCAACAGTTGAAGTAACTACTTTTTTCTTTCTGATATAACTATAGAATTCTTTTGGGTTTGTTTTACTTTGATTCGCAATAATATCAATAGACGTGTTGACGTTCAGTAGATATCCCCGCCGCTGTACTCCAATCCCCGCCCCGTCCCGCCTCAACCCCGACCCCGTTACTGTGATGATGTTGATAAGCCTTGTGCTACAGCTAGCACATCGGCCCCCTCCAGGTTCCCAGGCATGTTGATAGTACTCATCGAAACCAGAGAACACAGAAATATTGTCCATCATATCATCATCAGACTGGTTGTCACTGTCGGGGACGCTCCCTCCCTCCCCCTCTCTTTATTAAGGTTCAATAGACCAGAAAGTAGAGAAGAAGTTATAGCCCTATTGATAATGCAAAACTATTGAACACACTAAAAAGTGTATGTTATTTGATCTCTATATAATCTGTGAATCATTTCTGATATGATGGAATTAAAGATTTTTTTCCACAAACTCATAATCAGCAAAAATGACACAAATGTCAATTAAAAATATGTTACAATATTTCCCAATCAATTTGTGTAGACACTTTTAAGGCGAAAATAAACCGTGGGAAAAAATAAATCAATCAATCAAATTAAATCTCCCGACGCTCGGAACCTCGCGCATATTTGCAGAGAAGACTGGGGAATATTTTGTGTTGACTGTCTCTTATTTCTTGTTTATCTATGTGTTGGAAGGATATTATATTTTGTGTTGACTGTCTCTTATTTCTTGTTTATCTATGTGTTGGAAGGATATTATATTTTGTGTTGACTGTCTCTTATTTCTTATTTATCTATGTGTTGGAAGGATATTATATTTTGTGTTGACTGTCTCTTATTTCTTGTTTATCTATGTGTTGGAAGGATATTATATTTTGTGTTGACTGTCTCTTATTTCTTGTTTATCTATGTGTTGGAAGGATATTATATTTTGTGTTGACTGTCTCTTATTTCTTGTTTATCTATGTGTTGGAAGGATATTATATTTTGTGTTGACTGTCTCTTATTTCTTGTTTATCTATGTGTTGGAAGGATATTATATTTTGTGTTGACTGTCTCTTATTTCTTGTTTATCTATGTGTTGGAAGGATATTATATTTGTGTTGACTGTCTCTTATTTCTTGTTTATCTATGTGTTGGAAGGATATTATATTTTGTGTTGACTGTCTCTTATTTCTTGTTTATCTATGTGTTGGAAGGATATTATATTTTGTGTTGACTGTCTCTTATTTCTTGTTTATCTATGTGTTGGAAGGATATTATATTTTGTGTTGACTGTCTCTTATTTCTTGTTTATCTATGTGTTGGAAGGATATTATATTTTTCAATTCCATCACATTAGAAATGATTCATAGATTACAATCTATCAGTGGTTCTCAACCTTTTTCACTCCATTCCCCCCTTCATGAATTCTCAACATTCGTGTGGCTCCCCTTCATTTTTCTCCCAAATCCCACCCCGCCAAAAAAGGTAAAAAAAAAAAAAAAAAAAAATGTTGATGAAGAGAACACCCTTGCTTTATTACAAAGTTTACAGTCATAATTATCTTATATTTGATAGATTTCTGTGATATGCTTAACTTACATCACTTGTCTACAAAAGACTAGCGGACACTAGCAAATTTGAATCTGGTTGGGAAAAAGTTCAATTAATCTCTGCATATTTTATCACACATCAGTGGGAAGGCTGATATTGTTTCTTTTCAGTCGGTTGACGAATCCGAGGTTGTGTCACTGACAATGCACATCTCATGTCGGGGTCCACATCCAATCGATTCCGGCTCTTATTCTTGATTTGTAGAAGGGTGGAGAAACCAGACTCACATAAATAGGTAGTTGAAAAAGGCAAGAGTAGTCGAAGTGCAATCTCACTGACTTTTGGATATGACTGATGCATTGAACACCAGAATACATTCAGAGATTTTTCTTCATAGAGATATTTGGCAGCAGAATCATGTTTGAGATCAAGGAACTCGTCCTGAACATCACTGGGAATGGTAGTAATATCAAGAGTGCCAGAGAATGGATTCATTACCAACTTCCCTTCTTCCTCCTCGAATTCTGGGAAGTACCTATTAAGTTCACTTTCCAAGGATCTCAGATGCTGAGTGATTTCAGTTTTAAGTAATGGGTCAAGCAGACTATCTTCTTCATTCTCGTCAAGGACAGCTGAAAGGTTTTCAAACATGACAACATTCCCGGCACCAACTTTCCTTTGCCAATTCTGGAGCTTGGCAAGAAATCCACGAAGACAATCCATCAGGTGAAACATATTTCTTTCCTTGCCCTGTAGCTTCAGATTCAACCTATTTAGCTGCTCAAATATATCTGCTAAATATGCAAGATGTGGCTCCCACAAAACCTCATTGAAGTGATTCAACAGATCATCTTTCCCTTGCATTTCCAGGAACAATTTAAGCTCCCCCCGAAGTTCAAACACTCGATTCACAACATTGCCCTTGGAAAGCCAGCGCACTTTGGAGTAAAAGAGGAGAGCTTCATGCTCCGAATCCATGTCTCTACAAAGGTTCTGGAAAAGGCGAGAGTTCAGAGCTCCAGCTTTTACAAAGTTGACACATTTGATCACTGCCTCCAGGATCTTGCAAAGTTCATCAGGGAGGGTTTTCGACGCCAGTGCAAAACGATGGATCATACAATGAACCCCCTTGGCATTCGGAGCTATTTCCTTGACACGCTTCTGGAACCCTGATTTTGATCCCAGCATCGCTGGAGGCCCGTCTGTACAGACTCCACAACAATTTTCCCAGGGGATCCTGTTAGCTTTGAAGAAAGAAGATAGCTTTTCCATCACATCTTTAGCTGTTGTGGTGGTCTCAAGCTGTGTACATAACAGATATTCTTCTTGATATCACACAAGAAAACATACCTAACAAACACGAGTAGCTGTGCACAAGAACTCACATCCGTTGACTCATCCAGCTGTATTGCAAACATACCAGTTGGAGACGATTTGATCTCCTGTATCACTTTTTCCTTTATGTCATCTGACATTTCATTAATTCTCCGCTTCACTGTGTCGTTTGACAAGGAAATTTGTTGAATTTTACGTTCACTTGCATCTCCAAGAACACGCTTGACCATCTTTAAAGTACATGGCTTTATTAAGGTTTCACCAATTGTGTGGGGCTTCTTTTGCTTCGCTATTTCGAGGGCAACCTCGTATGATGCCTCAACTACACTTGAGGTCTGTTGTTGTCGTTGTTGTTGTTCCCCAGGCTGTCTGGCCGAACAGCCCCAAGGTCTCGAGCAAGGCCAAGGCCATAAACGAGCGCCCCCACAAAATCCTCCCTGCTTACCACTAACAAAGCCTGGGTGACCGAAGCCACTCCAAGGCAGGGAGCCGAGGAAGGTGCGGAAACGCCCGGGAAACCAAAGCCCCACCCAAGGCCCTGTGCCCCTCAGCAATTATGAAGGGAAAGTTGAGGGGCAAGGGAAAAATGTGACGCTTTGGCTCCCAATCTGCCAACTTCTAGGTTGGCAGTAGGGAGGTCAATCCACGGAAAAGACGCCGCCACTTGAGATCTAGAAGATATATAAGTAAAAGGAACAGTCAGAGTAAGCTATGGGTATGGCAGAGATCGCTCAGTTCTCACTCGGATAGACCAGCCCATCACCACATGACTAGAACCCAATCCTCTCAGCATCAGCTAGGAAAGGCCCTAGAAAGCCGCCTTTGGCGGGGGGATAGCTCCCCTATTTCAACTCCTTTCGGGGTTGGGCACCCGCCCACTTGAGGTCTGTTGTTGGAAAGCACCAGTCGCATCCAGTTTCTGTTTTCCCAAACTACTTTCCTGGCGCCTGAAGAAATCGGGGTCTTTCTCAGCATACTGTGGATAGATGGTCAGCAAATGATGCTTCAACTTACTAGGCCTCATAGAATCGTTCCCCAGCACTTTGAAGCACAGTACACACTGAGGTTTCTCGATGCCATCAGCGAGGATTGATGTAAATCCGTAGTTAACCCCTTATTGGCGGCGCTCGATGATTAAGTGATAAGACAAAAGAATGATAATGAAGGACAGATAAATAGGACAAGTGATAAAATGACAAACACACAAATATCCAAATACATAACACATCCATGGACTCACAAATTAAGCACACACACAGTCATACACAAACATACACACAGAGAGAGTAAAGATGATAAACATTCACACTCAAGCTAGCAAGCTGAAATGTACTTTCTACAGCAAGAACACGCCTCCTTTGACAACCACTGCCCCAATTGAAATAATATTAAGAATAGCGAGTCACATCAATATTAGCACTAAAAAAAAAAAAAGCAGGAATACCTAAGTAGGGAATGAGCATGAAAAACAAGGATACCAAAAAATAAGAAATATTTCACACACGAAAAACAGCGACCGCATTTATAATTGTCTAACAAAATAAGTAACACAGTATATGGTTCAGAATCAATTATACCCACATGTTTACGTGATGATATCCCAGGCCACACTGAGATCATTCGATCGCCTCTCTCCCTCTGTCTCCCGGTGACTCACCCTCACTCACCGCCCGGTGTCTCTCACCCGTCTCATACGCGTTCGTTCTCCTCCGCGTTTTCTATCACACCTACACTGCACAAACAATTACAATTTCGCACACATACATACATACACACGTACACACACATTCGTAACATTATTATGTAACAAAATTTTACTGTCAACTTAATCAATTAAAACAAGAAAATTTTCTTTGCCAGGACAGTGATGCAAGTTTTTTTTTTTATTCAGATTCCTAACATTATTTAGAAATGTATAATTTGCAACAGCCCACCATGGCTCCCTTAAATTCTTGCCATGGCCCCCAGGTTGAGAACCACTGACTCTATCTATTGCCTGACGCCGTGATCCCCGAAGGGGTGATCACGAACGAACCGCCCCCATGCACCTCTGTCCCCAGTCAGTCGACGCCCCTCCTCCCAACCAGCACCGCCTTCATTCATATAGTTCCTCACTCCATCCTTCCACTTCTCCTTCGGTCTACCTCTCCCTCTCTGTCCTTCCACCTCGCTCTCGTACACCCTCTTAGTCATTCTCTCGCTTCTCATACGTTCCATATGGCCGAACCATCTCAAGTTGTTCCTTTTCACACTTTGCAGCACATCTACCTCCACACCATGCCTCCTTCTTACTTCCTCATTCATCTATTTATTAGTGGCCCCTCCATCATTGACGATTATGCCTATTACATAAGGCATCCTCTTCAAACACTCATTTACCGTAGTTTGAATCTACCGCGCAGAGCATAAAAAATTGAGGAGCCTTCATCAGGAGCGCACGCAACCTCACTCATGGTTCGTCATTATGAAATTAGGTACTTACTACGAAAAAACTTCGTAAAAAATAACAAATAAAAAGAAAATAAGAATAACTAATCATAAGCTTTCCATAACTTCGTGGATGTACTTGTGTGGATCTTTGACCAGACGCTGACTTCAGGCGTCATTCTTCCTTCTCTGCTCTGCGCTCAACCTGCCCTGACGTGTCTCCCCACGCTCCTCTCGTTCCGCATTTGCTGCGTCCCTAGTGAGTTTTTTCTCATTTGTTTACTCTGGGATGTATCGAGTAAGGTTAGGATATGCGTAGCAGGAGTGTCATGGGCGGGCTGCCCGCAGTTCAGTGTATTTGGGTCGTGTGTTTGGGACGCCTATTTCGGGTGTACCCTTGTGGTCCCGTGGTGGACGCGTGAAACGTTTTCGCGGATAGCTAGCCTAGTTTATTTAGTTGGCTTTAATTACGCGTTATTAGGCTTCTTTTTATCTTTCTGATGAAGTTGCCTTATTTGTTGTTTTCTGACGTTCCTAGCGTATTTTTTTTCACTTAGTGAAGTTTTTTCTAGGTCCCGTGTCAGTACTCCCTCTCCGGGGTTTATTTCTTCGAGGTGTGTTGGCGACTGTTCTTGTTGTGATATAATTCAGTTCTTTTTGTTTTTATTACGACATGTTTAAGCGATACTCCGTCTGCTTAGGCCTAGCCAGCCTCTCGTAGCTTTTTTACATGTACAAGTGTTATTGATTTACTATATAAATATGTACTACTGTGTCATGTGTGTTCTGGATAAGTTGTGTATTGGCTTATTCCAGGCACTATTTGTGTGCCTCCGATTGCATCTGGTTGGTGTGGGTTACCGTTTCCGGCGGGTTTTCTCGATTGCTCCGTGGAAATCCGGCTGGGTCTCAGATTGCGTCTGGCGGGTGTGGGTTGCCTTTTCCGGCGGGTTTTCTCGATTGCAACAGAGAAAATCCGGCTGGTTGCCGAGTTTTAATCACGCGTGATTAAAAAATAGGCTTGTTTTCTCCGGCGAGTGGTGGCTTGAGGGCTCTCCAGAACTGCGTTTCTGTAGTGGGGCCTGGGTTCAGGCTTACTGTATGTTTCCCAGCGGAATGGCTTTCCCTGATTCAACTAGGGGTTCATGCGGACCCCTGTTGACTATAGTTTTTCCCGGTTTTGCAAAGCCGTTAAAAAACTGGGCTGTTTTGTTTGAATTAGTTTTTCCACCCCGGCGATCTTTTGCAAAGAAGTGGGGATAGGAACAATTGGGGTTAACTTTTCTATTAATTTTCACCCGGCGGTTGAACCTCGGGAGGGTGGGAATCACGGATTTACAATCCGGTAGGATTAACCAAACAATTGAGGGATACAATTGGGTATCGAGACATTCAACTTACGGTGATCTATGAAGGCTTCGGAAGGAGTCAGATCTATTGATTAAGATGGGCTTAACCTGGTTAACTGCGTTATAATAAGGAGGCCGGCGTCTTATTATGGGTTCCCGGTGAATTTTATATCACAGGGAAGACTGCGTCATTTATAAAGAACTGCTTGTCTTTATATCATGTTAGAGGATATTCTTAAATCTTTTGAACACGTAGAGATATTCAAAAATCTTTACATATGAACCTACGGGGTAGCAAGAGGTAATAGTGGTGTATTACGTCTCGTTGCCCGGCGGTTCATTAACACTTGTGTTAGAACATTTTGGGGTAACCTTATGAGCATTAATTCCTGGAAATTTCCTTTTTTCCAGGGCGGAGTTCCGGCGGGTCCACAGAGGACCAGGTGAGGCCCGGGGGAGTTAGCTTTTAACCAGTCTCTGCCATGGCTACTCTAGCTCCTGTTTTTGCCCTTTGCTCAACGCCCTCATGTTCCGGGATCCCTATTTTTGCACATACTCTGTGCATTCGTTGTGTCAAATGCTTAGACCGATCAAGGGGTTTGTGGGTAACGAAGAATTGTACCTTTTGTAGTCAGCTTAGTATTAAAGTATTACAGCACGACAATCTGGCCGCGGCGGTTGCATTACGCGAGGTCAGACAACTTCTTACTAATTATGCTACTACAGTGGCTCATAAAGCACTGCAGTGCGATAACATAATTCTATGGGACCGTTTGTTGGTTCAGTACCCCCCACTTAAACGTCCTGCTTCCCGAAGTAAAGTCAATAAGTCGGCAGAGACTGGGCTGGGTAAAGGGCTTCTTCCCTCTCCCGGCAAAGCTAAGAGACCGCGAGAGCCGTCTCCCCCGGCGACAGCTTCAGAGTCAAGATCTAGGTCCAGGTCACGGTCTCCTCTCAGAAAGCAGACACATAGTCACTCGACTTCACCTTCGCGGAAGAAGACTAGGACGGACAAGACCAAGGACAGTTCTAGTGATACATCAAAGTCGAGGCGGAGTCACAAGTCTTCTAAGAAAGAGTCTCATGAACGAAAGTCCTCCCGGCGTTCGCCGGAGCCTCGAGCCTCTCTTTCTGCCTCGACTCCCGACATGTCTCATGCCCAATCTGACAGGTCGGAAGTGGAGTCAGAGACTGTGGTGGGGGATATACCGGCGGACAGGTTGTCCACAAATATTATTCCCAGTTCCAATATTCTCACTTTAGATTTAGGGGGTTCTCCCGGCAGTGATAACCTGCTAGAGAGCTCGAGTGAGGGCTCAGTCATTGGGGTGGGGCCTGGCTCACAAGTGAGTTCCGGCCAAGACCGGGGAGTTTGGAGGTACTCCCAGCCATGGAGGGACAGCTTACTTCCGTCTCAGGCAACGCAGGTAGTGGCTGAAGTCCACCGGGACGCAGAGATCCCGTCTTCCATCCCTGACTTAACCTGGCAACATGAGGGGGTCCCAGCCTCGGCGGAATCCTCTCAAGAGGGACCGGAGGCAAGGGATGAGGGCTTTATTATTTCTGAGGTGGGAATTCACGAGTCTAGTTCAGTCGTAGATGACTCTCAGAATAGGGAGGCTTCACCTAGTAGTTCTTCCTCTGCTCAATTTGTCACGGCGGATGAGATTAATGGGTTATTAGCAAGTGCTTTAACTAAGTTTTTTGGCCAGCAACCAGAGCCTCCTATAGTTGGTCTGGGAGCTTCCACGTCAACATTGAATGTCCGACCTCTGGCTACTTCCATTGCTTTGACACAAATTCCACTCACTCCCCTTGTATCACCTACTATTGTTACTAGGCCAACTTCAGCGGCACTAACTACTTCCAATGTACGAGTAGTAGCAGACATAAATCCTCCCCCGTTAGACAAAGCCCCGATCAGAAAAGGGGCTATGCCTCTCTTATACGGGCCAGACAAATCTTGGGTATCATTGGTACCAACAAAGCCAGAGGTAGCACAATCCACTATGTCAGGGGAGCTCCCGGTACCACGGGAGTGGGTAATCCAAGGGAATAAATCTAGGAAGTTAAGGGCTCTAGATATGCTGGGAAATGTACTTGATGTTAGTATTAAGGCCATCACCAACTATTATCATCATGATTATTTTGTATATTCTTCTACACCTGCCCTTCCCCCTGCGTCAGCTTCAAAACTGTTTTTGGACTGGACAAAGCATGATGGGTTCAATGATATCAAAACGTTGTCGGCTCTAACACCTGAGTTGGGTTTAAAGACATTCACAGACTCAGCCGCGAATCCAGTTTTGCAGGTGGAGCAGTTGGGTCCGGGACCTTGGGTGGACTGGGAAGTCGAGGCTCAGAACTTTGCTACTACATTCACTTCTAAAGCTTCACACCAAATTCCACAAGAAAGCCATTCTTGGTTCTCTCTCCCAATATACTCTGCCAGCAGAGTTCCCTCAGCTCTATTTGCCTTTTTAGCTGCCCCTAAGATTAAGCTATGCGAGCTTAAAGACCCCTTTTCTACACCTTCCACTGCTCACCTAGACCGGGAGTTTAGGCTACGGGGAAAGGCGTATAGACTTTTTTCTCAGTATATAGTTACGCAACAGGTAACAAAGTCAATGCTAAGATCTGTTCAGGCTATCGCGGACACAGAAGTCCGAAAGGCGATCGAACTGTCTAGACGCTTGCTTCTCCAGACCTCTATTCAGTCTCTGGGAGATATACGCACGGCCTTGTTAGAGGCGGTGCGGGCAAGACAAGATCTAAGGATGTCTCTAGTCCGAAAGCTCCCGGATAGGATTGCTAATCAAGTAATAATGTCCCCAGTTCTAACTGCCTCTTTAATGTCCCCGGAGGTGTGGAGGACGGTGCTTAACATGGCTCAGGCCTTGAAGCACGGTCCCGCCCCGTCTAAGAAACCTGCTTTCACTTTTACCAAGCCCAAACCAGTCGCTAAAGCTCAGTCTGGTGGGGCAAAACCCTTTCATTTGCCTAAATCCTCTTCCACCCAAGGTCAGTACAGATACAAGCAAGGAAAGTCTTCAGGTAATCATAAAGGACAGAGGTATCAAAGGCCGGGTCAGGGCCCGTCTCCAGCCAAACCCGGCCAGTCGTCTAAACTTCCACCACCACCACCACCAAAAAACTAAGGTCTCTCTCACTCCCAGGGCCGATCTTCCGGCGGGTGTATCGGAGGGTAGTCCAGCCGGCGAACCCCTGTCTGATAACTGGGTCGTTCCGGGCGAATCATCGCGCATGGCCTTTAAACACATGGGCGAGG
The DNA here is from genome assembly GCA_032716605.1 of Paralithodes platypus. Taxonomy (NCBI): domain Eukaryota; kingdom Metazoa; phylum Arthropoda; class Malacostraca; order Decapoda; family Lithodidae; genus Paralithodes; species Paralithodes platypus. Next base: position 53,523,441 of record CM064503.1, on the reverse strand, counting down.
ATGGTGGCACGCAAAGGCATCACCTGGCAGTGGCTCCGGCGACCTCGTTTACGTCAGCCGACAAAGGCAAATTTTGTTTCATTAGAGGTGGAGTCACTGATCCAAGAGATGGTGGCCAAGAATGTTATCATCCCGGTTCCACAAAATTACCCAGTTTTTACATCCAAACTTTTTCTGGTGCCCAAAAGGGACAGTGTTCAGATGAGGCCGGTCGTAGACCTGTCTTATCTGAACCTTCACATTCACAACGTGTCCTTCCGGATGCTGACAGTGAATCAGATAAGGCTAACACTTCCGCCGGAAGGGTGGATGTGTTCTTTAGACCTGACGGACGCGTATTGGCACGTCCCGGTTAACAAACGGTTTCAACGTTTTCTGGCCTTACGTATAATGCATCAGACTTATGTCTTTCAGAGGATGCCGTTCGGTTTAAAAATAGCACCTCGCATATTCACAAAATTAGTCCGGCAAGCCCTGATGCCCTTGTTGCAACAAGGGATCAGGATTTTGTGGTATCTAGACGACTGGCTGGTGGTGGCAGAGACGGAACAGTTATGCATAAATCATGTCAACATAACATTAAATCATGTAAAATCTCTAGGATTCAAGGTAAACCTGGTAAAGTCAAACCTTGTTCCCTCACGAGTGGTCCAGTGGATAGGGCTGGTCTGGGACACAGCCGCTCTCACTATGAGTCAGAGTGTGGACAATCGGAACAGGTTTTGCAAGAAACTGTTTCTGTTTCTTCACAGTCTGACTACGACACGGAGAGTCTGGGAATCTCTGGTCGGCTCTCTCAACTGGATTCAACTAACTGTAAAGTTGGGCCGGTTGAAAGTCAAACGTTTAATTTTGGAGGGCAACACATTTTTTCCACTATTGCCGGCGGAAACATTATGGCCCATCCCAAAATTAATACAAAACTTGCTAGCGGTCTGGGCGAAGAGGGAAACATTGCCCTCAGTCATGTCATGGACCTCTCCTCCGCCGACGGTATGGGTGGACACGGATGCGTCAGGCACGATAGGTTGGGACTTTCAGTCAAACCAAGGGCATCAGGGTCAAGGGCTTTGGTCCCATTCAGAATCCTCCCACATAAATGTCAAAGAATTACTAGTCCCCTTGTATTTCCTTCAGGCTCACGGCTTTTCTTTGCGGGGCAAGTCAGTGGCCTTCAGGATGGACAATCTGAATGCGGTTCACTGCATTCAGAAACAGGGGTCAACGCGATCTCGGAGGTTGCTAAACGTGTCAGAAAAGATTTTGTACTAGCCAACAAGCTGGACATTCAGCTTCACGCTTCTTATCTCCCCGGCATAGCGAACGTTTGGGCAGACGCTCTATCTCGGAGACAGAGCACAACAGTAGAATGGGCACTCAAGCAAAACATTTTCGACCTAATGATTGCGAAGCCTTACCGTCCACAAGTGGATTTATTTGCGTCCGCGGAGACTCACAAACTCCCGCTGTACCTAACCCGCCGGACAACCACGCCGGCGGGAGGACCCAACGCACTGGTGACGGACTGGAACATGTGGAGTTCCATTTATCTGTTTCCGCCGCCAGACGCTTCTCTGATGTGCCACGTAGTAAACAAACTACAGGATTATCGGGGCGTAGTCTCGTTAATCGCGCCCCTGTGGCCGGCGCAGGCGTGGTACCAGCATTTAAAAACGTGGTGCCCGAATCCGGTGTCGCTCCCGGTCGGGTATTTCCACTTAGACACGATTGGCAACCTAGAGACCTCGCTGACTTTTGCATTATGGACATTCAGGAGGCCAAATGGCCACCTCCGTATGGTAGATACGTGACCGATAAATTCATGAATCAATACACACAGTCTACTAAGCGACAGTATCAATCGCATTGGCAGTCTTTCATTTCTTGGATACTCAGAACAGAACAATCTGTGCCTTCGGTGGCTTTGGTTTTTAATTATTTAAACTATCTGTTTGAGCAGAAACGTCTATCTGTAGTAACGTTAAAGAATCACTTAACAGCAATTAGGATGCCATTTTTTGACCTTACAGGTCTAACCATACCACTAGCGGAGGAGACAGGTTTCATGAGGGCATGTTTTAAACTCCGCCCACCTCCTCGTCAGCTCATGCCTACCTGGTCTCTGGACAAAGCGTTGTCATTACTTCATTCCCGGCGGTACCAAAATACTGCAGATTTTGACTTACTTTTAAAAAGGGCAGTATTCCTTATGGCTTTGGCTACCGGGAACAGGGTGTCTGAGCTGGCGGCGATGAGCAACCCCTTCCCCGGGGTTCATCGCCAAGAATGAGCACAGTTATCACATGTTTACAGAGTTCACGGTGCCGGCGTTGAAAAGGGGAAAGGTGCACCATAATTTATGTCCAGTGCAAGCGCTAACCAAATATTTGAGAGTCGCACCTAGGAATCAACAAGGTGCTTTATGGGTATCAAGTACGGGTAAACGCGTAATGAAACGTAAACTGGCTTCTCTCTTAGTTAACGTCATTCAGGAAAGTAATCCCGGCGTTGTGGGTAGAGCTCACGATTTACGCAAATGGGCGACCTCTTTACGTTTCCTTAAGAATTTTTCTGTTGAGGACATAGCAGCCAGGCACCTCTGGTCCTCTAATCATACTTTTTTGACTCGATACCTTTCAGTAGCTTTAGACAGGCCTTCCATGCCATGTATAGCTTTACGGCAGAGGGTCTAGGTGGCCTATGGGTCACTTAGTGTTTAGATGAAGAAAAGAGATGGGGGGGGGGGTGCAGTCAGTGTAATATAGGACACCCTAGACCCCGCCGGAGTGCGTGTGCGGACCTTACGAGCTGTGATACAGGGTGTAGGTGCTGTGATATAAAATTTCTCTGTAGTATTCATTACAGGAAATTGTGCTAACGTACAATCATAGTAGAACGACAATGCTTGTTGTAAATAGTTTTGGCTGTGAAGCAATATAATTTTAAGTAATCTTAGTAGTTGCGGCCGCAACTTGTAATAGTAATGTAAGTACCTCTGCAGAAGTACAAGAGTTCAGTACTTCTGCGACAGTACACGAGTTCCTTTTATTTTTAGGGTATAATTTTAATATATATCCACGAGTTAATGGGGTTTATATGTGCACATGTAAACTTTTATGTTTTTATTTTTCACCACTTACTTTAAGTGGGGTGCCTTCTTAACTACCAGCTCTGTGTACAGAGTCTCGGAGTTAACCCCTTTTTTGTCCAAGCAGGCTTCTTCGAAGCACGCTCCTGCTTGTCACCTTTTTTGTATATTTATATGCTGTATAAAGTTTATGCACACAAATATATCTTTTTTACAAAGTAAGAAATAGGTAAATACGGGGAAGAGCAAGGTTATGGTCTTCGAAAGGGGTGAAGTCACAGAGTGTGAGGTGAAGCTGAACGGTCAGGCTATGGAGATCGTCAACTCTTTTAAGTATCTGGGCAGTGTGTTGAGTAAAGATGGGACTATGGATGAAGAGGTGCGGGAGAGGGTACAGCAGGGGAAGAGGGTTGTAGGAACGCTAAAAGCAGTAACAAGAAATAGGGTGGTCAGTATGGAAGTGAAGAAGTCCTTGCATGACAGTGTGGTAATCCCGACACTGACTTACGGAAGCGAAGCATGGACGTTGGTTGAGAGACTCAGACCAAGAGTGAGAGCAGTGGAAATGAATTACTTAAGGAGTGCGTGCGGAGTTACATGGAGGCATAGACAGACTAATGAGGAAGTAAGAAGGAGGTGTGGTGTGGAGGTAGATGTGCTGGAAAGTGTGAAAAGGAACTTGAGATGGTTCGGCCATATGGAACGTATGGAAAGCGAGAGAATGACGAAGAGGGTGTACGAGAGCGAGGTGGAGGGACAGAGGGGGAGAGGTAGACCGAATATGAGGTGGAAGGATGGAGTGAGGAACTACATGAACGAAGGCGGTGCTGGTTGGGGGGAGGGGCGTCGACTGACTGGGGACAGAGGTGCATGGGGGCGGTTCGTTCGTGGCCACCCCTTCGGGGATCACGGCGTCAGGCAATAGATAGAGATAGAAGAATACTATGTGGTTGTTTGATTATCTGCTTTTGCTAGAGTTATGATATGATTACGAATGTCCCCCCTCCAGTCTTAGATATCAGGCATAATCGTCAATGATGGAGGGGCCACTAATAAATTATAGGTTTGACTCCTGCAAGGAGATAAAGAAAACCTAATATTTAGTAGTGGCCCCGTAATCATTGACGACTGGGGCACTCCCGACCATCCCCTTCCTATTCGTTGATGTATTAAGGATTTTGGTTTACTTGATATGTCAGTGAAGGAAGAATGACGCCTGAAGTCAGCGTCTGGTCAAAGATCCACACAAGTACATGCACGAAGTTATGGAAAGCTTATGATTAGTTATTCTTATTTTCTTTTTATTTGTTATTTTTTACGAAGTTTTTTCGTAGTGAGTACCCAATTTCATAATGACGAACCATGAGTGAGGTTGCGTGCGCTCATGATGAAGGCTCCTCAATTTTTTATGCACTGCGCGGTAGATTCAAACTACGGTAAATGAGTGTTTGAAGAGGATGCCTTATGTAATAGGCATAATCGTCAATGATTACGGGGCCACTACTAAATATTAGGTTTTCTTTATCTCCTTGCAGGAGTCAAACCTATAGTCTATCCCTCCATGTAACTCCGCACAGACTTCTCAAGTAATTCATTTCCACCGCTCTCACTCTTGGTCTGAGTTTCCTCCCGAACGTCCATGCTTCGTTCCGTACGTTAGTGTCGGGATTACCACACTGTCATGCAAGGACTTCTTCATTTTCATACTGACCACTCTATTTCTTGTTATTGCTTTCAACATTACTACAACCCTCTTCCCCTGTTGCACCCTCTCCCGCACTTCTTCATCCATAGTCCCATCTTTACTCAACACACTGCCCAGATACTTAAAGGAGCTGACGATCTCCATAGCCTGACCGTTCAACTTCACCTCGCACTCTGTGACTTCACCCCTTTCGAAGACCATAACCTTGCTCTTCCCCGCATTTACCTCCAAATTCCGTTTTTCGCACACTGTTCCAAACTCATTTACCAGACCCTGCAACTCCCATTCATTATCGCTCATCAGAACTGTATCATCTGCAAACAGCAGTATAGGCAGCTTCCACTCATTTCCCTCCCTTTTCAGCGATACACCAACATCCACTGCTCTTCCTAGTATTTCTTTCATGACTTCATCCATATATACAGTAAACAACCACGGGGACATCACACACCCCTCTTTCAAACCCAACACTCAGGTAAAAGAACTCGCTTTGCTCATTCTCCACACGTACTGCCGCCTTTGCACCCTCATACATGCTCTTCACTGCTTTCAGCAACTTGCCATCTACTCCGTATATTCTAAGTACTTTCCACATGCCTTCTCTATCCACTCTGTCATAGGCCTTCTCCAAGTCCATAAAGGCAACATACACCTTTTGTTGCTTCTCCAGATATTTGTCCACAACACAATTCAGGGTAAAAATCTGATCTACACATCCTCTTCCCTTCCTAAAACCTCCCTGCTCGTTGCCTATCCATTTCTCCGTTCTCGCTCTCACTCTCTCAATCACTACCCTACTGTACACCTTCCCTACTACGCTTAAAAGACATATTTCTCGGTGGTTACCACACACTCCTCTTTCCCCTTTGCCCTTATATAAGGGGACTATTATGCCAGTCTTCCAGTCATCGGGTGCATTCCCCTTCTCCCATGCTAGTTTGCACATTTTCCATACCCATTCGATCACTATCTCACCACCATACCTCAACATTTCCCCACACACTCCATCTGTTCCTGGTGCTTTCCCCAACTTCAATCTTTTCATAGCTTCCCACACTTCTGACCTCCTGATCCCCACCTCCTCCTCCACTACTTCTCCTCTTCTCCCTCCCATACCATATCCAACTATGTTTGCTGGCTCTTCATTCCTTACATTTAGCAACTCATTGAAGTACTCCCTCCATCTTTCGACTCTCTCTTGCTGCTCGGCTAGCATTCTCCCATTCTTATCTTTCACACCCTTACTGTTTCCCTTGCTACCTTCCCTAACTTTCTTGACTTATTTCCAAAACAGTTTCTTACACTCAGATTCCTTCCAAATTCCTCATCTACTCTTCTCTTACTTTCCTTCACTACTCTCTTCACCACCCTCTTTCTCTCCACTTACCTCGCTCGTTTCTGCCTCTCCAAACCTTCATTTCCTCTACTACCCAACCACTCTCTATACGCTTTCTTCTTGTCTTCCACAGCCATTTTTATCTCTTCTGTCCACCATGGTGTACCTTTCACTCCCCTCCATCTTCTCCTCACTCCACACACCTCCTCACATGCTGCACAGATCTCTTCATTAAACACCTTGCTTATCTCCTCCACTTCCTCCATATCTTCCAGGTCGAATCCACCTAGTCGTGTTTCTACTGCTCTCCTGTACTCTTCCCTGATTTCCTCCTCCTGTAGCCTCTCCACCCTCGTCACCATTCCACCTTCCTCTCGCCTCCCTCCAGCTCTCCTCATCCACTTCTTTTGTATCCTAACCTTAGCTACTACTACATAATGATCAGACAGACCCCCTCCAATACCCCTATACACCCTAGCATCCATCACAGATTTCTTAATTCATTCATCCACACATATATAATCAATCAGTGACTTTCGTTCCACCACTGTCTTATCCTTCCTCGTCCACACCACTTTCCATGTGTACCTGTGTATCATTCTGTGTCGGAAGAAGGTGTTGGCTATCCACAACCTCCTCCCCACACATACGTCCACAAGTGCACTACCATTCCCATTCACCTCTGACGGTACCCCCCACCCTCCCACCACTCCATCAACTTTCCTATCACCCACCTTACAATTCATATCCCAATCAGAAATATTCTTTCGTTCTTGTCAAACTTATCCAGGCATGCCCCCACATTCACCCAGAACTCCTCTTTCTCTCTTACAAGTTTATAGGTTTGACTCCTGCAAGGAGATAAAGAAAACCTAATATTTAGTAGTGGCCCCGTAATCATTGACGATTATGCCTATTACATAAAGCCCCCTCTTCAAACACTCATTCGCCGTAGTTTGAATCTACCGCGCAGAGCATAAAAAATTGAGGAACCTTCATCATGAGTGCACGCAACCTCACTCATGGTTCAGTCATTATGAAATTGGGTTCTCACTACGAAAAAACTTCGTAACAAATAAAAAAGAAAAAGAAAAATAAGAATAACTATTCATAAGCTTTCCATATAATCATGGATGTACTTGTGTGGATCTTTGACCAGACGCCGACTCGGGCGTCATTCTTCCTTCACTGACATATCAAGTAAACCAAAATCCTTAATACATCAACGAATGGGAAGGGGATGGTCGGGAGGGCCCCAATCGTCAATGATTACGGGGCCACTACTAAATATTAGGTTTTCTATATCTCCTTGCAGGAGTCAAACCTATAATTTATTAGTGGCCCCTCCATCATTGACGATTATGCCTGATATCTAAGACTGGAGGGGGGCATTCGTAATCATGTCATAACTCTTAGCAAAAGCAGATAATCAAACACCCACATAGTATTCTTACTTTGTAAAAAAGATATATTTGGGTGCATAAACTTTATACAGCCTAAATATTCAAAAAGGGGTACAAGCAGGAGCGTGCTTCAAAGAAGCCTGCTTGAAAAAGGGTTAACTCTGAGACTCTGTACACAGATCTGCTAGTTAAGAAGGCACCCCACTTAAAGTAAGTGGTGAAAAATAAAAACTTATAAGTTTATATGTGCACATATGAACCCCATTAAACTAGTGGATATATTCATAAAAATATACCCAAACATAAATGAATTCTTGTACTTTCGCAGAAGTACTGAATTTGTGTACTTATGCAGAAGTACTTACATCAAAAATAAAAGTCGTAGTTGCAACTACCGAGATTTCTTAAAAATATATTGCTTCACTGCCAAAACTACTTACAACAATTCTTGTTGTATTACTACTATTGGACTGTAGCACAATTTCCTGTAATGAATACTACAGAGAAATTTTATATCACAATACCTACAAACAGTATCACAGCTCGTATGTTCCGTACACATACTCCCGCGGAGTCTAGGGTGTCCTATGTTACACTGACTGCACCCCCCCCCCCCCCCCCACCCACCCCCTTTTCTTGAAATTAAACAAAAAGTGACTAAAATGGCCACCTAAACTCTCTGCCTTAAAGCTATACATGGCAAGGAAGGTTTGTCTAGAGCTACTGAAAGGTATCGAGTCAAAAACGTATGATTAGAGGCCCACAACTGTGTGGACTTAATATCTTCAACCGAAAGATTATTAAGGAAACGTAAAGAGGCTGCCCCCTTGCGTAAATCGTGGGTCTTACCCACAACGCCGGGATTACTCTCTATAAGGCCTCGACCAAGAGAGAAGCCAGTGTACGTTTCATCAAGCGTTTACCCGTACTTGCTACCCATAAAGCACCCTGGTGATTTAGAGGTGCCACTCTCAAATATTTGGTTAGAGCTTGCACTGGACAAAAATTATGGTGCACCTTTCCCCTTTTCAACGCCGGCACCGTGAACTCTGAAAACACGTGTTCACTGTGCTCATTCTTGGCTATGAATCCTCGGGAAGGTGCAATGTGAATACACTCATTAAGCCTACCAAACCTGAGGCAATTAGGTGTGTTGCTCATCGCCGCCAGCTCAGATACTCTGTTCCCGGTAGCCAAAGCCATAAGGAATACTGCCCTTTTTTAAACGTAATGTAAAATCTGCAGTAAATGTAAAATCTGCAGTATTTTGGTACAGACGGGAATGAAGTAACGACAATGCTTTGTCCAGAGACCAGGTAGGCATGAGCTGACGGGGAGGTGGGCAGAGTGTAAAACATGCCCTCATAAAACCTGTTTCCTCCGCGACTGGTATGGTGAGACCGGTAAGGTCCAAAAATGGCATCCTAATCGCTGTTAAGTGATTTTGTAAAGTTACTACAGATAAATATTTCTGCTCGAACAGATAATTTAAATAAATAAAAACCAACGCCACCGAGGGCACAGTTTGTTCTGTTCTAAAAATCCAAGACGTAAAAGCTTGCCAATGCTGTCGCTTTGTAGACTGGGTATATTGATTCATGAATTTATTGGTCACGTCGCTACCATATGGTGCTAGCCACTTGGCCTCCTGAATGTCCATAATGCAAAAGTCAGCGAGGTCTCTAGGTTGCCAATTGTGTCTAAGTGGAACAACCCGACCGGGAGTAACACCGGGTGCGGGCACCACGTTTTCAATTGCTGGTACCACAACTGCGCCGGCCACAGGGGCGTGATTAGCGAGACTACGCCCCGATAATCCTGTAGTTTGTTGACTACGTGGCACATTAGAGACACGTCTGGTGGCGGAAATAGATAAATGGAACTCCACCTGTTCCAGTCCGTCATCAGAGCGTCTGGTCCGCCCGCCGGCGTCATCGTCCGGCGGGTGAGGTACAGTGGGAGTTTGTGAGTCTCCTCTGACGCAAACAAATCCACTTGTGGATGGAAAGGCTCCGCAATCATTTGCTTGAAACATGGTTTGCTGGAGCGCCCATTCTACTGTTGTGCTTTGTCTCCGAGACAGAGCGTCTGCCCAGACGTTTGCTACGCCTGGGAGATAAGATGCGTGAAGATGAATGTCCAGCCTGTTGGCTAGTATAAAAATCTTTTCTGACACGTTTAGCAACTTCCGAGATCTCGTTGACCCCTGTTTCTGAATACAGTGAACCGCATTCAGATTGTCCATTCTGAAGGCCACCGACTTGCCCCGTAAAGCAGAGCCGTGAGCCTGAAGGAAATATAAGGGGACTAGTAATTCTTTGACATTGATGTGGAAGATTTCTAAATGGGACCAAAGCCCTTGACCCTGGTGCCCTTGGTTTGACTGAAAGCCCCAACCTATCGTTCCTGACGCATCCGTGTCTACCCATGCCGTCGGCGGAGGAGAGGTCCATGACATTACTGAGTGCAACGTTTCCCTCTTCGCCCAGACCGCTAGTAAGGTGTGGATTAATTTTGGTATGGGCCATAATTTTTCCGCCGGCAATAGTGGAAAAAATTTGTTGCCCTCCAAAATTAAACGTTTGACTTTCAACCGGCCCAACTTTACAGTTAGTTGAATCCAGTTGAGAGAGCCGACCAGAGACTCCCAGATTCTCCGTGTCGTAGTCAGATTGTGAAGGAAGAGAAACAACTTCCTGCGAAATCTGTTTCGATTGTCCACACTCTGACTCAGAGTGAGAGTAGCTGCGTCCCAAACCAGCCCTATCCACTGAACTACTCGTGAGGGAACAAGGTTTGACTTTACCAGGTTTACCTTGAATCCTAGAGATTTGACATGATTTAATGTTATGTTGACATGATTGACGCATAAATGTTCCGTCTCTGCCACCACTAGCCAGTCGTCTAGATACCACAAAATCCTGATCCCTTGCTCTAACAAGGGCATCACTAATTTCGTGAATAAGCGAGGTGCTAGGTTCAATCCAAACGGCATCCTCTGAAAGATATAAATCTGATGCATTATTCGTAAGGCCAGAAACCGTTGAAATCTTTTGTTTACCGAGACGTACCAATTATAGGTTTGACTCCTGTAAGGAGATAAAGAAAACCTAATATTTAGTAGTGGCCCCGTAATCATTGACGAACATGCCTATTACATAAGGCATCCTCTTCAAACACTTGCAATCACTTGGGGGATGGTGCTGGGAATGGTCCCGGGGTAGACTGGAGCCGGAGTTCTGGGGGGGGGGGGGGGGGGGGGTGATGCCCATCTGCCAGCCAAACCTACCTAACTATGACTAAAATCAAAGAAAATAAACGTAAGTCCGATGAAACAAAACCGCACAGGACAATGACAAATGCCCCCCACAAACTCAGACTTGCTAGTGTGAATGTTGGTAGTTTGAATCTGCGTGCGAATTAAGTGGCTGATATGTGTGAGAGGAGGCGAGTGGACGTCTGCTGTACCCAGGAAACACTCTGGAAGAGGCATGGGGTACAGTGGATTGTCGGAAGGAGGAAAAGATATAGGATATACTGGATGGGTGTGGAGACTGATAAAGCAAAAGGAGGAGTGGGTGTTCTGGTGGCTGAAGAGCTGGCGGAAAGTGTGCTTTAGATTACGAGAGTTAGTGAAAGGCTGATTGTTTTGAAGTTGAAAGTTGGTGAAAGAATTCTGAATGTGATATCTGCATATGCCCCACAGGCTGGTTTACAGAAAGAGATAAAAGAGGACTTCTGGAATGACACCGTCAGTGTCATTTCAGGCCTCTCGGAGAACGAAATAACTATCGTGGGGGGGACCTCAATGGTCACGTGGGAGCATCTGCAGATGGATACGAGGGGGTACATGGAGGAATTGGTTACGGAAGGAGAAATCTAGAAGGCGAATATATATTGGAGTCCTGCGTTGCACTCAACATGGTTGTGTGTAACACAAAGTTCAAGAAAAGACAGAGCCACCTGATCACATATAACTCTGGGGTCTCCAGTAGCCAGATAGATTACTTCTTGGTTAACAGGAAAGACTGGAAACTAGTTCGAGATGTAAGGGTCATCCCGAGCGAAGAATGTATCCCCCAGCATAAGCTACTTGTGTGCGACATGAGCTTATACAGAGATCCTAAGCGCAAGAAGGTTTACATACCCAAAAGGAAAGTGTGGCTGCTGAAGGACAAGGAAGTTAGGGATAGGTTTCATAATGAACTGGAGGAAATGAATAGAAATAAGGAAGCTAGGCCTAACGATGTAAATAGCCAATGGAACTTTCTTAAGCATAGCCTTATCGCTGCCACTGACAAAGTCTGTGGGAAAACAAAGGGTCACCCCAGGAATAAGACCTCTTGGTGGTGGAACGATGAGGTAGAACATGCTGTGAAAGAGAAAAGGAGATGCTTCAAAGCATGGAAGAAAGGAGGCAGCAGGGAGGAATACCAGGCAGCTAAACGAACTGCCAAAAGAGTTATTTACAATGCTAAAAATCGCATTAAGGACCTGGTCCTCGAACAAGTGTGTAACACTGACAATCCCAATGGGATCTTCAACCTAGCTAGGCGAGTTAAAAATGACAGTAGGGATATTATAGGTGAACAGTGTGTTAGAGATGATAATGGGAAGATTGTGTATGCAGAAAATGAAATCAGAGAAGCATGGAGGTACACTATGAACGATTGCTAAATGTAGAGTTTGAATGGGATAAGGAACAGCTTAGTATCGAAAAACCAATATCTGGGCCCCCTCCTTTGATAGCACCAGCTGTAGTGAGCGACGCAATCAATAAAATAAAGGACGGTAAAGCTCCAGGTTGCTCCGACATTGTCGCTGAGATGATAAAAGCCTCAGGGGAGATTGGTGTAAACTTAGTCACTGAGTTGATAAACACCATTATTAAAGATGAGAAAATCCCAGAGGATTGGCTCAAAAGTGTAATAGTAAATATATACAAAGGAAAAGGGGATGCGCTAGATAGAGGAAATTATAGGGGCCTGAAAATGCTTGACCAAATCATGAAGGTCTGTGAGAGAGTCCTTGAGGGTTTGATCAGGCAAAGCATCTCTATTGATGATATGCAGTTTGGTTTAATGCCAGGACGTGGTACAACCGATGCTATCTTCATAGTCAGGCAGATACAGGAAAGATACTTACTAAAAGGCAGGGATCTTTACTTTGTGTTTGTGGACCTGGAGAAGGCCTTTGATAGGGTACCTAGAGATGTTGTACAGTGGGCTATGAGGAAACTTGGTGTGGAAGAGTGGCTGGTGCGTGTGATAATGAAGATGTATGAGGATTCGCGAAGTTCGGTGAGGGTGAAGGGTGTACTGAGTGATGAGTTCGCAGTCCGTGTTGGAATCCATCAGGGTTCAGTGTTAAGCCCCCTCCTCTTTATTATGGTCTTGGAGGCGCTGTCTAGAGTTTTTAGAGGCGGACTCCCGTTGGAACTGTTTTATGCAGACGATTTAGTCCTAATAGCTGACAGTATGCAGGATGCTGAGGCCAAATTCAGAGAGTGGAGAGAGGGCATGGCGAGCAAGGGTTTAAGAGTCAATATTAACAAAACCAAGGTTATGCATTGTAGTTTGAGACGAGGCAATGTGGAAAAGAGCAGTGCATACCCATGTGCAGTGTGTGGAAAGGGAGTGGGCGTTAACTCAATTCAATGTAGCATCTGTCGATGTTGGGTACACCATGGGAGTAAGCGCTGTAGTAGAATAAAGGGGCCCCTGCCGAAGGATAAGTCAGAAATAGAGAAATTTGAGTGCGTAGTGTGCAAAGGCGAGCTTGTGTTAAGTGATGATCCTGTGGCTGTGAATTTTGGTGAGTCTTTGGAGCTGGTGAACAAGTTTTGTTACCTAGGAGATACCATCTCTGCCGGTGGTGGGGCCGAGGCTGCCACTGTTGCTAGAATTAGGTGTGGCTGGGGGAAGTTCAGAGAATTGATGCCAATCCTGACCATGAAAAGAATGCCTCTCCCCCTGAAGGGAAAAGTGTATGCCTCATGTGTTAGAAGTGCAATGACGTATGCCTCAGAAACATGGGCCGTTAAAGTAGAGGATGTCAACAGAATGGAGCGTAATGAGATGAGAATGGTGAGATGGATGTGTGGGGCCAGGCTACAGGATAGAATAACAAATGTTGAGCTGAGGAGACGTTTAGGTATAAAGAGTATTAGCGAGGTGATGCGTACAAGTAGACTGGGATGGTATGGACATGTGGAGAGAATGGATGAACAAAATTGGGTGAAAAAATGCAGGTCTGTGATTGTGGAGGGAGCTGCACCAAGGGGTGGACAGAGGAAGACCTGGGATCGGACTATACGCGCCGATCTCAAATCCAAGAACTTGACAAGTGAAGCAGCCCTTAACAGGGTTGCCTGGAATTCCGCCATTAGGACAAGAGACTGAAACTGCACTTATGTGTGGAACACTCAGTCAGAAATGACTCTCCGGCTGTCATTTCTCGAAGACTTCTTCTAGCCGGAGACATTGAGAGCAACCCAGGACCCACGTACACATACATATGTCCAACTTGCTCAAAACCCATCACTTCGAGTCGCCACACTAAGGGTTCAGTTCTCTGCAATTCATGCAGGAACTGGACCCACTTCACCTGTACAACACTTGCCTCCAAGAAACACTACACGAACACCTGGACCTGTTCCTCATGCCCCTCCCTCTCCCAGTCAAATCCCTCGCCTAAAACCCGTCCACCTCTCCTCCCCAGCCCACCTAGCCTTCCCATATCATCCACTCCCCCCCCTAAAACCCGTCCACCTCTCCTCCCTAACCCACCTAACCTTCCCATACCATCCACATCCTCAACTCAACACACCACACCCTATCCTAATCCATTCCAACCCCCATCTCCTGCTCCCCAATCCCCACCCCACCTCACCCATCCCAACCTCCAGCCCCTCCCCCACCCCCACCCATTCCTCGTGCAGCAGCACCCAACATACATCGTGCACATAACATTAACATTCTCCAATTGAACATAGATGGCATTAACACAAAGAAACACGAACTCTCACACTTCATCAAACAACACAACATACACATTGCCATCTTACAAGAAACAAAACTCCGCACATCACAAAAAACACCCACATTTCATAATTTCACCACCATCAGACAAGACCGGGCTGTCGGCGGGGGCGGTGGACTCATCACCCTGGTACACAATGAAATATCATACATAGTAACCAGTGTACAAACCAAATCCCTCCTCCCCCCAAATGATAACACAACAGAAATACAATCAATTAAAATATGCACTGGCAACAAATCCAACATAACCATCATAAACACATACATCCCTCCCCAAACATCCCCTACAGTACCAAATTAATACAGACCACACTTACAACACATCACAAACACCCCACACATCATCCTGGGTGGTGACTTCAACGCCAAGACGTCGGCCTGGTTTGTCGACAACCCCGACACAGACAGAGGGCTGGTACTACAAAACCAAACAGATAACCTCATCATCCTTAACGACATCCATCAACATACCCATATTCCTCACCAAGCCCTCTATAACCCATCATCTCCAGACATCACCTTTTGCTCCCCAGAACTCGCCCCCACAACATCCTGGAGGGTGGTCAGAACCTTAGGCTCTGACCACTTCCCAATCATTATCACCACCAATACCAGACTCACCCCAGCTAGCCACAAACACACATACACCAATTATAAAAGAGCTAACTGGGAAGAATTTACAAATGAGACAGAACAACACTTCACAACTCTAAACAGTACACCCATCACTAACATCAACAATGCTGTACACATACTCAATAAAACTATCCAAAACGCTGACAAGAAACACATTCCAAGAGGTAACAGAAAAAGACACAACCCCAACTTCACATCAGAAATTCAAAGCCTCATCAGACAACACGACACACTGAAACACTCCCCAGCACCCCACACACAAGACATCACACAACAAATTCAAGCACTCAACACCCAAACTAACAACAAAATACAAGAACAACAAAAACTAAATTGGAATAACTTCCTACAAACACTTGATCACAAAACAAACCCCAAAAAACTATACAAAATACTAAACAGCATCACACTTTCCAACAGCAACACAACACAATCACATGCTGCAATCACAACAACAGACTCTACTCCTTCATGTAAACAACAAGCAAACACTCTCATCAATCACTTCTCACATGTCAGCCACCTAAAACCTCACAAAGACGACCGACGTGTCATCCGACGTAAGAGACAATTCCCCACAGACCCTGACTATACACCCTTCACCAATCACCAAACAAAGCATATCATCAACAATCTCAAGCACTCACCCGCCTGTGGCCTAGACAACATAAGCAACATACACCTCAGACACCTGGGACCACAAGGCATACAAACACTCACTAACATATCAAACTACAGCTATTCACACAACACAATTCCAGACATTTGGAAGCATGGTATCATCATCACATTCCCCAAACCCAACAAAGACCCCACGCTACCCTCCTCGCACCGCCCCATCACACTCCTTTGCTCCCCCTCCAAAGTCATGGAACGCCTAGTATTACAACTAATTACACCCGACCTACCCCTAGCTCCAACACAACATGGCTTTAGGCCACTGCACTCCACAAACACTCTTCTCACAGACCTTACACGAAGAGCTTTTGACGGCATCAACTCAGCTAGACCACCACACAGATCACTATTAGCCACACTTGACATTAGTAAAGCCTTCGATGCCATCCCCCGCCACAACCTAACAAACAAAATCTACAACACACACATGCACAACAACACAAAAAGGTGGCTGGCCAACTTCCTAGCAGGCAGATGTGCACACGTATCTTTTGCCGGTCAGTCATCTAAAATCAGAAACTTTCCAAACGGAGTCCCACAAGGATCCGTCCTATCGCCCGCACTCTTCAATCTGTACATGCACGATATAACTACACCCAATACTCCCCAAATAAACTTAGCCTCCTATGCAGATGACATAACACTCACATGCACACACCATGACCCAAGAAGAGCAACAGATCTCCTTCAACCCTATCTCAACACACTACATGGCTGGTGCACTACAAACAGACTTAATCTAGCCCCAGCCAAATCCACCGCAACCCTGCTCACAAGCTGGACAGGTGAACACGAATACATCCCTCAACTCACCATAAACAACACACCCGTAACACATACACACACACCCAAAATCCTAGGAGTAACATATGATACTCATATGACATTCAAACAGCACACCACAAACATTAAAAAGAAACTGACACCCAGACTTAACGCCCTCAGGTCACTTGCTCACACAAAATTTGGACACAACAAAGAAACTACCACCACAGTATATAAACAATACATAAGATCAGTAATGGAATACGCAAGCCCAGCCTGGGCTTCTAACCTAGCTGAAACACATCATAAGACCTTACAGACTATTCAAAACAAAGCCCTGAAGATCATTACAGGCTGCACAGCTACTGCACCCACAGATCATCTATATCAAGAAACCAAAATCCTCAAAGTCAAAGACCATCTGGACATGAGAGGCACTCAATTCCTGGCAGCAGCCTTGGCAGCAGCCTCCACGAACCAAGACCACCCACTAAACTACATGGCAACACACCCACAGACACCAAGAAATATCAAAACAACACCCAGCACACGGTATCACACACAATTATTGTCCTCTCTCCCTCCCTGCCCACCCCGAACCAACTTCCAGAAGCACATCCATACTCATATCTCTCGCCAATCCATCCACTCACTCACAGACAACACGCAGCTGCATGCACGACCTCCCGAAATCCATCCTTCCGAATCCTCCCTCCCTCGCGAGGACAGAGTCCACCTGGCCAGGCTGAGATGCGGACACCATCCAGCTCTCCTGAGCTATCAGAAGAGACTGGATGACTCCGTTGTCGACGCCTGCCAGGGATGTAACACAGCACCCCATACCATAAAACACATCATAGAAGACTGCATTTCACACAACCACTTACGCCAACAACACAACCTACACTCAATGAGAGCTCTGTGGGAAAGCCCGATCGTGGCCATGGCCTTCCTCAGGGACTCGGGGCTGTTCGGCCAGGCAGCTTGGGGAACAACAACAACAACAACACTCAGTCTTAAAATTTTATGTATGTTATGTATGTACTAATCCGCCGTAGTTTGAATCTACCGCGCAGAGCATTTAAAAAACTGAGGAGCCTTCATCATGAGCACACGCGACCTCACTCATGGCTTCAGTCATTATGAATTGGGTTCTCACTACGAAAAAACTTTGTAAAATATAAAAACAAAAACAAAATAAGAATAACTATCCAATAAGCTTTCCATCATATCGTGGATGTACTTGTGTGGATCTTTGACCAGACGCTGATTCAGGCGTCATTCTTCCTTCCTTCTCTGTTCTGCGCTCGCGCCGCCCGGACGTGTCTCCCCACGCTCCGCTGGTTCCGCATTTGCTGCGTCCCTAGTGAGTTTTTTCTCATTTGTTTACTCCGGGATGTATTGAGTAAGGTTAGGATATGCGTAGCAGGAGTGTCCTGGGCTGGTTGCCCGCAGTGCAGTGTATTTTGGGTCGTGTGTTTGGGGCATCTATTTCGGATGTACCCTCGTGGTCCTGTTTTGGACGTGTGAACTTTTTCACAATTAGTTAGCTTGTGATGCAGGCGGCTTTCATTACGCGCTTTTTGCTGCCTTCTATCTTTCTGATGAGGTAGCGTTTGTTTTGCTGACGTTCCCAGCGTATTTTTCTTCACTTAATGAAGTTTTTTCTGGGTCCCGAGTCAGTCTTCCCTTTGCCGGAAGTAATTGCTACAGTGGTGTGTTGGCGGTGTTTCCTGTTGTGATATTTCCAGTGCTTTTGTTTATATTTCAACGTTTTTTGTGCCGTCTGCCTAGGCCTAGCCAGCCGCTCGTAGCTTTGCCACATGTACAAGTGTTATTGATTTATTTTTATAAATATGTCCTACTGTGTCATGTGTATCCTGGTTTAGTTGTGTATTGGCTAATTCCACGGACTATGTATGTTTCCTGGATTAGTTGTGTATTGGCTAATTCCACGGATTATGTTTGTGGGCCCTAGGTTAGTTGTGTTTTGGCTATCTCTCGGGTCTTATGTGCGTTCAGATGGTTTCTGAACGGGGTGGGTTACTTTCCGGCGGGTTTTTCTCGGTTACACCATGAAAACCCCGGCCGAGAGCCGAGTTTTGGCCACGCGTGGTTTCAAAAACAGGCTTGTGTCCCCGGCGAGTAGGTGTCTGTGGCTCTCCAGGACTGCGTCTCTGTGGTGGTGCCTGTTTCAGGCTCCCTATGATTCCCAGCGGAATGGCTGTACCCATCTAACATTGTTCATGCGGACATATGTTATGAAGTTTTTCTACCCGGTTTTACAAACCAAAGGAAAAACCTAGCTGTTGTTGTGGGCTTTCCTCCCCGGCGATCTTTTACAAAGAAGTGGGGATAGGAACTTATGGGGTTAACGTTTAAACATCAGATCTCACTCGGCGGGTGCACCTTGGTAGGGTGGGATGAACGAATTGGTAATTCAGTTTAGTTAACCGGTCCATTTAGTGATACTATATTTCTTACAGTTTCTTACAGTAGATCCTCTGGAAAAAGGCAAACTATGCCTGTGTATCCAGCTCAGTACCAGTACTTGCACTGCTGCGGTCGTTCACGGTGTTGGCGGCGGCGGTAGCAGACGCAACATTTTTACTATTCTGTATTTTTGTTTTATAATCAAACTTCAAATCTTGTCTTCCCCATGCTTTATCAAGACTACTTTCAAACTCCCTTATTGATTCGGAATCGACTACATACTGGGGCAGTGCGTTCCACTCATTTACCACTCTATCACAAAATTAGTTCTTTGCCTTCTCAAGCCTATTTCTTTCTTTGTAAATTTTCTTAGAGTGTCCTCTCGTTCTTGTTCCCTCCCGCATCAAGAAGATACCTTCACACACATCCTCATCGTACTTTCCTAACACTATCTTAAAAGTCTCTATCATATCCCCAATCTTTCTCCTATATGCCAGTGTCGGAAGCCCCAGTGTCCTCAACCTCTGCTCATAGCCCGCGTTCTTCAACGTTGGTACCAGCTTGCTAGCTCTCCTCTGCACTTTCTCCACTGCTTCTATATCCTTTACCATATATGAAGCCCACACCTGGTTCGCATATTCCAGGTGCGGCCTAACCAGCGCTGTATAGATTCCTGAAGATTTCTTCGTCAAGTGACACAAATGTCCTCCTTATCAGCCCTACAATTCTATTGGCTTTGTTTATCTTTTCCGCTAAATATTCTGAGAAATTTAACTTATTGTCTATCACTACTCCTATATCCTTTTCTGCATTCACTTCCTCCATCGCTTCATACATACTGTATCCTACCTTGTCTATCTTGCTGGTCCCAATCCGCATGTACTTGCATTTTTTTGGATGAAAAGGCATTAACCAATGCTCAGACCATCCCTTCATGCCCTCCACATCTCCTTGAAGCAAACCC
The DNA here is from genome assembly GCA_032716605.1 of Paralithodes platypus. Taxonomy (NCBI): domain Eukaryota; kingdom Metazoa; phylum Arthropoda; class Malacostraca; order Decapoda; family Lithodidae; genus Paralithodes; species Paralithodes platypus. The sequence goes on along the minus strand of CM064503.1, from coordinate 53,503,390 downwards.
ATATCTTCCTTACTCCTCACTCTTCTATACAGTTTAGTGTCATCCGCATACAGGTATACCTCACTTCCATTAGTTATAACATCAGGCAAGTCGTTGATAAATATAACGAACAGCAGTGGTCCCAACACAGATCCCTGAGGTACCCCACTTGTAATTTCCCTCCACCCCGAGCCTATTCCATTCACCAGTACCCTCTGTCTCCGATCTTTCTGGAAGGCTTCTATCCATTTCACACATTTCTCCCCTATATTATAGCTTCTAACTTTCTCTATTAACCTTTTATGTGGGACCTTATCGAAGGCCTTCATAAAATCGCAATATACCACGTCTATTACATCACCATCTTCTAGAATTTGCATCCAATCATCTACCATCTTAATTAGCTGTAGTACCGTCGACCTCCCCGGCAAGAATCCGAACTGTCTCCCACTGAAAAGTTGGTTTGACTTCATATGATCTATTATTCCTTCTCTAATTACCGTTTCCATTAGTTTACACACAACACTTGTCAAACTGACTGGTCTATAATTCCCTGGGTCATTTCTCTTTCCCTTCTTAAATATAGCTGTTATGTTCGCCTCTCTCCAGTCCATCGGGATTTGTCCTGTATTAAACGATACCTCAAATAACATTTTCAATGGCTCTACTAACATCTCCCCTCCTTCCTTTATGATTCTTGGGTGTATCACATCCGGTCCCGGTGACTTACTTCTGTTCATTTTTTCTATAGCCCTTCTTATTCTAGCATGGGAAAACTCTATTAGTTCTAGTGCCGGTGCCTGTTTGATGGGAATAGTAGGCACTGCATCCTGCGACTCCACTGTTAGTACCCCCCCAAAGTATTTCCCCAGCACCTCTGCTTTCTCCTTATCAGTATCCGCTCTACTCCTATCATTCAACCCCCCTACCAGCTCTGGGATCCCTACTCTTCTTGTTAACTTTTCCTGAATGTACTTCCAGAATATTTTTGGATTATCCTTCACATTTCTAGCTATCTCTCTCTCCCTCTCCTTCACCCCCCTCCTTGTTTCCCACCTTATTTTATTGTTTATTTGTCTGCGTTCCAGATCCACTTCCTTAGCCTCTATACTAGACCCCCTGTTCTTTTTTAACAATTTTAATCTTTCCCACAATCGTTTCTTTCTTCTAATCAATATCCAAAGCTTTCTTTTCATTGGCAATTCTGGGTTAGTTCTTTTCCTCAATTTTGTTTTATCCTTATATTCCCTTACTGGTACACTTTTGGATACAGCATTCTCCAGTTTGACTCTAATTTTCCTCCACATTCCTTCAGCGTCTTCACCGTTCAAGTATTCCCCCCAGTCAATGTCCAAACACCGTCTCAGCAGCTCATAATCTGCTCTATCATACATGTATATTTTTCTATTGCTTCTATTATCCCTCTCTGATTTAATGTTACAACTAAAGCTTATACAGGCATGGTCACTACGACCTATAGGGCTATCCACATTAACATGTTCCACTATATCCTCTTCATTGCTAAAAATCAAATGAAGTACACTCCCCTGCGTCCCATCTCTATATCTTGTCATCTCTACAATATGTTGCGTTAAAAAACAATCTCTCACTTTCTCTATAAACTTATTTTCCAGGCTACCCTGTCCCGCTGGAGTAGTACAATTTGCCCAGTTGATCCTTGGCAAATTGAAATCTCCAATCAAAATGTTATATTTGTTCTCTCTATTATCTATCTCCTCCATTGCTTTCAGTAGGTTATCATCCTCTCCCCTGCTATTATTTGGGCTTCTATATACAGTATAGAGGCAATTAGAATTGATCCTCTTACACATTTTACTTCAATACACAAATACTCACAATACTGCTGTCTCATATCCACCTCATTAACCTTGAGCTCTTTTCTTACATAAATAAACAGTCCTCTTCCGACCTATATGTATCGCCGCCTTCACACATACGGCGATCGAAGGCTCATTTAGGGTTAACATCTTTTTCATAAGTTTTTCACACCCGGCGGGTGCTCCTGGGAGGAGGAAATAAGGAATTTACAATTCAATTTAGTTAACCAAATAATTGAGAGATACGTTAATGTATCGCCGCTTTCAACATACGGCGATCTATGTGACAATTCGTTAGAAGTCAGATCTCGTATCAGCCTGCCCAGTGTTAATCTGCTAGATAATTCAGGGGCCGGCGTCTTTGTGGGGGGTTGTTTTCCAAAAGTGAATCTTGAAACAGTCACCACCAGAAAGACTATGTTTATAAACGCCATACTGGTCTTTTATATTATGTCAGAGGGTATTCTTAACTTTCTTAAGACATGTCTAGATATTCGGAAATCTTTATAGAACCCCGCCGCGTAACGAGCTGTGATCGTTGTGACATTACGTCTCGTTACCCGGCGGGTTATTAACACTTGTGTGCGAACATGTTGGGTTAACCTTATGAGCATTAATTCCTGGAAATTTTCTTTTTTTCCAGGGCTGGGCTCCGGCGGACCAATACAGAACCTGCAGTAGTTTTCCCACCAGTCTCTGTCATGGCTACCTTTGCCCCAGGTTTTGCTTTATGCATTACTCCAACCTGTGCTGGTATCCCTCTTTTTGCGCACACTCTTTGTATCAAGTGTGTTAAATGTCTAGACCGTTCAAGGGGTCTGTGGGTGATGCGCAACTGTTCCTTTTGCTCCCAACTCAGTGTAAAAGTACTACAAGACAATGATAAGACCGCAGCGGTCGCCTTACGAGAAGTTAGGCAACAAATGGCAGCTTATACTACGATTGTGGCTCATAAGTCACTTCAATGTGATAACGTCCCTCTTTGGGATAGGCTTCTAATTGAGCACCCTTCCCCTAAACGTTCCTCTCGAGTAACTATCCGTAAGCCGGCAAAGACTGGACAGGGTTCTGTGTCATCTCCTGCCCCAGCTACTTCGAAACGTCAACGTGAGCCTACACACCCGGCGGCAGCCTCCTCGTCTCGGGCGAGATCTAGGTCTAGGTCACCACTTAGACACCAGCCACCCAGTCTTGCCTCTTCACCATCGAGTAAGAAGAGTAAGACGGAAAGTTCCACCAGTGGTCACGGCGATAAATCCTCCAAATCAAAGAGTAGTTCACGGTCACACCGCAGCCATAAATCTTCGAAAAAGGATTCCCATGATAGAAAGGCCTCCCGACATTCGCCGGTTTCTAGTACTTCTCGTCATACCTCTACCCCAGACAGAGCTAGAGTGTTCGGTCTCAGGGGTCCAGTGTAGTGCCTGTACCTAAAGATAATTTACCTATTAGCATTTTAACCCTGGATTTGGAGAGTTCAGGGAGCTCAGTGGTTGAGAGTGTTTCGGACTCCCAAGGGAGTGTAGGCCAAGGCCTAGGTGTTTGGCAATATTCTCGACCAGTGCCTGACCACCCACTTCTGGCTCAAACTATTCACACAGTGGCTGACGTCCACCGGGACGCGGCGATCCCATCTTCTATTCCTGACTTATCTTGGCAACAAGATGGTACCCCAGCTTCGGCGGAATCTTCTCATGAGGAACAGGATGATAAAGACGAGGTTTCAATTATATCGGATATGGAAGTGCAAGAGTCGGGTTCAGGCTTAGACGCCGCACAAGATCTTATTGATTCACCAGTGAGTACATCATCAAATAAATTTGTCACAGCACAGGCCATTGATGGGCTACTAGTTAATGCTTTATCTAAATTTTTTGGCCAACAGCCGGAAACTCCCACAGTGGACTTGGGAGCTCTCACGACAAGCTCTACGGTACGGCCTCTGATGACTTCTATTGCTTTGACTCAGATCCCTCACCCTCCCTCTATGTCACCATCGGTGGTTACTAGGCCTGCTACGGCGGCATTGACCACTTCGAATGTAAGGGTTATAACGGATGTCAATCCGCCCCCTTTAGACAAAGCGCCTCTCAGAAAGGTAGCTATGCCCTTGCTTTACGGCCCAGACGAGTCATGGGTCCTTTTGACCCCCACGAAGCCAGAGCTCGCCCAACCTACCTTGTCAGGGGAACTCCCAGTGCCGCACAAGTGGGTCATCCAGGGAAATAAATTAAGAAATTAAGGGCCTTGGATACTTTGGGGAATGTACTAGATGTCAATATCAAGGCTATACCTAGTTATTATCACCAGGACTATTTTGTTTATACTGCTAAGCCTGCTTTACCCTCTGCCTCAGCTTCAAAATTGTTTTCTGACTGGTCTAAGCATGATGGGTTTAATGACATTAAGACACTGTCAGCTCTCACTCCAGAACTCGATTTGCAAACCGTCACAGACGCAGCAGCTAATCCAGTCTTGAAGGTGGGGCAGTTGGGTCCAGGACCTTGGGTGGAATGGGAGACAGAGGCTCAAAACTTTGCGACCACATTTACTTCCAAAACTTCCCACCAGATCCCTCAAGATACTCATTCTTGGTTCTCCATGCCAGTGTGTTCTGCCGGCGGAGTCCCTTCAGCTTTGTTTGCTTTCTTAGCTGCCCCTAAAATTAATCTTTGTGAACTAAAAGACCCTTTCATTACCCCTACCCCAACTCACCTAGACCGAGAATTTAGGCTACGGGGGAAAGCTTTTCGCCTGTTCTCCCAATACAGTATCACAACAGGTAGCAAAGTCATTGCTCCGGTCCACTCAGGCAATCGCAGACGGGGATGCCAGACGATCGGTTGAACTGTCCCGGCGACTGCTCCTTCAGTCGTCAATCCAATCATTAGGTGACATACGCACAGCCTTGCATGAGGCGGTACGAGCGAGACAAGATCTCAGAATGTCCTTGGTACGAAAGCTTCCTGATCGCATTGCGAATCAGGTGGTCATGTCACCAGTGCTCACTCCCTCTTTAATGTCCCCTGAAGTGTGGCGAACAGTTTTTAATATGGCTCAGGCCTTTAAACATAGTCCCACCCCTTCTAAGAAACCTGCCTTTAACTTCCCCAAACCAAGGCCAGTCGCTAAGGCTCAGCCGGGGGGATCTAAGCCCTTTCTTCCACCTAAGTCCTCCTCCCCTCAAGGTCAGTACAGGCATAGACAGGGTAGGTTTTCAGGTCAGAGAGGACGCGGCTATAATAAGCCAGGTCAGGGCCCGTCTTCTGCCAACGCCGGCCAGCCGGCGAAGCGTCCACCACCACCAACTCCACCACCATCAAAAAACTAAAGTCTCTCTCACTCCCGGTGCCAGTCTTAAGGCCGGTGGATCCGAGGGTTGTACAGCCAGCGAACCCTTGTCTGCTAACTGGGTCGTTCCGAACGTGTCACCAAGCATGGCCGTTAAACACTTGGGCACGGATGGTGGCACGCAAAGGCATCACTTGGCAGTGGCTCCGGCGACCTCGCTTACGTCAGCCGACAACGGCGAATCTAGTTTCTTTAGAGGTGGAGTCACTGGTCCAGGAAATGATTGCCTAGAATGTCATCATCCCGGTCCCTCCAAATTACCCAGTATTTACGTCCAAGCTATTTTTGGTTCCCAAAAGGGACAGTGTGCAGATGAGACCGGTCGTAGACCTGTCGTATCTGAACCTTCACATTCACAACGAGTCATTCCGAATGTTAACAGTACACCAAATCAGGCTAACACTTCCGCCGGGAGGTTGAATGTGTTCCCTAGACCTGACAGACGCTTATTGGCACGTATCGGTAAACAAAAGATTTCAAAGGTTTCTGGCCTTACGGATCAGGCATCAAAATTTTGTTTTTCAGAGGATGCCATTCGGTTTGAACCTGGCACCTCGATTATTCACGAAATTAGTCCGGCAAGACCTGATGCCATTGTTAAAGCAAGGAATCAGAGTTTTGTGGTACCTAGACGACTGGCTGGTGGTGGCAGAGACAGAGCAATTATGCATCAAACATGTCAACATAATTTTAAATCATATCAAAACTCTAGGGTTCAAGGTAAATCTGGTAAAGTCAAACCTTGTTCCCTCACGAGTAGTTCAGTGGATAGGGCTGGTTTGGGACACAGCTGCTCTCACTCTGAGTCAGAGTGTGGACAATCGAAACAGGTTTCGCAGGAAACCGTTCATGTTTCTTCACAGTCTGACTACGACACGGAGGATCTGGGAGTCTCTGGTCGGCTCTCTCAACTGGATTCAACTAACTGTAATGTTGGGCCGGTTGAAAGTAAAACGTTTAATATTGGAGGGCAACAAATATTTCCCACTCTTACCGGCGGGAAAATTATGGCCCATACCAAAATTAATCCACACCTTACTAGCGGTCTGGGCGAAGAGGGAAATGTTGCACTCAGTAATGTCATGGACCTCTCCTCCGCCAACGGTATGGGTAGACACGGATGCGTCAGGCACAATAGGTTGGGGTTTTCATTCAAACCAGGGGCACCAGGGTCAGGGGCTTTGGTCCCACTTAGAAATCTCCCACATCAATGTCAAAGAATTACTAGTCCCCTTGTATTTCCTTCAGGCTCACGGCTCTACTTTACGGGGCAAGTCGGTGGCCTTCAGAATGGACAATCTGAATGCAGTTCACTGTATTCAGAAACAGGGGTCAACGAGATCACGGAAGTTGCTAAACGTGTCGGAAGAGATTTTTACTCTAGCCAACAGGCTAGACATTTATCTTCACGCATCTTATCTCCCAGGCGTAGCAAACGTCTGGGCAGACGCTCTGTCCCGGAGACAGAGCACGACAGTAGAATGGGAGCTCAAGCAACCCATTTTCAACCTAATGATTGCAGAGCTCTACCATCCACAAGTGTATCTGTTTGTGTCCGAGGAGACTCACAAACTCCCTCTATACCTCACCCGCCGGACGAAAACGCCGGCAGGGGGGCCAGACGCCCTAGTGACAGACTGGAACAGATGGAGCTCCATCTATCTGTTTCCGCCGCCAGACGTGTCACTAATGTGCCACGTAGTGAACAAACTACAAGATTATCAAGGCTTAGTCTCGCTAATCGCACCCCTGTGGCCGGCGCAGTTATGGTACCAGCAATTAAAGATGTGGTGCCCGCACCCGGTGTCGCTCCCGGTCGAGTATTTCCACTTAAGACACGATTGGCAACCTAGCGACCTCGCTGACTTTTGCATTATGGACATTCAAGAGGCCAAGTGGCTAGCACCATATGGTAGAGATGTGACCAATAAATTAATAAATCAATATACAGTAAACTTCCGTTAATCCGAAGGGCAGCGGACCGGCCCTCGTTCGGATTAGTGGATTTTTCGGATTATCGGACTTTACCCCTATGAACCTGTGTATGACGAAAACATTGAGACATTAGGCCACCCAAATGACACAATGGTGCACACACACATATCATATGTTCATGAAATCACTTCAAAAGTTTACCATTGTCATTGTAGCCTATTACCTACTTCAAAACATTCAGATTAATGGTCAAAGGAATCTGCTGATATAAACGTCTTCTTCTTCTTCCGTGTACTAGCGAGTTTGTCTTGCTCTTGAAGATCAGATGTGGTTCGGGAAGTAATGCCTTAACAACGGCACTTCCCTGAGAGGTTCTTGTAATTTTTATTTTGTGATTTTCCTTTTGTGACGTGCTCTGTTATATTATATTGTATTGAAAGCACCCTTGACTTGTTGTCTTGAAAGCACCCTTGGGACGCTCCGATCACTGAACTATAAATAGTAGCGTATCGGAACGTCCAAAGGTGCGTTTTCAAGCTCAAGACTAATATGTCCAAAGGTGCATTTTCAAGCTCAAGACTGAATGCGCTTGCAGAAAATGCGGTGTAAGCGAGTAGCGCATCGGAGCGTCCCAAGGATGCGTTCAAGAGCAAAACAAACTCTCTAGCAGACGATGTGGAAGAAGAAGAAGAAGAAGGTGTTTACGTTTATCAGTAGCTTCCTTTGACCATTAATCTGAATGTTTTGAAGTAGGTAATAGGCTACAATGACAATGGTAAACTTTTAAAGTGAATTCATGAACATATGATATGTGTGTGCTCCATTATGTGTCATTTGAGTGGACTAATGCCTCAAAAAGGGGACTTTGGGACTTCTTGAAATTCGGACCCTCGGGTGAATTCGGATTTGGCCTCAAATTGAAACATTCGGACTATTGGGAGATTCGAATCATCGGTCGTCGGATTAACGGACTTTTACTGTACTCAGTCTACGAAACAACAGTATCAATCACATTGGCAAGCCTTTACTTCTTGGATCATTAGAACAGAACAGACTGTGCCCTCAGTGGCGTTAGTTTTTAATTATTTGAATTATCTGTTTGAGCAGAAACGTTTATCTGTGGTAACGTTAAAAAATCACTTAACTGCGATTAGAGTGCCCTTTTTAGACCTTACAGGTCTCTCCATACCGATAGCGGAGGAAACAGGTTTTATGAGAGCATGTTTTAAACTCTGCCCACCTCCCCGTCAGCTCATGCCTACTTGGTCTCTGGACAAAGCATTGTCTTTACTTCACTCTCGTCTGTACCAAAATACTGCAGATTTTGCATTACTCTTAAAAAAGGCTGTATTCCTTTTGGCTTTGGCCACCGGGAACAGAGTGTCTGAGCTGGCGGCGATGAGCAACACACCTAATTGCCTTAGGTTTGGTAGACTTAATGAATGTATTCACATTGCACCTTCCCCAGGATTTGTAGCCAAGAATGAGCACAGTGCACACATGTTTTCAGAGTTCACTGTGCCGGCGTTAAAAAGGGGAAAGGTGCACCATAATCTATGTCCAGTGCAAGCTCTAACCAAATATTTGAGAGTAGCTCCTCTAAACCCCCAAGGTGCTTTGTGGGTAGCAAGTACGGGTAAACGCTTACTGAAACGGAGATTGGCTTCTCTTCTGGTCGAAGTCATTAAAGAGAGTAATCCCGGCGTTGTGGGTAGGGCCCACGATTTACGCAAATGGGCAGCCTCTTTACGTTTCCTGAAGAACTTTTCAGTAGAAGATATTACGTCCACACATTTGTGGGCTTCTAATCATACGTTTTTGACTAGATACTTGTCAGTTGCTCTAGACAAACCTTCCTTACCATGTATATTTTAAGGCAGAGGGTCTAGGTGGCCCTTCAGTCACTTTTGTTTACTTTCAAGGAAAAAGGGGGGGGGGGGTGCAGTCAGTGTAACATAGGACACCCTAGACCCCGCCGGAGTGTAAGAGCTGTGATACAAATTATGGATAATGTGATATGAAAATTTCTCTGTTCTATTCAGGGCGAGAAATTGTGCTAGTACAATGTTAGTACAAACAACAGGGTTGTTATAGTAGTTTTAGCTGTGAAAGCAATTTAGTATTAAACAGTGGAGATATTTTGCAAAATATTTCCACGAATATTATGGGGTTATATGTGCACATGTAAACTTATAACTTGTTATTTTTGTCACCACTCGTTGAGTGGGGTGCCTTTGTAACTACAGATCTGTTCACAGAATCTCCAGTTACCCTTTTTGTCAAGCAGGCTTCTTTGAAGCACGCACCTGCTTGAACCCCTTTTTTGTATATATATGGGCTGCGCCATGATTAAATATATTTTTCAAAGTAAGAATACTATGTGGTTGTTTGATTATCTGCTTTTCTAGAGTTATGATATGATTACGAATGTCCCCCTCCAGTCTTAGAAATCAGGCATGTTCGTCAATGATGGAGGGGCCACTAATAAATTATAGGTTTGACTCCTGTAAGGATAAAGAAAACCTAATATTTAGTAGTGGCCCCGTAATCATTGACGACTGGGGCCCTCCCGACCATCCCCTTCCCATTCGTTGATGTATTAAGGATTTTGGTTTACTTGATATGTCAGTGAAGGAAGAATGACGCCTGAATCAGCGTCTGGTCAAAGATCCACACAAGTACATCCACGATATGATGGAAAGCTTATTGGATAGTTATTCTTATTTTCTTTTTATTTTTATTTTTTACGAAGTTTTTTCGTAGTGAGAACCCAATTCATTATGACTGAAGCCATGAGTGAGGTCGCGTGCGCTCATGATGAAGGCTCCTCAGTTTTTTTAAATGCTCTGCGCGGTAGATTCAAACTACGGCGGATTAATGTTTGAAGAGGATGCCTTATGTAATAGGCATGTTCGTCAATGATTACGGGGCCACTACTAAATATTAGGTTTTCTTTATCTCCTTACAGGAGTCAAACCTATAATATGTACAGTGGAGCCCCCATTTTCGCTACACCGGTCTTCGCTGATTAAATTCTCGCACCACACACCAAATATTCCCAATTTCAATTCTCGTGCCAAAAGCCTCAATTCTCGCATCAAAATCCCAGCCGAAACCCGAAAAAATAGCAAAAATAACGAAAAACTCAACATAAAACTAGAAAACAAACAAAAACAATAATTTTGTTTTAACGTAACGAAAGAATCTGCCAGCTGCTTGCCGTTTAGAGACGAAATCCGAGTGAATCCGAGATCCGATCGTCAAATGCACAAGATGCCGCCATCTTTGTATGACGTCATCACTAAGCAGACGCTTGCAGTTTAGCTAGTATCTGTGTTGACAAAACAACCGTTTGCAAGCTTTTTTGCGCCTGAACCCCTTATCTCTCGCGTTTATTATAACCTCTAGTACATCTAGTGATAGGGATGGTTGGCCTGGTGGTAGCAATGAAGGAATTTCATGCTCAAAACACAGAGCAAAGACCAGTCCATGTCGGACGAAAGCGATTGAAATGCCTAGCCTAGACGATGTTAGCCTAGGCTAGGCTAGGCTAAATATGACAATGATTTATAATAAAATTTGTGGTAAGTAATCTTCTCATAATACGTATTTATACGTCTTTTCCTCATAATATGTATTTATTGGATGTATTTGGGGCGAAATGGGTACTTGGGTGGCTGGACGAATTTAGAACCTAGGCCTAGGCTAGGCCTAAATATTTTCGCATGATAGAAACAATGCCCCAATCTACAGTATTTATGGTTAGGACTGTCATTTAGCCATGTCTACATTATTATTTACAATGCATAAGATTTAGGCCTAGGCTACTTGATGTAGCCTAGACAAAAAACATGTTTTCATAGCCTAACACTGGGAAAAAGTGCGGTAATTGTTTAGATATTGGGCCTTTTTTGTTCTAGTTATTAAAAACTTATTCTATGGTGTATTATATGATACAGTATAATGCATAAAATTTAATTTGTGTACAATAAAACATGTTTTCATAGGCAAAACATAGAAAAAGACGCAAATTTTGGCATGAGCACGGAACCGATTGAATTTTCCCCATAAGAACAGTGCCCCAATCTTGGCTGTTTCAATCCTAGCTCTATTTCTGCGGAACCGATTAGCAGCTAGGATGGGGGCTCCACTAAATACAGTATTACCTTTCAACTTTTATTTATTTAAAAAAAAAAAAAAAAAAAAAAAAAATCAAATAAATCAAAAAATAAAATAAATCAATGATTTATAAATCAATGATTTATCTCTCAGATGTGAGAGAGTGGGAGTGTGGAATGGGTGTGTGTGCTGGAGTGAGTGAAGGAACAGCGAGAGAAGGTGCATGTTTGTTTGTAAGTAGCAAATGGAAGGAATGTGTAAGAGAGTATGGGTCTGTGGGTTCAAGGATTGTGTGGGTGAGAATGAAAGTAGGAATACAAACGTGGGTGATTGTATGCGTGTATGCCCCGACAGAGGATATACTTGAAAGAAAGAAAGAGGAGTTCTGGATGAATGTGGAGGCGTGCCTGGAGAAGTTTGACAAGAACGAAAGAATATTTCTGATTGGGGATATGAATGGTAAGGTGGGTGATAGGAAAGTTGAGGGAGTGGTGGGAGGGTGGGGGGTACCATCAGAGGTGAATGGGAATGGTAGTGCACTTGTGGACGTATGTGTGGGGAGGAGGCTGTGGATAGCCAACACCTTCTTCCGACACAGAATGATCCACAGGTACACGTGGAAACGGATGTTGACGATGAAGGATAAGACAGTGGTGGAACGAAAGTCATTGATTGATTATGTATGTGTGGATGAACGAATGAAGAAATCTGTGATGGATGCTAGGGTGTATAGGGGTATTGGAGGGAGTCTGTCTGATCATTATGTAGTGGTAGCTAAGGTTAGGATACAAAAGAAGTGGGTGAGGAGAGCGGGAGGGAGGCGAGAGGAGGGTGGAATGGTGAGGAGGGTGGAGAGGTTGCAGGAGGAGGAAGTCAGGGAGGAGTACAGGAGAGCAGTGGAAAGACGACTAGGTGGGTTCGACCTGGAAGTTATGGAGGAAGTGGAGGAGATGAGCAAGGTGTTTAAGGATGAGATCTGTGCAGCATGTGAGGAGGTGTGTGGAGTGAGGAGAAGAGGGAGGGGAGTGAAAGGTACAGCATGGTGGACAGAAGAGGTAAGAATAGCTGTGGAAGAAAAGAAGAAAGCATATAGAGAGTGGTTGGGTAGTAGAGGGAATGAAGATTCCGAGAGACAGAAACGAGCGAGGTACGTGGAGAGTAAGAGGGTGGTGAAGAGTAGTGAAGGAAAGTAAGAGAAGAGTAGATGAGGAATTTGGAGGGAATCTGAGTGTGAAATGGAGGGAGAGTAAGAAACTGTTCTGGAAAGAAGTCAAGAAAGTTAGGGAAGGTAGCAAGGGAAACAGTAAGGGTGTGAAAGATAAGAATGGGAGAATGCTAGCCGAGAAGCAAGAGAGAGTCGAAAGATGGAGGGAGTACTTCAGTGAGTTGCTAAATGAAAGGAATGAAGAGCCAGCAAACATAGCTGGATATGGTATGGGAGGGAGAAGAAGAGAAGTAGTGGAGGAGGAGGTGGGGATCAGGAGGTCAGAAGTGTGGGAAGCCATGAAAAGAGTGAAGTTGGGGAAAGCACCAGGAACAGATGGAGTGTGTGGGGAAATGTTGAGGTATGGTGGTGAGATAGTGATAGAATGGGTATGGAAAATGTGCAAACTAGCATGGGAGAAGGGAGTGCACCCGATGACTGGAAGACTGGCATAATAGTCCCCCTATATAAGGGCAAAGGGAAAGAGGAGTGTGGTAACCACCGAGGAATATGTCTTCTAAGCGTAGTAGGGAAGGTATACAGTAGGGTAGTGATTGAGAGAGTGAGAGTGAGAACGGAGAAATGGGTAGGCGACGAGCAGGGAGGTTTTAGGAAGGGAAGAGGATGTGTAGATCAGATTTTTACCCTGAATTGTGTTGTGGAGAAGTATCTGGAAGAAACAAAAGGTGTATGTTGCCTTTATGGACTTGGAGAAGGCCTATGACAGAGTGGATAGAGAAGGTTTGTGGAAAGTACTTAGAATATACGGAGTAGAGGGCAAGTTGCTGAAAGCAGTGAAGAGCATGTATGAGGGTGCAAAGGCGGCAGTACGTGTGGAGAGTGAGCAGAGCGAGTTCTTTGACCTGAATGTTGGTTTGAAACAGGGGTGTGTGATGTCCCCGTGGTTGTTTACTGTATATATGGATGGAGTTATGAAAGAAATACTATCAAGAGCAGTGGATGTTGGTGTATCGCTGAAAAGGGAGGGAATTGAGTGGAAGCTACCTATACTGCTGTTTGCGGATGATACAGTTCTGATGAGTGATAATGAATGGGAGTTGCAGGGTCTGGTAAATGAGTTTGGAACAGTGTGCGAAAAAACGGAATTTGAAGGTAAATACGGGGAAGAGCAAGGTTATGGTCTTCGAAAGGGGTGAAGTCACAGAGTGTGAGGTGAAGCTGAACGGTCAGGCTATGGAGATCGTCAACTCTTTTAAGTATCTGGGCAGTGTGTTGAGTAAAGATGGGACTATGGATGAAGAGGTGCGGGAGAGGGTACAACAGGGGAAGAGGGTTGTAGGAACGCTAAAAGCAGTAACAAGAAATAGGGTGGTCAGTATGGAAGTGAAGAAGTCCTTGCATGACAGTGTGGTAATCCCGACACTGACTTACGGAAGCAAAGCATGGACGTTGGTTGAGAGACTCAGACCAAGAGTGAGAGCAGTGGAAATGAATTACTTAAGGAGTGCGTGCGGAGTTACATGGATAGACAGACTAATGAGGAAGTAAGAAGGAGGTGTGGTGTGGAGGTAGATGTGCTGGAAAGTGTGAAAAGGAACAACTTGAGATGGTTCGGCCATATGGAACGTATGGAAAGCGAGAGAATGACTAAGAGGGTGTACGAGAGCGAGGTGGAGGGACAGAGGGGGAGAGGTAGACCGAATATGAGGTGGAAGGATGGAGTGAGGAACTACATGAACGAAGGCGGTGCTGGTTGGGGGGAGGGGCGTCGACTGACTGGGGACAGAGGTGCATGGGGGCGGTTCGTTCGTGGCCACCCCTTCGGGGATCACGGCGTCAGGCAATAGATAGATAGATAGAATGATTTTTTTTATTTTTTTTTATTTAAAAACAAAATAAAAAATCAACAACCCTGTCACACACAAATACTGTCATCTCTCCTTCCCTGCCCACCCCAAACCAGCTTCCAGAAGCACATCCATACTCATATCTCTCGCTGTTCCATCCAATCACTCATAGACAACACGCAGCTGCAGGCACAACCTCCTGAAATCCATCCTTCTGAATCCTCCCTTCCTCGCGAGGACAGAGTCCACCTGGCCAGGCTGAGATGTGGGCACCATCCAGCTCTTCTGAGCTATCAGAACAGACTGGATATCTCCGTCATCGACACCAGCCCAGGATGCAACACAGCACCCCATGCTATTAAACACATCATAGAAGACTGCATTCCACACAATCACTTACGCCAACAACATAATATACACTCCTTGAGAGCCCTGTGGGAAAGCCCGGCAACCTAGGGAACAACAACAACAACTAGGTATGTAGTACAGTATATACAATTCTAGCTTAGAACCAGAATTATTGAAAAAAAAAAAAATGCATGAAAAAACAGTTGTGTGCTTAGCTGATAATGTTTAACAGAATAACGTCCTCCTCACATGTTTCAATGTGGCTGTGTTTGTTGGATCAACCTCCAGGACACGAGCGGCCTGTGTAATGGTCAAGTAGAGCAGCTCCAATACTTCAGGTTCCCTCGAGTAAATCATGGGCTTCATAGCGTCGTAGATCACATGCGCTCGACCATACCATCGCAGCTCACCACCAGCCTGATTCAATAACTTATCATTATTTCATTACCTTAAATACACAAGGATAATATTTTAATTTATATTATAAATATCTATCTACTGTACAGTGAAAGACATTTAATCTGGTAAGCAGCGGGCAGCGCTCGTACCGGATTAGCAATTATGCCGGACTGGTGGACAACTCCCTCCCCAAGCACCCTATATACTGTAAAGGACAGGAAAATCACTAAAATCACCCCTTTTCCAACTTTCTGTCGTCATGGCGGGCGGCCCGCGAGAGCCGCAACACACACACCAACACACACACAGTCAGTCAGCTGACTCCAGCTTGTGTAACAGCCCAAAGCTATTGATCAATATTTTCTGCATTCCAAATCGATGAATACAAGCAGTGGACATAGGAATTGTTATAATGGTGAAATAAATCACCATTATGCTCCATAATCAATAATCAATAATTGAACGAAAGTAAACAAACAAGATGTCGCCGCTGGTGTAGCGATCATGGGGCCAAACCTCCACTTATATTTTCCATTTCAAATGAGAATAACTTGGTTTAAAATGTTATAGTCTTTACCATTCGAAAGATAACAGCAAATGCTGCCTCATTATATACTGTACAGTAAAAGTCCGTTAATCCGACGACCGATGATTCGAATCTCCCAATAGTCCGAATTTTTCAATTTGAGGCCAAATCGAAATTCTTGTTAAAAGAGTACTCTTTGTTTAAATCTGTTGTTACTTCATATTTTGCAATTATTTGTCTTTATATTATATGTATTCATTGTCGATAGTATCAATTGCTTACTTTTGCGATTTCCTTAGTTTATTTGTGCTATAAATGTAGGTTATTTGTAGGGTAGTTATTGATAGGGGTCACTTGAGGCATGCTATGCTTACAGGTACCTACCCGATAGCACTATCGTTAGTGAGTGCTGTACTGTATTTTATATATTATTTTGTAATAGTATAGATATCTTATCAATATTTGTATTTTGTACTATTGTTAATGTCTTGTCATGTTGCAAATTTGATTTTAAATAATATTTTGACATTTAACATGTAGTTTCTTTATTCATGCAGAGTTTAGTAAAATTTGCCAGAACGTCCCGGACTTCCCAAACTTGACTACTTCCTTTAACGTGACGATAGTGCGTTGTTATATGTGCGATTGGTTTGCTTGGGAAACAGATTAACTTGCTCATGTAGTAATGTACACCCTATGTGGTGGATTGTGTTCTTTTATTTAATAATTTTCATTTTAGTAAGCGTTGTTTCCACATAGCGATTTTGATAATTTAATTTGACTTAATATTGTCCTTGTCCCAATTTTGGTTTGTTTAGTTTGGAAGTTTTACATTTTAATTTACCCGATGGTCCGAATTTCAAGAAGTCCTAAAGTCCCCTTTTTGAGGCATTAGTCCACTCAAATGACACACAATGGAGCACACACATATCATATGTTCATGAATTCACTTTAACCCTCTCACCACGGAAGGGCTCTTGAACGCCCATAAAAAAGCATATAACAGGTACCCGGAAGGCCTCTTGAACGCCCAGTGGTTGAAAGCCTGTGAGCTTCGTGTGCGAGGCATCGGTCCGACGCATGTAAACAACAGCCGGCTGGACCGACGCCCCGCATCTCCGGCCACAAGAAGGAGAGCGTCGCTTGCTCGTGTGTGCCTGTATGTTGTTGTTAAGTATCGAAAAGTGGTGTAAAGTGGCTGTGTTGGCCATAAAGTTATCTCCAATGAAATCATCATCACAGCTCAACCAGTTGACTTAGAGAGCTCTACTTAATGCCATTCTACAGGTAAATAACACAGTTACGCTTGGGGATGCGCGGGAATGCGGGAAGCAGTCTGATTAACGAATATACAGTAGCCTAGCCTAGACGTTTTTCGGCCAAAACACCCGGGTTTCGAGGAATATATATATAATACATAGCCGGGGCTGGAGGGTTAAAAGTTTACCATTGTCATTGTAGCCTATTACCTACTTCAAAATATTCAGATTAATGGTCAAAGGAAGCTACTGATATAAACGTAAAGCCTTCTTCTTCTTCTTCTTCCACATCGTCTGCTAGAGAGTTTGTTTTGCCCTTGAACGCATCCTTGGGACGCTTCGATGCGCTACTGGCTTGCACCGCATTTTCTGCAAGCACATTCAGTCTTGAGCTTGAAAACGCACCTTTGGACATATTAGTCTTGAGCTTGAAAACGCACCTTTGGACGTTCCGATACGCTACTATTTATAGTTCAGTGATCGGAGCGTCCCAAGGGTGCTTTCAAGACAACAAGACAAGGGTACTTTCAATACAATATAATATAACAGAGCACGTCACAAAAGGAAAATTACAAGAACCTCTCAGGGAAGTGCCGTTGTTAAGGCATTACTTCCCGAACCACATCTGATCTGATCTTCAAGAGCAAGACAAACTCGCTAGTAGACGGAAGAAGAAGAAGACGTTTATATCAGCAGATTCCTTTGACCATTAATCTGAATGTTTTGAAGTAGGTAATAGGCTACAATGACAATGGTAAACTTTTGAAGTGATTTCATGAACATATGATATGTGTGTGTGCACCATTGTGTCATTTGGGTGGCCTAATGCCTCAATGTTTTCGTCATACACAAGTTCATAGGGGTAAAGTCCGATAATCCGAAAAATCCACTAATCCGAACGAGGGCCGGTCCGCTGCCCTTCGGATTAACGGAAGTTTACTGTATATATAATCTAGGTTAAGATATTTCATTGCTGAGATTAACCCTCCACCTTCGGCTGTCATTCTTACAGTTTCTTACAGTAGATCCTCTGGAAAAAGGCAAACTAGGCCTGTGTATCCAGCTCAGTACCAGTACTTGCACTGCTGCGGTCGTTCACGGTGTTGGCGGCGGCGGTAGCAGACGCAACTTTTTTACTATTCTGTATTTTTGCTTTATAATCAAACTTCAAATCTTGTCTTCCCCATGCTTTATCAAGATTACTTTCAAACTCCCTTATTGATTCGGAATCGACTACATACTGGGGCAGTGCATTCCACTCATTTACCACTCTATCACAAAATGAGTTCTTTGCCTTCTCAAGCCTATTTCTTTCTTTGTAAATTTTCTTAGAGTGTCCTCTCGTTCTTGTTCCCTCCCGCATCAAGAAGATACTTCACATACATCCTCATCATACTTTCCTGACACTATCTTAAAAGTCTCTATCATATCCCCTCTCTTTCTCCTATATGCCAGTGTCGGAAGCCCCAGTGTCCTCAACCTCTGCTCATAGCCCGCGTTCTTCAACGTTGGTACTAGCTTGCTAGCTCTCCTCTGCACTTTCTCCACTGCTTCTATATCCTTTACCATATATGGAGCCCACACCTGGTTCGCATATTCCAGGTGCGGCCTAACCAGCGCTGTATAGAGATTCCTGAAGATTTCTTCGTCAAGTGACACAAATGTCCTCCTTATCAGCCTTACAATTCTATTGGCTTTGTTTATCTTTTCCGCTAAATGTTCTGAGAAATTTAACTTATTGTCTATCACTACTCCTATATCCTTTTCTGCATTCACTTCCTCCATCGCTTCATACATACTGTATCCTACCTTGTCTATCTTGCTTGTCCCAATCCGCATGTACTTGCATTTTTTTGGATGAAAAGGCATTAACCAATGCTCAGACCATCCCTTCATGCCCTCCACATCTCCTTGAAGCAAACCCACATCTTCCTTACTCCTCACTCTTCTATACAGCTTAGTGTCATCCGCATACAAGTATACCTCACTTCCATTAGTTATAACTTCAGGTAAGTCGTTGTTGTTGTTGTTGTTGTTCCCCAAGCTGCCTGGCCGAACAGCCCCAAGGCATACATACACATACTATAGGTTTGACTCCTGTAAGGAGATAAAGAAAACCTAATATTTAGTAGTGGCCCCGTAATCATTGACGAACATGCCTATTACATAAGGCATCCTCTTCAAACACTAATCCGCCGTAGTTTTGAATCTACCGCGCAGAGCATTTAAAAACTGAGGAGCCTTCATCATGAGCGCACGCGACCTCACTCATGGCTTCAGTCATTATGAATTGGGTTCTCACTACGAAAAAACTTCGTAAAAAATAAAAAGAAAAAGAAAATAAGAATAACTATCTAATAAGCTTTCCATCATATCGTGGATGTACTTGTGTGGATCTCTGACCAGACGCTGATTCAGGCGTCATTCCTCCTTCACTGACATATCAAGTAAACCAAAATCCTCAATACATCAACGAATGGGAAGGGGACGGTCGGGAGGGCCCCAGTCGTCAATGATTACGGGGCCACTACTAAATATTAGGTTTTCTTTATCTCCTTACAGGAGTCAAACCTATAATTTATTAGTGGCCCCTCCATCATTGACGAACATGCCTGATTTCTAAGACTGGAGGGGGACATTCGTAATCATATCATAACTCTAGAAAAGCAGATAATAAAAACAACCACATAGTATTCTTACTTTTGAAAAAATATATTTAACACGGCGTAGGCCGAAAATATACAAAAAAAGGGGTTCAGGCAGGTGCGTGCTTCAAAGAAGCCTGCCTGACAAAAAAATAGGTAACCCTGAAGATTCTGAACACAGATCTGTAGTTACAAAGGCACCCCACTCAACGAGTGGTGACAAAAAATAACAAGTTATAAGTTTATATGTGCACATAATAAACCCCAAAATAAACTTGGAGATAAATTGCAAAGGAACTCCATTGTTCTAATATTAAATTGCTTTCGCAGCTAAAACTACTATAACAACACCGTTGTTTTGTACTTAACATTGTACTAGCACAATTTCTCGCTGAGAAATTTTCATATCACATTTTAACCTTAAATTGTATCACAGCTCTCATACTCCGGCGGGGTCTAGGGTGTCCTATGTCAACTGACTGCACCCCCCCCCCCCCCCCTTTCCCGTGAAAGTAAACAAAAGTGACTGCAGGGCCACCTAGACCCTCTGCCTTAAAGCTATACATGGTAAGGAAGGTTTGTCTAGAGCAACTGACAAGTATCTAGACAGAAACGTATGATTAGACGCCCACAACTGCGTGGACGCGATATCTTCTACTGAAAAAAATTTCAGGAAACGTAAAGAGGCTGCCCATTTGCGTAAATCGTGGGCCCGACCCACAACGCCGGGATTACTTTCTTTAATGACTTCTACCAGAAGAGAGGCTAATCGCCGTTTAAGTAAGCGTTTACCCGTACTTGCTACCCATAAAGCACCTTGGGGGTTTAGAGGAGCTACTCTCAAATATTTGGTTAGAGCTTGCACTGGACATAGATTATGATGCACCTTTCCCCTTTTTAACGCCGGAACCGTGAACTCAGAAAACACGTGTGCACTATGCTCATTCTTGGCTACAAAAACTGGGGAAGGTGCAATGTAAATACATTCATTAAGTCTACCAAACCTAAGACAATTAGGTGTGTTGCTCATCGCCGCCAGCTCAGACACTCTGTTTCCGGTGGCCAAAGCCAAAAGGAAAACCGCCTTTTTTAAGAGTAATGCAAAGTCTGCAGTATTTTGGTACAGACGAGAGTGAAGTAAAGACAAAGCTTTGTCCAGAGACCAAGTAGGCATGAGCTGACGGGGAGGTGGGCGGAGTTTAAAACATGCTCTCATAAAACCTGTTTCCTCCGCTACCGGTATGGAGAGACCCGTAAGGTCTAAAAAGGGCACTCTAATCGCAGTTAAGTGATTTTTTAATGTTACCACAGATAAACGTTTCTGCTCAAACAGATAATTCAAAAAATTAAAAACTAATGCCACTGAGGGTACAGTTTGTTCTGTTCTAACGATCCAAGAAGTAAAGGCTTGCCAATGTGATTGATACTGTCGTTTTGTAGACTGAGTATATTGATTGAGTAATTTATTGGTCCCATCTCTACCGTATGGTGCTAGCCACTTGGCCTCCTGAATGTCCATAATGCAAAAGTCAGCGAGGTCGCTAGGTTGCCAATCGTGTCTAAGTGGAAATACCCGACCGGGAGCGATACCGGGTCCGGGCACCACGTTTTCAATTGCTGGTACCACAACTGCGCCGGCCACAGGGGCGCGATTAGCGAGACTAAGCCTCGATAATCTCGTAGTTTGTTCACTACGTGGCACATTAGTGACGCATCTGGCGGCGGAAACAGATAGATGGAGCTCCATCTGTTCCAGTCTGTCACTAGGGCGTCTGGCCCCCCTGCCGGCGTTTTCGCCCGGCGGGTGAGGTATAGAGGGAGTTTGTGAGTCTCCTCGGATGCAAAAAGATCCACTTGTGGATGGGAGAGCTCTGCAATCATGAGGTTGAAAATGGGTTGCTTGAGCTCCCATTCTACTGTCGTGCTCTGTCTCCGGGACAGAGCGTCTGCCCAGACGTTCGCTACGCCTGGGAGATAAGATGCGTGAAGATAAATATCTAGACTGTTGGCTAGAGCAAAAATCTTTTCCGACACGTTTAGCAACTTCCTTGACCTCGTTGACCCTTGTTTCTGAATACAGTGGACTGCATTCAGATTGTCCATTCTGAAGGCCACCGACTTGCCCCGTAACACCGGGCCGTGAGCCTGAAGGAAATACAAGGGGACTAGTAATTCTTTGACATTGATGTGAGAGATTTCTAAGTGGGACCAAAGCCCCTGACCCTGGTGCCCCTGATTTGACTAAAATCCCCACCCTATTGTGCCTGACGCATCCGTGTCTACCCATACCGTTGGTGGAGGAGAGGTCCATGACATTATTGAGTGCAATGTTTCCCTCTTCGCCCAGACCGCTAGTAAGGTGTGGATTAATTTCGGGATGGGCCATAATTTTCCCGCCGGTAAGAGCGGGAAATATTTGTTGCCTTCCAATATTAATCGTTTTACTTTCAACCGGCCCAACTTGACAGTTAGTTGAATCCAGTTGAGAGAGCCGACCAGAGACTCCCAGACCCTTCGCGTCGTAGTCAGACTGTGAAGAAACCTGAACAGTTTCCTGCGAAACCTGTTGCGATTGTCCACACTCTGACTCAGAGTGAGAGCGGCGGTGTCCCAGACCAGCCCTATCCACTGAAGTACTCGTGAGGGAACAAGGTTTGACTTTACCAGATTTACCTTGAAGCCTAGAGTTTTGACATGATTTAAAATGATATTGACATGTTTTATGCATAATTGTTGTGTCTCTGCCACCACCAGCCAGTCGTCTAGATACCACAACACTCTGATCCCCTGTTTTAACAATGGCATCAGGGCTTGCCGGACTAGTTTTGTGAATAATCGAGGTGCTAGGTTCAAGCCGAACGGCATCCTCTGAAAAACAAAATTTTGGTGCCTGATCCGTAAGGCCAAAAACCTTTGAAATCTTTTGTTGACCGATACGTGCCAATAGGCGTCTGTCAGGTCTAGTGAACACATCCAACCTCCCGGCGGAAGTGTTAGCCTGATTTGGTGTACTGTTAACATTCTGAAAGATTCGTTGTGAATGTGAAGATTCAGATAAGACAGGTCTACGACCGGCCTCATCTGAACACTGTCCCTTTTGGGAACCAAAAATAGTTTGGACGTGAATACAGGGTAATTTGGTGGGACCGGGATGATGACATTCTTGGCAATCATTTCCTGGACCAGTGACTCCACCTCTAAAGAAACAAAATTCGCCGTTGTCGGCTGACGTAATCGAGGTCGCCGGAGCCACTGCCAAGTGATGCCTTTGCGTGCCACCATCCGTGCCCAAGTGTTTAACGGCCATGCTTGGTGACACGTTCGGAACGACCCAGTTAGCAGACAAGGGTTCGCCGGCTGTACTGCCCTCGGTTCCTCCGGCCTTAAGGTTGGCACCGGGAGTGAGAGAGACTTTAGTTTTTTGATGGTGGGGTTGGTGGTGCTGGACGCTTTGCCGGCTGGCTGGTGTTGGCCGAAGACTGGCCCTGACCTGGCTTATTCTGGCCGCGTCCTCTCTGACCTGAAAACCTACTCTGTCTATGCCTGTACTGACCCTGGGGGGAGTGGGAGGACTTAGGCGGAAGAAAAGGTTTAGATCCCCCTGGCTGAGCTTTAGTGGTAGGCCTGGGTTTGGGGAAGTTAAATGCAGGTTTCTTAGAAGGGGTGGGACTGTGCTTAACGGCCTGTGCCATATTGAACACCGTTCGCCACACTTCAGGGGTCATTAAAGAGGGAGTAAGCACTGGTGACATAACCTCCTGATTAGCAATGCGATCAGGTAGCTTGCGAACTAACGACATCCTAAGATCTTGTCGTGCTCGTACCGCCTCAAGCAAGGCGGTGCGTATGTCACCCAAGGATTGGATTGACGACTGAAGAATCAGTCGCCGGGATAACTCAGCCGATCTTCGAGCATCCGCATCTGCGATTGCCTGAGTGGACCGTAGTAAAGACTTAGCCACCTGCTGAGATACTATGTACTGCGAGAACAGGCGAAAAGCTTTCCCCCGTAGCCTAAATTCTCTGTCTAGGTGAGTAGGGGTAGGGGTAGTGAACGGGTCCTTCAGCTCACAAAGATTAATCTTAGGGGCAGCTAGAAATGAAAACAAAGCTGACGGGACTCCGCCGGCAGAACCCACCGGCATGGAGAACCATGAATGAGTATCTTGAGGGATCTGGTGGGAAGATTTAGAAGTGAAAGTGGTTGCAAATTTTGAGCCTCTACCTCCCAATCTACCCAAGGTCCTGGTCCCAACTGTCCCACCTTCAAAACTAGATTAGCTGCGTCGTCTGTGACGGTCTGAAAATCTAGTTCAGGAGTGAGAGCTGACAGAGTCTTAATATCATTAAACCCATCCAGCTTAGACCAGTCTGAAAATAGTTTTGAAGCTGAGGCAGGGGGTAAAGCAGGCTTAGAAGCATACACAAAATAGTCTTGGTGATAATAACTAGGTATAGCCTTGATGTTTACGTCCAGAACATTACCCAAAGTATCCACGGCCCTTAATTTCTTTGACTTATTGCCCTGGATGACCCACTCACGCGGTACCGGGAGTTCCCCTGACAAGGTAGGTTGGGCAAGCTCTGGTTTAGAGGGGTTCAAAAGAACCCATGACTCGTCTGGCCCATAAAGCAAGGGCATAGCTACCTTTCTAAGAGGCGCTTTGTCTAGAGGGGGTGGATTGACATCCGTTATGACCCTGACATTTGAAGTTGTCAATGCCGCCGTAGCAGGCCTAGTGATCCCTGAGGTGAACAGAGTGGGAGGGTTAGGGATCTTAGATAAATCAATTGAAGTCATCAGAGGCCGTACCGTAGAACTTGTCGTGGGAGCCCCCAAGTCCATTGTGGGGTTTTCCTGTTGTTGGCCAAAAAATTTAGATAAAGCATGAGTAAACAGCCCATTAATTTCTTGCGCCGTAACAAACTGGTTTGATGAAGAACTTACAGGTGAATCATTAGTATCACGTGCGGCGTCCAAGCCTGAGCCTGACCCTTGTCCTTCCATCTCCGAAATTATTGAAACTTCGTCTTTCTCCTCCTGATCCTCCTGAGAAGACCCCGCCGAGGCTGGGGTACCTTGTTGCCAAGATAAGTCCGGTATAGAGGATGGGATCGCCGCGTCCCTGTGGACATCGGCTACTGTGTGACTCATTTGAGTCGGACGTGGGTGGTCAGACCCTGGTTGAGCAAACCGCCAAACACCGAGGCCCTGGCCTACGCTCTCTTGAGAGTCTGAAACATTCTCAATTACTGAACCCCCTGAACTTTCCAATTCCAGGGTTAAAATATTAAGTGGCAAATCCTCTTTCGGGACAGGCGCTGCACTGGACCCTTGGGCCGTAACACAAACTCTGTCTGGGGTAGAGGTACGATGAGATGCACTAGAAGCTGGTGAATGTCGAGAGGACTTCCGTTTATGTGAATCCTTTTTGGAGGATTTATGGCTACGGTGTGACCGCGAACTACTCTTAGATCTGGAGGATTCCTCGCCGTGACCACTGGTGGAACCTTCCGTCCTACTCTTCTTACTCGCCGGTGAAGAGGCACGACTAGATGACTGGTGTCTGAGAGGTGACCTAGACCGAGATCTCGGCCGAGACGAGGAGGCGGATGCCGGGGGTGTAGGCTCTCTCGGGCGTTTAGGTGTAGCAGCAGAAGATACAGAACCCTGACCAGTCTCCGCCGGCTTAATACTCGTGACTCTAGAGGAACGTTTAGGGGGAGGGTGTTCGGAGAGCAATCTATCCCAAAGTGGGACGTTGTCACATTGAAGTGATTTATGCGCAACAATGGTAGTGTAGGCTGACATCTGTTGCCTAACTTCTCTTAACGCTACCGCCGCGGTCTTATCATTATCACAAAGGACCTTTACAGCTAATTGGGAGCAAAAAGAACAATTACGCATTACCCAGAGACCCCTTGAACGGTCTAGACATTTAACACACCTTATGCAAAGGGTATGCGCAAAAATAGGGATACCAGCACAAGCAGGGGTAGTGCACAAAGCAAAAACTGGGGCCACGGTAGCCATGACAGAGACTGGGAGAAAACTACCGCCGGGTCTGTATTGGTCCGCCGGAGCTCAGCTCTGGAAAAAAGAAAATTTCCAGGAATTAATGCTCATAAGGTTAACCCAACATGTTCGCACACAAGTGTTAATAACCCGGGTAACGAGATGTAATGACACAACGAACACAGCTCGCTACGCGGCGGGGGTTCAGAATATCTAAACAAATCTTTTTTAAAGAAAGTGAAGAATACCCTCTGATATAATATAACGGTCCAGCATGGCGCTTATAGTCTTTTGTTGGTGGTGACTGTCTCAAGATTCAATTTTGGAACAAAGCAACCCCCCATAAAGACGCCGGCCCTTGAAATATTTTAGTAGAATAGCACAGGGCAGGATGATACGAGATCTGATGTCTAACGAATTGTCACCAAAAGATCGCCGTAAGTTTGAAGGCGGCGATACCTAATTTGTATCACTAAATTAAGTGGTTAAATCGAAATCGAATTTTGTAAATTCCTTAGTTCCTCCACCTAGGAGCACCCGCCGGGTGTGAAGAATCGATATTAACCTAAATGAACCTTCAATCGCCGTAAGTGTAAAGGCGGCGATACACATAGTATCACTTAAAATGGATTGGTTAACTAACTGAAAGACATAAGTCGTTCATCCCACCCTACCCAGGTACACCCGCCGGGTGAGATGTCCAAACGTTAACCCCATAAGTTCCTGTCCCCACTTCTTTGTAAATGATCGCCGGGGAGGAAAGCCTAAAACAACAGCTAGGTTTTTCATGTGGTTTTTGTAAAACCGGGTAGAAAAACTACATAACGTATGTTCGCATGAACAACGTTTTATAGATGGGTACAGCCATCCCGCCGGGAATCAAAGGAGGCCTGAAACCAGGCACCCACAGAGACGCAGTCCTGGAGAGCCACAGACACCCCATCGCCGGGGATACAAGCCAGTGTTAACAACCACGTGTGGCCCAACACGGCTCTCGGCCGGGATTTTTTCATGGTGAAACCGAGAAAAAACCCGCCGGAAGGAAACCCACCCTGAACAGACACCATCTGAACAAACAAGAGACACGAGGAGAGCCACGCACGACTAACCCAAGGTCACTCAATAATCCGTGGAATTAGCCAATACACAACTAAACCAGGAAACAATTATAGTCCGAGGAATTAGCCAAAACACAACTAAAACACGGATACACATGACACAGTAGGGCATATTTATAAATAATAAACAATAACACTAGTACATGTGGCAAAGCTACGAGCGGCTGGCTAGGCCTAGGTAGACGGCATAATAAATGTTGAAATATACACAAAACACTGGAAATATCACAACAGGAACCACCGCCAACACACCACTGTAGCAAATACTTCCGACAAAGGGAAGACTGACTCGGGACCCAGAAAAAACTTCATTAAGTGAAGAAAAATACGCTGGGAACGTCAGAAAGCAAAGCTTACCTCATCAGAAAGATAAAAGGCAGCAATAATTAACGCGTAGTGAAAGCCGCCTGCATCACAAACTAACACAACTGTGAAAAAGTTCACATGTCCACAACGGGACCACGAGGGTACATCCGAAATAGATGCCCCACACACACAACCCAAAATACACTGCACTGCGGGCAACCAGCCCAGGACACTCCTGCTACGCCTATCCTAACCTTACTCGATACATCCTGGAGTAAACAAATGAGAAAAAACTCACTAGGGACGCAACGAATGCGGAACTAGCGGAGCGTGGGGAGGCACGTCCGGGCAGGCTGAGCGCAAAGCAGAGAAGGAGGAATGACGCCTGAATCAGCGTCTGGTCAGAGATCCACACAAGTACATCCACGATATGATGGAAAGCTTATTAGATAGTTATTCTTATTTTCTTTTTGTTTTTATTTTTTACGAAGTTTTTTCATAGTGAGAACCCAATTCATAATGACTGAAGCCATGAGTGAGGTCGCGTGCGCTCATGATGAAGGCTCCTCAGTTTTTAAATGCTCTGCGCGGTAGATTCAAAACTACGGCGGATTACTGTTTGAAGAGGATGCCTTATGTAATAGGCATGTTCGTCAATGATGGAGGGGCCACTAATAAATATAAAATTTTAAGACTGAGTGTTCCACACATAAGTGCAGTTTCAGTCTCTTGTCCTAATGGCGGCATTCCAGGCAACCCTGTTAAGGGCTGCTTCACTTGTCAAGTTCTTGGATTTGAGATCGGCGCGTATAATCCGATCCCAGGTCTTCCTCGGTCCACCCCTTGGTGCAGCTCCCTCCACAATCACAGACCTGCATTTTTTCACCCAATTTTGTTCATCCATTCTCTCCACATGTCCATACCATCCCAGTCTACTTGTACGCATCACCTCGCTAATACTCTTTATACCTAAACGTCTCCTCAGCTCAACATTTGTTATTCTATCCTGTAGCCTGGCCCCACACATCCATCTCACCATTCTCATCTCATTACGCTCCCTTCTGTTGACATCCTCTACTTTAACGGCCCATGTTTCTGAGGCATACGTCATTGCACTTCTAACACATGAGGCATACACCTTTCCCTTCAGGGGGAGAGGCATTCCTTTCATGGTCAGGATTGGCATCAATTCTCTGAACTTCCCCCAGCCACACCTAATTCTAGCAACAGTGGCAGCCTCAGCCCCACCACCGGCAGAGATGGTATCTCCTAGGTAACAAAACTTGTTCACCAGCTCCAAAGACTCATTTCCAAAATTCACAGCCACAGGATCATCACTTAACACAAGCTCGCCTTTGCACACTACGCACTCAAATTTCTCTATTTCTAACTTATCCTTCGGCAGGGGCCCCTTTATTCTACTACAGCGCTTACTCCCATGGTGTACCCAACATCGACAGATGCTACATTGAATTGAGTTAACGCCCACTCCCTTTCCACACACTGCACATGGGTATGCACCGCTCTTTTCCACATTGCCTCGTCTCAAACTACAATGCATAACCTTGGTTTTGTTAATATTGACTCTTAAACCCTTGCTCGCCATGCCCTCTCTCCACTCTCTGAATTTGGCCTCAGCATCCTGCATACTGTCAGCTATTAGGACTAAATCGTCTGCATAAAACAGTTCCAACGGGAGTCCGCCTCTAAAAATTCTAGACAGCGCCTCCAAGACCATAATAAAGAGGAGGGGGCTTAACACTGAACCCTGATGGACTCCAACACGGACTGCGAACTCATCACTCAGTACACCCTTCACCCTCACCGAACTTCGCGAATCCTCATACATCTTCATTATCACACGCACCAGCCACTCTTCCACACCAAGTTTCCTCATAGCCCACTGTACAACATCTCTAGGTACCCTATCAAAGGCCTTCTCCAGGTCCACAAACACAAAGTAAAGATCCCTGCCTTTTAGTAAGTATCTTTCCTGTATCTGCCTGACTATGAAGATAGCATCGGTTGTACCACGTCCTGGCATAAAACCAAACTGCATATCATCAATAGAGATGCTTTGCCTGATCAAACCCTCAAGGACTCTCTCACAGACCTTCATGATTTGGTCAAGCATTTTCAGGCCCCTATAATTTCCTCTATCTAGCGCATCCCCTTTTCCTTTGTATATATTTACTATTACACTTTTGAGCCAATCCTCTGGGATTTTCTCATCTTTAATAATGGTGTTTATCAACTCAGTGACTAAGTTTACACCAATCTCCCCTGAGGCTTTTATCATCTCAGCGACAATGTCGGAGCAACCTGGAGCTTTACCGTCCTTCATTTTATTGATTGCGTCGCTCACTACAGCTGGTGCTATCAAAGGAGGGGGCCCAGATATTGGTTTTTCGATACTAAGCTGTTCCTTATCCCATTCAAACTCTACATTTAGCAATCGTTCATAGTGTACCTTCCATGCTTCTCTGATTTCATTTTCTGCATACACAATCTTCCCATTATCATCTCTAACACACTGTTCACCTATAATATCCCTACTGTCATTTTTAACTCGCCTAGCTAGGTTGAAGGTCCCATTGGGATTGTCAGTGTTACACACTTGTTCGAGGACCAGGTCCTTAATGCGATTTTTAGCATTGTAAATAACTCTTTTGGCAGTTCGTTTAGCTGCCTGGTATTCCTCCCTGCTGCCTCCTTTCTTCCATGCTTTGAAGCATCTCCTTTTCTCTTTCACAGCATGTTCTACCTCATCGTTCCACCACCAAGAGGTCTTATTCCTGGGGTGACCCTTTGTTTTCCCACAGACTTTGTCAGTGGCAGCGATAAGGCTATGCTTAAGAAAGTTCCATTGGCTATTTACATCGTTAGGCCTAGCTTCCTTATTTCTATTCATTTCCTCCAGTTCATTATGAAACCTATCCCTAACTTCCTTGTCCTTCAGCAGCCACACTTTCCTTTTGGGTATGTAAACCTTCTTGCGCTTAGGATCTCTGTATAAGCTCATGTCACACACAAGTAGCTTATGCTGGGGGATACATTCTTCGCTCGGGATGACCTTTACATCTCGAACTAGTTTCCAGTCTTTCCTGTTAACCAAGAAGTAATCTATCTGGCTACTGGAGACCCCAGAGTTATATGTGATCAGGTGGCTCTGTCTTTTCTTGAACTTTGTGTTACACACAACCATGTTGAGTGCAACGCAGGACTCCAATATATATTCGCCTTCTAGATTTCTCCTTCCGTAACCAATTCCTCCATGTACCCCCTCGTATCCATCTGCAGATGCTCCCACGTGACCATTGAGGTCCCCCCCCACGATAGTTATTTCATTCTCCGAGAGGCCTGAAATGACACTGACGGTGTCATTCCAGAAGTCCTCTTTTATCTCTTTCTGTAAACCAGTCTGTGGGGCATATGCAGATATCACATTCAGAATTCTTTCACCAACTTTCAACTTCAAAACAATCAGCCTTTCACTAACTCTCGTAATCTGAAGCACACTTTCCGCCAGCTCTTCAGCCACCAGAACACCCACTCCTCCTTTCGCTTTATCAGTCTTCACACCCATCCAGTATATCCTATATCTTTTCCTCCTTCCGACAATCCACTGTACCCCATGCCTCTTCCAGAGTGTTTCCTGGGTACAGCAGACGTCCACTCGCCTCCTCTCACACATCTCAGCCACTTCATTCGCACGCAGATTCAAACTACCAACATTCACACTAGCAAGTCTGAGTTTGTGGGGGGCATTTGTCATTGTCCTGTGCGGTTTTGTTTCATCGGACTTACGTTTATTTTCTTTGATTTTAGTCATAGTTAGGTAGGTTTGGCTGGCAGATGGGCATCACCCCCCCCCAGAACTCCAGCTCCAGTCTACCCCGGGACCATTCCCAGCACCATCCCCCAAGTGATTACAAGGGGGTAGGATCCAGTGGCCTCGGTACGCCCCACCAGAACCAGCCGCAGGGACGCACCCCGTGCGCGTGCACGGCACTACGACTGGCCTGATATTTTCGCCAAATGACAGGGCAGCCTCCTGGAGCGCTACCTCCAGGTTCGGGCCCCTATACTATCGGGCGGAAAGTGCCAGTCCGGGGAAACACTACGTACTGTACCCTCTGGATCCATTTCGTCCAGGTTGGGCCCAGGGCGCCAGGGCCGGGTCCAGAGGGAGCGACACCCACTGCCAGTGTGCCGCCATTAGGCAACTTGGAGCAAGTACAATTAAGCCCTGTCACAGCACTATCATATAGAGACAATGCCAGCACCAATAACAAGGCTTCATTGTATAGTGATGGCTACTTGGTCCGCAAGTCTATCACCATCCCCCCTATTAGTCGCCTTGTACGACATGCAGTAGGATGCGTGAGGCATATTCTTTTTTTCCTCCACCATTAGATGAAGGCCCCCTTACCCCCTGGGGGGAAGTAAGGCCCCGAGTAAGGCCAAGGCCATAAACGAGCGACCCCACAGAACCCTCCCTGCCGACCACAATAAAGCCTGGGTGACCGAAGCCACTCCATGGCGGGGGGCTGAGAGGGTGCGTAAACGCCCGGGAAACCAAAGCCCCACCCAGGGCCCTGTGCCCCTCAGCAATTATGAAGAGAAAGTTGAGGGGCAAAGGAATAATGTGACGCTTTAGCTTACAATCTTGGTAGATTGGGAGGTCAATCCACGGAAGAGACGCCGTCACTCGAGATCTAGAAAATATATAAGTAAAAGGAACAGTCAGAGTAAGCTATGGGTATGGCAGATATCGCTCAGGTCTCACTCTGATAGACCAGCCCATCACCATAGACAGGTAAGTCGTTGATAAATATAACGAACAGTAGTGGTCCCAACACAGATCCCTGAGGAACCCCACTTGTAATTTCCCTCCACCCCGAGCCTATTCCATTCACCAGCACCCTCTGTCTCCGATCTTTCTGGAAGGCTTCTATCCATTTCACACATTTCTCCCCTATATTATAGCTTCTAACTTTCTCTATTAACCTTTTATGTGGAACCTTATCGAAGGCCTTCATAAAATCACAATATACCATGTCTATTACATCACCATCCTCTAGAATTTGCATCCAATCATCTACCACCTTAATTAGCTGTAGTACCGTCGACCTCCCCGGCAAGAATGCGAACTGTCTCCCACTGAAAAGTTGGTTTGATTTCATATGCTCCATTATTCCTTCTCTAATTACCGTTTCCATTAGTTTACACACAACCCTTGTCAAACTGACTGGTCTATAATTTCCTGGGTCATTTCTCTTTCCCTTCTTAAATTATAGGTTTGACTCCTGTAAGGAGATAAAGAAAACCTAATATTTAGTAGTGGCCCCGTAATCATTGACGAACATGCCTATTACATAAGGCATCCTCTTCAAACACTAATCCGCCGTAGTTTGAATCTACCGCGCAGAGCATTTAAAAACTGAGGAGCCTTCATCATGAGCGCACGCGACCTCACTCATGGCTTCAGTCATTATGAATTGGGTTCTCACTACGAAAAAACTTTGTAAAAAATAAAAATAAAAAGAAAATAAGAATAACTATCCAATAAGCTTTCCATCATATCGTGGATGTACTTGTGTGGATCTTTGACCAGACGCTGATTCAGGCGTCATTCTTCCTTCACTGACATATCAAGTAAACCAAAATCCTTAATACATCAACGAATGGGAAGGGGATGATCGGGAGGGCCCCAGTCGTCACTACTAAATATTAGGTTTTCTTTATCTCCTTACAGGAGTCAAACCTATAATTTATTAGTGGCCCCTCCATCATTGACGAACATGCCTGATTTCTAAGACTGGAGGGGGACATTCGTAATCATATTATAACTCTAGAAAAGCAGATAATCAAACAACCACATAGTATTCTTACTTTTGAAAAAATATATTTAAGCATGGCGCAGCCCATATATATATATATATATACAAAAGGGGTTCAAGCAGGTGCGTGCTTCAAAGAAGCCTGCTTGACAAAAAGGGTAACTCTGGAGATTTCTGTGAACAGATCTGTAGTTACAAAGGCACCCCACTCAACGAGTGGTGACAAAAATAACAAGTTATAAGTTTACATGTGCACATAATAAACCCCATAATATTTGTGGAAATATTTTGCAAAAGATCTCCACTGTTTAATACTAAATTGCTTTCACAGCTAAAACTACTATAACAACCCTGTTGTTTGTACTAACATTGTACTAGCACAATTTCTCGCCCTGAATAGAACAGAGAAATTTTCATATCACATTATCCATAATTTGTATCACAGCTCTTACATTCCGGCGGGGTCTAGGGTGTCCTATGTTACACTGACTGCACCCCCCCCCCCCCCTTTTTTCCTTGAAAGTAAACAAAAGTGACTGAAGGGCCACCTAGACCCTCTGCCTTAAAGCTATACATGGTAAGGAAGGTTTGTCTAGAGCAACTGACAAGTATCTAGTCAAAAACGTATGATTAGACGCCCACAACGGTGTGGACGAAATATCTTCTACTGAAAAGTTCTTCAGGAAACGTAAAGAGGCTGCCCATTTGCGTAAATCGCGGGCCCTACCCACAACGCCGGGATTACTCTCTTTAATGACTTCGACCAGAAGAGAAGCTAATCTCCGTTTCAGTAAGCGTTTACCCGTACTCGCTACCCACAAAGCACCTTGGGGGTTTAGAGGAGCTACTCTCAAATATTTGGTTAGAGCTTGCACTGGACATAGATTATGGTGCACCTTTCCCCTCTTTAATGCCGGCACAGTGAACTCTGAAAACATGTGTGCACTGTGCTCATTCTTGGCTACAAATCCCGGGGAAGGTGCAATGTGAATACATTCATTAAGTCTACCAAACCTAAGGCAATTAGGTGTGTTGCTCATCGCCGCCAGCTCAGACACTCTGTTCCCGGTGGCCAAAGCCAAAAGGAATACAGCCTTTTTTAAGAGTAATGCAAAATCTGCAGTATTTTGGTACAGACGAGAGTGAAGTAAAGACAATGCCTTGTCCAGAGACCAAGTAGGCATGAGCTGACGGGGAGCTGGGCGGAGTTTAAAACATGCTCTCATAAAATCTGTTTCCTCTGCTACCGGTATGGAGAGACCTGTAAGGTCGAAAAAGGGCACTCTAATTGCAGTTAAGTGATTTTTTAACGTTACCACAGATAAACGTTTCTGCTCAAACAGATAATTCAAATAATTAAAAACTAATGCCACTGAGGGCACAGTCTGTTCTGTTCTAATGATCCAAGAAGTAAAGGCTTGCCAATGTGATTGATACTGTCGTTTTGTAGACTGAGTATATTGATTGATTAATTTATTGGTCACATCTCTACAATATGGTGCTAGCCACTTGGCCTCTTGAATGTCCATAATGCAAAAGTCAGCGAGGTCGCTAGGTTGCCAATCGTGTCTAAGTGGAAATACTCGACCGGGAGCGACACCGGGTGCGAGCACCACGTCTTTAATTGCTGGTACCATAACTGCGCCGGCCACAGGGGCGCGATTAGCAAGACTAAGCCTCGATAATCTTGTAGTTTGTTCACTACATGGCACATGAGTGACGCGTCTGGCGGCGGAAACAGATAGATGGAGCTCCATCTGTTCCAGTCTGTCACTAGGGCGTCTGGCCCCCCTGCCGGCGTTATCGTCCGGCGGGTGAGGTAGAGAGGGATTTTGTGAGTCTCCTCGGACGCAAACAGATCCACTTGTGGATAATAATAATAATAATAATAAGCATTACTTATTTCTCATAAGCGCCAATTTTTCCGAAGAATTCACTAGCGCTCGAAAGGAGAAAGAAAAAAGAACAAAAATCAATGCATCAAAAGAAGGCTCATATACAACACACATTTAACAATCACCAGCAGTGGCAAAATAGCCTAAACTCTATAGCCATCTGTCATGACACCTCTCTCAAGATCATAGCTTCTCTCAAAGAGAAAAGTCTTAAGTTGTCTCTTGAAGCATTCAACAGAACTCAGTTGTCTCATGGACAGCGGCAACCTGTTATACAACCTCGGAGCCATGTAGGAGAATGACCTCTCAAAGAAAGAAGACTGCTGGAAAGCCCTTGGTTCATCAAGACGAAAAGGGTCATTGTCATGACGCACAACTACACCATGGTGTGCCGGTGGGCGCCTGAGCAGCTCCGCAAGGTACCTAGGCTCACCAAATTTGAGAACCTTAAAAGTCACCAAACACAACTTAAATTCTATTCTTGCTCTTACTGGCAGCCAGTGCAGTTCTATGTGAAGAGATGTAGTAGGAGTTCTAGGTGGAACACCAAAAATTAGTCTTGCGGCCCTGTTAAGAACAGACTGAACTTTCTTCAAAATATAATTTGGAAGACCCACCAACAGGGCATTGCAATAATCAACACGAGAGAAGACCAATGAGTGAACCAACGTCAGGAGGCAACGTCTGGTTATAAACGGCTTCACCAAATAGAGATTTCTGATGTGCAAGTAACAACTTTTAACTATCTGGTTTACATGCTCTTTGAAATCTAATCGGGAGTTCACATATACACCCAGATTTCGAACAGAGTTGGCCGGTCGCAGCTGAGATCCACCCACATTGATGGAGAGGGCACCTACCATATCATCAGCTCTTCTATTTCCTCGGATGATGAGAATATCAGTTTTACCATCATTTAGTTTAAGTTTTCTCGCTCTCATCCACTTCTTGATATCAGACATCAACAATTCCATCTTACTCCGTATATCAACTATATTTGTGATTCTCACATAAATCTGGGTGTCATCTGCATAAAAGTGAAAGGTGACATTATGTGCACGAAGCAGAAGAGACAAACTGCTAATATAAATTATAAATAGGATAGGACCCAAAACTGATCCCTGCGGAACACCATACTGCAGGGGTGTCGAGTCCGAGACCACTTGATTTACCATCACACTCTGGGATCTACCTGACAAGTACGACCCAAGAAGCAAGAGAGCGGAGTCACGCACACCACAATCATAAAGATCACTCAATAACAACTCGTGATCCACTGTGTCAAAAGCCGCAGAGAGATCAAGCAAGACCAATAGTGAGGCCACACCATTGCAAATGTTCTCAACTAGATCATTATGTACTCTAATCAATGCTGTTTCAGTTGAATGATGCTGTCGGTAAGCAGACTGAAAAATTGGGATAGTTTCATTCTGCTGAAGTAGTGGTTGTAATTGGTCAAGTATTGCACGCTCTAATATCTTTGATATGAAGGACAGGTTGGAGACAGGACGATAGTTCAACATGTTCTCAACATCAAGTCCAGGTTTCTTTAGAGTAGGTCGGAGTAGTGCATGCTTTTCAGAATGTGGGAAGCTACCTTCAGAGAAGCACTTATTAATTATTTTGGAAATAAACTCAACTGTGTGATCATAGACTCTTGGTAGCTTGGAAACATTTATGGGATCCAACGGGCAAAATGTTTTATTGAGGTTTCTTATGTAGGACGAGATCATGTCCACCTCTACTGAGTGAAAGGATGAGAGGACATTATTAGGAATGTGTCGGGGTTGGAGTACAACTGAAAGTTCTTCACCAACAGAAGCATCATCCAATTCCTGTCTTATGCGAGTTATCTTGCCAGCAAAAAATGCCACAAAGTTGGCAGCCAACTCGGCATCAGGTACAGAAGGTCTTAAGCTGACTCTTGTTTTTCCAAGTAAACTGTTTACAATTGAAGCCAACCTCCTCTGGTCGTTACCACACGAGTCAACTTTTCCCTGATAATACACTTTCTTTTCATCTTTGATTTTGTAGACCACAGCTCTTCTGGCTGACAGGTATTGCAACCATGTAGAGTCTGTTTTATTTTTCCGCCATTCACGTTCAGCTCTTCTACGCGCTCTTCTAAGAAATTTAACTCGAGTGCTATACCAGGGCGAATCATCTCGTACTATGATTTTCTTCTCTACTTCTGGACAGTGATGATCGAACACTAATTTAAGTGCATTTCCATGTACCTCCACCAGCTCATCTGAAGTAAGGTTGGAAGTATCAATACTTCCCAAGTACTGTTTTACTTCACTGCTAGCCAAATTTAGGTCTGCATTTTTATAATTTCTAAATCTGATTACTTTTTCATGTGTGAGTGGCTTAGGGAAATCAAAGCTGAAAGTAATCAAAGCATGATCAGAGGTATTAGGGTCAGCATTCTCAACATCAACATCCAGAACACCACCACAACCCACAGAAGAGAAAACCAAGTCAAGGGTGTGTCCTAAGATATGAGTTGGGTGGGACACATGGTTTACAAAATTGTTTTGATCAGTCAACTCAAGGAACTCAGGAGAGAATGGCTTCAGATGAGGGCTGTCAACCCAGTAATTAAAATCTCCACACATCAAAAGTCTTCCAGTTTTAGCAGAAAATTCCTCGAGAAACTGCCCAAACTCTTCCATAAAACCCCTATCTGTGCCACGATGGCCAGGCCTATAGACAACTGCCATTCTTAGAATTTGTTGATGGAGTTTTATTTCCACTTCCAACAGTTCATAATAAAGAGGGGCTGGGTTATGGGTTATTTGCAAGATATTCACCAGAGATGTGGAGTAGACAACTGCCACTCCACCACCCGGATGATCTCCCCTAGGCCTAGGAACATTTATTATGGAATGGGTTTTAGGCAATGCCGCCTGGATAATATTCAGATCAGACTCGAACAACCAGGTCTCAGTGAGACATAATACATCAAGGTTACGTTCATCCAAGATCTCGCAAATATGATCCATTTTGTTACGCAAGGAACGAACATTCAACAGACCCAGTTTCAACCGGCTCCGGCTGGTGGATGGTAGAGCTCTGCAATCATTAGGTTGAAAATGGGTTGCTTGAGCTCCCATTCTACTGTCGTGCTCTGTCTCCGGGACAGAGCGTCTGCCCAGACGTTTGCTACGCCTGGGAGATAAGATGCGTGAAGATAAATGTCTAGCCTGTTGGCTAGAGTAAAAATCTCTTCCGACACGTTTAGCAACTTCCGTGATCTCGTTGACCCCTGTTTCTGAATACAGTGAACTGCATTCAGATTGTCCATTCTGAAGGCCACCGACTTGCTCCGTAAAGTAGAGCCGTGAGCCTGAAGGAAATACAAGAGGACTAGTAATTCTTTGACATTGATGTGGGAGATTTCTAAGTGGGACCAAAAACCCCTGACCCTGGTGCCCCTGGTTTGACTGAAATCCCCAACCTATTGTGCCTGACGCATCCGTGTCTACCCATACCGTTGGCGGAGGAGAGGTCCATGACATTACTGAGTGCAACATTTCCCTCTTCGCCCAGACCGCTAGTAAGGTGTGGATTAATTTTGGGATGGGCCATAATTGTCCCGCCAGTAAGAGTGGGAA
This sequence comes from Paralithodes platypus, assembly GCA_032716605.1. Taxonomy (NCBI): domain Eukaryota; kingdom Metazoa; phylum Arthropoda; class Malacostraca; order Decapoda; family Lithodidae; genus Paralithodes; species Paralithodes platypus. The sequence continues at coordinate 53,465,184 of CM064503.1, read as the reverse complement.
ATATTTGTTGCCCTCCAATATTAAACGTTTTACTTTCAACCGGCCCAACATTACAGTTAGTTAAATCCAGTTGAGAGAGCCGACCAGAGACTCCCAGATCCTCCGTGTCGTAGTCAGACTGTGAAGAAACATGAAAGTTTCCTGCGAAACCTGTTTCGATTGTCCACACTCTGACTCAGAGTGAGAGCAGCTGTGTCCCAAACCAGCCCTATCCACTGAACTACTCGTGAGGGAACAAGGTTTGACTTTACCAGATTTACCTTGAACCCTAGAGTTTTGACATGATTTAAAATTATGTTGACATGTTTGATGCATAATTGCTCTGTCTCTGCCACCACCAGCCAGTCGTCTAGGTACCACAAAACTCTGATTCCTTGCTTTAACAACGGCATCAGGGCTTGCCGGACTAATTTCGTGAATAATCGAGGTGCCAGGTTCAAACCGAATGGCATCCTCTGAAAAACAAAATTTTGATGCCTGATCCGTAAGGCCAGAAACCTTTGAAATCTTTTGTTTACCGATACGTGCCAATAAGCGTCTGTCAGGTCTAGGGAACACATCCAACCTCCCGGCGGAAGTGTTAGCCTGATTTGGTGTACTGTTAACATTCGGAATGACTCGTTGTGAATGTGAAGGTTCAGATACGACAGGTCTACGACCGGTCTCATCTGAACACTGTCCCTTTTGGGAACCAAAAATAGCTTGGACGTGAATACTGGGTAATTTGGGGGGACCGGGATGATGACATTCTTGGCAATCATTTCCTGGACCAGTGACTCCACCTCTAAAGAAACTAGATTCGCCGTTGTCGGCTGACGTAAGCGAGGTTGCCGGAGCCACTGCCAAGTAATGCCTTTGCGTGCCAACATCCGCGCCCAAGTGTTTAACGGCCACGCTTGGTGACATGTTCGGAACGACCCAGTTAGCAGACAAGGGTTCGCCGGCTGTACTACCTTCGGATCCACCGGCCTTAAGACTGGCACCGGGAGTGAGAGAGACTTCAGTTTTTTTATGGTGGTGGAGTTGGTGGTGGTGGACGCTTCGCCGGCTGGCCGGCGTTGGCAGAAGATGGGCCCTGTCCTGGCTTATTATAGCCGCGTCCTCTCTGACCTGAAACCTACCCTGTCTATGCCTGTACTGACCTTGAGGGGAGGAGGACTTAGGTGGAAGAAAGGGCTTAGATCCCCCCGGCTGAGCCTTAGCAAACTGGCCTGGGTTTGGGGAAGTTAAAGGCAGGTTTCTTAGAAGGGGTGGGACTATGTTTAAAGGCCTGAGCCATATTAAAAACTGTTCGCCATACTTCAGGGGACATTAAAGAGGGAGTGAGCACTGGTGACATGACCACCTGATTCGCAATGTGATCAGGCAGCTTTCGGACCAAGGACATTCTGAGATCTAGTCTCGCTCGTACCGCCTCAAGCAAGGCGGTGCGTATGTCACCCAATGATTGGATTGACGACTGAAGAAGCAGTCGCCGGGACAATTCAACCGATCGTCTGGCATCCGCGTCTGCGATTGCCTGAGTGGACCGGAGCAATGACTTTGCTACCTGTTGTGACACTATGTATTGAGAGAACAGGCGAAAAGCTTTCCCCCGTAGCCTAAATTCTCGGTCTAGTTGAGTTGGGGTAGGGGTAGTGAAAGGGTCTTTTAGTTCACAAAGATTAATTTTAGGGGCAGCTAAGAAAGCAAACAAAGCTGAAGGGACTCCGCCGGCAGAACACACTGGCATGGAGAACCAAGAATGAGTATCTTGAGGGATCTGGTGGGAAGTTTTGGAAGTAAATGTGGTCGCAAAGTTTTGAGCCTCTGTGTCCCATTCCACCCAAGGTCCTGGACCCAACTGCCCCACCTTCAAGACTGGATTAGCTGCTGCGTCTGTGACGGTTTGCAAATCGAGTTCTGGAGTGAGAGCTGACAGTGTCTTAATGTCATTAAACCCATCATGCTTAGACCAGTCAGAAAACAATTTTGAAGCTGAGGCAGAGGGTAAAGCAGGCTTAGCAGTATAAACAAAATAGTCCTGGTGATAATAACTAGGTATAGCCTTGATATTGACATCTAGTACATTCCCCAAAGTATCCAAGGCCCTTAATTTCTTAGATTTATTGCCCTGGATGACCCACTCATGCGGCACTGGGAGTTCCCCTGACAAGGTAGGTTGGGCGAGCTCTGGTTTAGTGGGGGTCAAAAGGACCCATGACTCGTCTGGTCCGTAAAGCAAGGGCATAGCTACCTTTCTGAGAGGCGCTCTGTCTAAAGGGGGCGGATTGACATCCGTTATAACCCTTACATTCGAAGTGGTCAATGCCGCCGTAGCAGGCCTAGTAACCACCGATGGTGACATAGAGGGAGGGTGAGGGATCTGAGTCAAAGCAATAGAAGTCATCAGAGGCCGTACCGTAGAGCTTGTCGTGGGAGCTCCCAAGTTCACTGTGGGAGTTTCCTGCTGTTGGCCAAAAAATTTAGATAAAGCATTAACTAGTAGCCCATCAATTTCCTGTGCTGTGACAAATTGATTTGATGATGTACTCACTGGTGAATCATTAAGATCTTGTGCGGCATCTAAGCCTGAACCTGACTCTTGCCCTTCCATATCCGATATAATTGAAACCTCATCTTTATCATCCTGTTCCTCCTGAGAATATCCCGCCGAAGCTGGGGTACCATCTTGTTGCCAAGATAAGTCAGGAATAGAGGATGGGATCGCCGCGTCCCGGTGGACGTCAGCCACTGTGTGAATAGTTTGAGCCGGAAGTGGGTGATCAGGCCCCGGTCGAGAATATCGCCAAACACCTAGGCCTTGGCCTACACTCCCTTGGGAGTCCGAAACACTCTCAACCACTGAGCTCCCTGAACTCTCCAAATCCAGGGTTAAAATGTTAATGGGTAAATTATCTTTAGGTACAGGCATTACACTGGACCCCTGAGACCGAACACAAACTCTGTCTGGGGTAGAGGTATGACGAGAAGTACTAGAAACTGGCGAATGTCGGGAGGCCTTTCTATCATGGGAATCCTTTTTCGAAGATTTATGGCTGCGGTGTGACCGTGAACTACTCTTTGATTTGGAGGATTTATCGCCGTGACCACTGGTGGAACTTTCCGTCTTACTCTTCTTACTCGATGGTGAAGAGGCAAGACTGGGTGGCTGGTGTCTGAGAGGTGACCTAGACCGAGATCTCTCCCGAGACGAGGAGGCTGCCGCCGGGGGTGTAGGCTCACGTTGACGTTTCGAAGTAGCAGGGGCAGGAGATGACACAGAACCCTGTCCAGTCTCCGCCGGCTTACGAATAGTTAGTTACTCGAGAGGAACGTTTAGGGGGAGGGTGCTCAAGAAGAAGCCTATCCCAAAGAGGGACATTATCACATTGAAGTGACTTATGAGCCACAATCGTTGTATAAGCTGCCATTTGTTGCCTAACTTCTCGTAAAGCGACCGCTGCGGTCTTATCATTATCTTGGAGTACTTTGACACTTAGTTGGGAGCAAAAGGAACAGTTGCGCATCACCCACAGACCCCTTGAACGGTCTAGACATTTAACACACTTGATACAAACAGTGTGCGCAAAAAGAGGGATACCGGCACAGGTTGGAGTAATGCATAAAGCAAAAACTGGGGCAAAGGTAGCCATGACAGAGACTGGTGGGAAAACTACTGCAGGTTCTGTATTGGTCCGCCGGAGCCCAGCCCTGGAAAAAAAAAAAATTTCCAGGAATTAATGCTCATAAGGTTAACCCAACATGTTCGCACACAAGTGTTAATAACCCGCCGGATGACGAGACGTAATGTCACAATGATCACAGCTCGTTACGCGGCGGGGTTCTATAAAGATTTCCGAATATCTAGACATGTCTTAAGAAAGTTAAGAATACCCTCTGACATAATATAAAAGACCAATATGGCGTTTAAAAACATAGTCTTTCTGGTGGTGACTGTTTCAAGATTCAATTATGGAAAACAACCCCCCACAAAGATGCCGGCCCCTGAATTATCTAGCATATTAACACTGGGCAGGCTGATACGAGATCTGACTTCTAACGAATTGTCACATAGATCGCCGTATGTTGAAGGCGGCGATACATTAACGTATCTCTCAAGTAATTGGTTAACTAACTTGAATTGTAAATTCCGTATGTCCTCCTCCCAGGAGCACCCGCCGGGTGTGAAAAACTTATGAAAAAAAATGTTAACCCTAATTGAGCCTTCGATCGCCGTATGTGTGAGGGCGGCGACACATATAGTATCACTAAAATGGACCGGTTAACTAAACTGAATTACCAATTCGTTCATCCCACCCTACCAAGGTGCACCCGCCGGGTGAGATCTGATGTTTTAAACGTTAACCCCATAAGTTCCTATCCCTACTTCTTTGTAAGAGATCGCCGGGGAGGAAAGCCCACAACAACAGCTAGGTTTTTTCCTTTCGTTTGTAAAACCGGTTAGAAAAACTTCATAACATATGTCCGCATGAACAATGTTAGATGGGTACAGCCATTCCGCCGGGAATCATAGGGAGCCTGAAACAGGCACCACCACAGAGACGCAGTCCTGGAGAGCCAAAGACACCTACTCGCCGGGGACACAAGCCTGTTTTTTTAAACCACGCATGGCCAAAACACGGCTCTCGGCCGGGGTTTTCATGGTGTAACCGAGAAAAACCCGCCGGAAAGTAACCCACCCCGTTCAGAAACCATCTGAACGCACATAGGACCCGAGAGATAGCCAAAGCACATCTAACCTAGGGTCCACAAATATAATCCGTGGAATTAGCCAATACACAACTAATCCAGGAAGCATACATAGTCCGTGGAATTAGCCAATACACAACTAAACCAGGATACACATGACACAGTAGTACATATTTATAAATTAAATCAAAAACACTTGTACATGTGGCAAAGCTACGAGCGGCTGGCTAGGCCTAGGCAGACGGCACAAAAAATTTTGAAATATAAACAAAAGCACTAGAAATATCACAACAGGAACCACCGCCAACACACCACTGTAGCAAATACTTCCGGCAAAGGGAAGACTGACTCGGGACCCAGAAAAAACTTCACTAAGTGAAGAAAAATACGCTGGGAACGTCAGCAAAGCAACGCTACCTCATTAGAAAGATAAAAGGCAGCAAAAATAACGCGTAATGAAAGCCGCCTGCATCACAAGCTAACTAACTGTGAAAAAGTTCACATGTCCACAACAGGACCACGAGGGTACATCCGAAATAGATGCCCCAAACACACGACCCAAAATACACTGCACTGCGGGCAACCAGCCCAGGACACTCCTGCTACGCATATCCTAACCTTACTCGATACATCCCGGAGTAAACAAATGAGAAAAAACTCACTAGGGACGCAGCAAATGCGGAACCAGCGGAGCGTGGGGAGACACGTCCGGGCGGGGCGAGCGCAGAGCAGAGAAGGAAGAATGACGCCTGAATCAGCGTCTGGTCAAAGATCCACACAAGTACATCCACGATATGATGGAAAGCTTATTGGATAGTTATTCTTATTTTCTTTTTATTTTTATTTTTTACGAAGTTTTTTCGTAGTGAGAATCCAATTCATAATGACTGAAGCCATGAGTGAGGTCGCGTGCGCTCATGATGAAGGCTCCCCAGTTTTTAAATGCTCTGCGCGGTAGATTTTACGGCAGATTAGTGTTTGAAGAGGATGCCTTATGTAATAGGCATGTTCGTCAATGATGGAGGGGCCACTAATAAATATAGCTGTTATGTTCGGCTCTCTCCAGTCCATCGGGATTTGTCCTGTATTAAACGATACCTCAAATAACATTTTCAATGGCTCTACTAACATCTCACCTCCTTCCTTTATGATTCTTGGGTGTATCCCATCCGGTCCCGGGGACTTACTTCTGTTAATTTTTTCTATAGCCCTTCCTATTCTAGCATGGGAAAACTCTATTAGTTCTAGTGCAGGTGCCAGTTTGATGGGAATATTTGGCACTGCATCATCCGACTCTACTGTTAGTACCCCCCCAAAGTATTTCCCCAGCACCTCTGCTTTCTCCTTATCCGTCTCCGCTCTACTCCCATCATCCAACCCCCCTACCAGTCATCGTACGCTCCTATACCCCTAACTCGGGCCTTTTGCCGATATCACTCGATCTTTGCACCTTCATAGATAAGCAATAAAAGCATGCAAAAGTGTCAAACTCAATGGGAAAAGGGAGAAATTACTGTTGTCGTTATCCAGGCGTGGACCCGACATTGCTACGTTGCCTGGCAAAGTTGTTATGGTGTTGTGAAGATGGCGAGTTGACGCGGAACATTCAGGCCATGTTCGGACGCGTCGCCGCGGCCCCGGCTGGTACGCACTAAGTCACTCGTCGCACCAGTGGCAATTTGGCGGAGAGGCGATTTGATGGTTTTATAGTTATTATCTATTACTATAATATTATTGCTTGGTATGCATTATTGCATATCAGTTTGTATTTGTGGCATTTATGGGTGTACGGTACACGATTTTAGGTGTCACTTGCACTTACAGGTATGGTATTATTAACTATTATCATAGTATTACTTGTTATTCATTCTTATGTGTCATTTTCACCTCTTGCTCAGTCTGCATATAGGAAATACCAGTCAACTGAGACCTCTTTATGTAAGATTCAGAATGACTTGGTGGAGAACACATGCAATGGGAAGGCGTCTCTCTTGGTTTTGTTGGACCTTTCTGCGGCCTTTGATACAGTGGACCATGACCTGCTGTTAAAAGATCTGCACTCTTACGGTGTTCGTGAAAGAGCACTCTTGCTCCTCAAATCATATTTATCAGATAGATTTCAGCGTGTGGTGATTGGCCATACCATCTCTGACCAAGCCCCCCTGTTGTTTGAAGTTCCTCAGGGATCGGTTCTGGGACCGATCCTCTTTATAGTTGTTGTTGTTGTTGTTGTTGTTGTTGTTGTTCCCTAAGCTGCCTGGCCGAACAGCCCCGAGTCCCTGAGAAAGGCCATGGCCACGATCGGGCTTTCCCACAGAGCTCTCATTGAGTGTAGATTGTGTTGTTGGCGTAAGTGGTTGTGTGAAATGCAGTCTTCTATAATGTGTTTAATGGTATGGAGTGCTGTGTTACATCCCGGGCAGGTGTCGACAACGGAGTCATCCAGTCTCTTCTGATAGCTCAGGAGAGCTGGATGGTGTCCGCATCTCAGCCTGGCCAGGTGGACTCTGTCCTCGCGAGGAAGGGAGGATTCGGAAGGATGGATTTCGGGAGGTCGTGCATGCAGCTGCGTGTTGTCTGTGAGTGAGTGGATGGATCGGTGAGAGATATGAGTATGGATGTGCTTCTGGAAGTTGGTTCGGGGTGGGCAGGGAGGGAGAGAGGACAATAATTGTGTGTGATACCGTGTGCTGGGTGTTGTTTTGATATTTCTTGGTGTCTGTGGGTGTGTTGCCATGTAGTTTAGTGGGTGGTCTTGGTTCGTGGAGGCTGCTGCCAGGAATTGAGTGCCTCTCATGTCCAGATGGTCTTTGACTTTGAGGATTTTGGTTTCTTGATGTAGGTGATCTGTGGGTGCAGTAGCTGTGCAGCCTGTAATGATCTTCAGGGCTTTGTTTTGAATAGTCTGTAAGGTCTTATGATGTGTTTCAGCTAGGTTAGAAGCCCAGGCTGGGCTTGCGTATTCCATCACTGATCTTATGTATTGTTTATATACTGTGGTGGTAGTTTCTTTGTTGTGTCCAAATGTTGTGTGAGCAAGTGACCTGAGGGCGTTAAGTCTGGGTGTCAGTTTCTTTTTAATGTTTGTGGTGTGCTGTTTGAATGTCATATGAGTATCATATGTTACTCCTAGGATTTTGGGTGTGTGTGTATGTGTTAGGGGTGTGTTGTTTATGGTGAGTTGAGGGATGTATTCGTGTTCTCCTGTCCAACTTGTGAGCAGGGTTGCGGTGGATTTGGCTGGGGCTAGATTAAGTCTGTTTGTAGTGCACCAGCCATGTAGTGTGTTGAGATAGGGTTGAAGGAGATCTGTTGCTCTTTTTGGGTCATGGTGTGTGCATGTGAGTGTTATGTCATCTGCATAGGAGGCTAAGTTTATTTGGGGCGTATTGGGTGTAGTTATATCGTGCATGTACAGATTGAAGAGTGCGGGCGATAGGACGGATCCTTGTGGGACTCCGTTTGGAAAGTTTCTGATTTTAGATGACTGACCGGCAAAAGATACGTGTGCACATCTGCCTGCTAGGAAGTTGGCCAGCCACCGTTTTGTGTTGTTGTGCAGGTTTGTGTTGTAGATTTTGTTTGTTAGGTTGTGGCGGGGGATGGCATCGAAGGCTTTACTAATGTCGAGTGTGGCTAATAGTGATCTGTGTGGTGGTCTAGCTGAATTGATGCCGTTGAAAGCTCTTTGTGTAAGGTCTGTGAGAAGAGTGTTTGTGGAGTGCAGTGGCCTAAAGCCATGTTGTGTTGGAGCTAGGGGTAGGTCAGGTGTAATTAGTTGTAATAATAGGTGTTCCATGACTTTGGAGGGGGAGCAAAGGAGTGTGATGGGGCGGTGCGAGGAGGGTAGCGTGGGGTCTTTGTTGGGTTTGGGGAATGTGATGATGATACCATGCTTCCAAATGTCTGGTATTGTGTTGTGTGAATAGCTGTAGTTTGATATGTTAGTGAGTGCTTGTATGCCTTGTGGTCCCAGGTGTCTGAGGTGTATGTTGCTTATGTTGTCTAGGCCACAGGCGGGTGAGTGCTTGAGATTGTTGATGATATGCTTTGTCTGGTGATTGGTGAAGGGTGTATAGTCAGGGTCTGTGGGGAATTGTCTCTTACGTCGGATGATACGTCGGTCGTCTTTGTGAGGTTTTAGGTGGCTGACATGTGAAAAGTGATTGATGAGAGTGTTTGCTTGTTGTTTACATGAAGGAGTAGAGTCTGTTGTTGTGATTGCAGCATGTGATTGTGTTGTGTTGCTGTTGGAAAGTGTGATGCTGTTTAGTGTTTTGTATAGTTTTTTGGGGTTTGTTTTGTGATCAAGTGTTTGTAGGAAGTTATTCCAATTTAGTTTTTGTTGTTCTTGTATTTTGTTGTTAGTTTGGGTGTTGAGTGCTTGAATTTGTTGTGTGATGTCTTGTGTGTGGGGTGCTGGGGAGTGTTTCAGTATAGTTGTTGTTGTTGTTGTTGTTGTTCCCCAGACTACCTGGCCGAACAGCCCCAAGACCCCGAGCAAGGCCAAGGCCATAACCGAGCGCCCCCACAGAACCCTCCCTGCCTACCACAATAAAGCCTGGGTGACCGAAGCCACACCATGGCGGGGAGCTGAGAAGGGTGCGGAAACTCCCGGGAAACCAATGCCCCACCCAGGGCCCTGTGCCCCTCAGCAATTATGAAGAGAAAGTTGAGGGGCAAAGGAAAAATGTGACGCTTTGGCTTCCAATCTTGGTAGATTGAGAGGTCAATCCACGGAAGAGACGCCGTCACACGAGATCTAGAAAATATATATGTAAACGGAACAGTCAGAGTAAGCTATGGGTATGGTAGAGATCGCTCAGTTCTCACTCTGATAGACCAGCCCATCACCAACCTCTTTATAGTTTACACTAGCAGCTTGGCATCCTTGCTAGATGCTCATGGTGTTGCCTATCACTTTTACGCTGATGACACTCAGTTGTATGTGAAGATAGAAAACATTAATGATACTAAGAACAAAATGGAATCTTTATTGTCTGACATTAAGATCTGGATGGCAAAGCAGAAACTCAAACTGAATGAGAACAAAATGGAGATCATTATCATTCATGGAAATAGAAGGGGAAATGATGCTGAAAATGCAGTGACTCTGGATATAGGAGGTTCTCAATTTCACCCAGTAAGCTCAGTGCAAAACCTTGGAGTATACTTTAACTCTAAATTGAACTATGAGAATCACATCAATCAGGTCATCAAAATTTGTAATCTCCAAATCGGAAACTTGTATTCAGTTAGACAGTTTCTTAACAAGCGCTGTCTTCTAACATTGGTTCACTCAATTGTCCTATCACGTGTGGACTATTGTAATGCCTTATTGGTTGGCCTTCCTAATTACTTGCTACAAAAAGTTCAGTCCATACTAAATAGAACAGCGAGGCTCATATTTGATCTACCTCCAAGAACCCCCACTTCTTCATATTTGATAGAGCTGCACTGGTTGCCAGTTAAAGCTAGGATAGAGCTTAAGTTGTGTCTTATGACTTTTAAGGCACTTATGTTTGGCAAACCTAAGTATCTTACTGACCTCTTGAGACGCCCTTTGGCACGTTCTGGTGCGATCCTGAGAAGCAGTGATGATGTGCTGCGTCTTGATGAACCAGTAGCTATCCAGCAGTCCTCTTTCTCTGATCGGTCCTTTTCTTTAGTGGCTCCTAGGTTATATAATGAATTGCCTTTATCAATTAGACAGCTGAACTCCATAGACTCTTTCAAAAAACAGTTGAAAACCTTTCTCTTCTGTAGTTGTGATCTTGCAAGTGGCACAGTGAAAGGTCGTTACAGACTCTAACTGCTGCCATGTTAAACAGTTGTTGTTGCTTGAACTACAGGATATTCGGGTGGATAAACTTTATACAGCCTAAATCTTCAAAAAGGGGTACAAGCAGGAGCGTGCTTCAAAGAAGCCTGCTTGAAAAAGGGTTAACTCTAAGACTCTGTGCACAGATCTGCTAGTTAAGAAGGCACCCCACTTAAAGTAAGTGGTGAAAACTAAAAACTTATAAGTTTACATGTGCACATATAAACCCCATTAACTAGTGGATATATTCCTAAAAATATAACCAAACATAAATGAATTCTTGTACATTCGTAGAAGTACTGAACTCGTGTACTTATGCAGAAGTAGGTACTTCAAAAGTAAAAGTCGTAGTTGCAACTACCGAGATTTCTCAAAAATCTATTGCTTCACAGCCAAGGCTACTTACAACAAGAATTGTTGTAACACTACTATTGGCCTTTAGCACAATTTCCTGCAATGAATACTACAGAGAAATTTTATAATACAATGCCTACAACCAGTATCACAGCTCGTATGTTCCGAACACATACACCGGAGGGGTCTAGGGTGTCCTATGTCACACTGACTGCACCCTCCCCCCCCCCCCCCCTTTTTCTTGAAATTAAACAAAACGTGACTAAAAGGGCCACCTAGACCCTCTGCCATAAAGCTATACATGGCAAGGAAGGTTTGTCCAGAGCTACTGAAAGGTATCGAGGCAAAAAACTCCTGATTAGAGGCCCACAACTGTGTGGACGTAATAACTTCCACCGAAAGATTATTAAGGAAACGTAAAGGGGCTGTCCCCTTGCGTAAATCGTGGGTCTTACCTACAACGCCGGGATTCTTCTCTTTAAAGTCCTCGACCAAGAGAGAAGCCAGTGTACGCTCCATCAAGCGTTCAACCGGACTTGCGACCCATAAAGCACCCTGGTGATTTAGAGGTGCCACTCTCAAAGATTTGGTTAGAGCTTGCACTGGGCAAAAAAGATGGTGCACCTTTCCCCTGTTTAACGCCGGCACCGTGAACTCTGAAAACACGTGTTCACTGTGCTCAATCTCGGCTATGAATCCTAGGGAAGGTGCAATGTGAATACACGCATGAAGCCTATCAAACCTGAGGCAATTAGGTGCGTTGCTCATCGCCGCCAGCTCAGATACTCTGTTCCCGGTAGCCAAAGCCATAAGGAATACTGCCCTTTTGTAAAATCTGAAGTCTTTGGTACATACGGGAACGAGAATAACGACGATGCTTCGTCCAGAGACCATGTAGGCCTGAGCCGACGGGGAGGTGGGCGGAGTTTAAAACCTGCCCACATAAATCACTTTCAGATAAATGTTTCTGCATGAACAGATAAATTAAACAATAAACAACCAACGCCACCGAGGGCACAGTTTGTGTTGTTCTAAGAATCCGAGACGTAAAAGCTTGCCAATGCGATTGAAACTGTCGCTTTGTAGACTAGGTATATTGATTCGCGAATATCTTGGTCACGTCGCTACCACATGGTGCTAGCCACTTGGCCTCCTGAATGTCCAAAATGAACAAGTCCGCGAGGTATCTAGGTTGCCAATTGTGTTCTAAGTGGAACAACCCGACCAGGAGTGACACTGGGTGCGGGCACCACGTGTTCAAATGCTGGTACCACACTGCGCCGGCCACAGGGGCGCGATTAGCGAGACTACGCCTCGCTAATCCTGTAGTTTGTTGACTATGTGGCACATTAGAGACGCGTCTGGCGGCGGAAAATAGATAAATGGAAATCAACCTGTTCTCGTCCGTCATCAGAGCGTCAGGTCTGCCCGCCGGCGTTATCGTCCGGCGGGTGAGGTACGACTGTGAGTATCGCCATACACCTTGGTTGTGGCTGTCCCTTGCTTGCGAGCTCGGTATATTCCCTGAATGGGAGCCCTCGTCCGAGTCCCGTAAAGGTTTATGATTATTAAAAGCTCCCATAGCTCATTAACACATTGAAAGCAGAGCTGGTGAGCAAAATCATAAAGTATAATAATAATAATAATAATAATAATAATAAGCATGTTACTTATTTCTCATAAGCGCCAATTTTTCCGAAGAATTCACTAGCGCTCGAAAAGAGAAAGAAAAAAGAACAAAAATCAATGCATCAAAAGAAGGCTCATATACAACACACATTTAACAATCACTAGCAGTGGCAAAATAGCCTAAACTCTATAGCCATCTGTCATGACACCTCTCTCAAGATCATAGCTTCTCTCAAAGAGAAAAGTCTTAAGTTGTCTCTTGAAGCATTCAACAGAACTCAGTTGTCTCATGGACAGCGGCAACCTGTTATACAACCTCGGAGCCATGTAGGAGAATGACCTCTCAAAGAAAGAAGACTGCTGGAAAGCCCTTGGTTCATCAAGACGAAAAGGGTCATTGTCATGACGCACAACTACACCATGGTGTGCCGGTGGGTGCCTGAGCAGCTCCGCAAGGTACCTAGGCTCACCAAATTTGAGAACCTTAAAAGTCACCAAACACAACTTAAATTCTATTCTTGCTCTTACTGGCAGCCAGTGCAGTTCTATGTGAAGAGATGTAGTAGGAGTTCTAGGTGGAACACCAAAAATTAGTCTTGCGGCCCTGTTAAGAACAGACTGAACTTTCTTCAAAATATAATTTGGAAGACCCACCAACAGGGCATTGCAATAATCAACACGAGAGAAGACCAATGAGTGAACCAACGTCAGGAGGCAACGTCTGGTTATAAACGGCTTCACCAAATAGAGATTTCTGATGTGCAAGTAACAACTTTTAACTACCTGGTTTACATGCTCTTTGAAATCTAATCGGGAGTTCACATATACACCCAGATTTTGAACAGAGTTGGCCGGTCGCAGCTGAGATCCACCCACATTGATGGAGAGGGCACCTACTATATCATCAGCTCTTCTATTTCCTCGGATGATGAGAATATCAGTTTTACCATCATTTAGTTTAAGTTTTCTCGCTCTCATCCACTTCTTGATATCAGACATCAACAATTCCATCTTACTCCGTATATCAACTATATTTGTGATTCTCACATAAATCTGGGTGTCATCTGCATAAAAGTGAAAGGTGACATTATGTGCACGAAGCAGAAGAGACAAACTGCTAATATAAATTATAAATAGGATAGGACCTAAAACTGATCCCTGCGGAACACCATACTGCAGGGGTGTCGAGTCCGAGACCACTTGATTTACCATCACACTCTGGGATCTACCTGACAAGTACGACCCAAGAAGCAAGAGAGCGGAGTCACGCACACCACAATCATAAAGATCACTCAGTAACAACTCGTGATCCACTGTGTCAAAAGCCGCAGAGAGATCAAGCAAGACCAATAGTGAGGCCACATCATTGCAAATGTTCTCAACTAGATCATTATAAATCACTACTAGATCACTAACATCAACAATGCTGTACACATACTCAATAAAACTATCCAAAACGCTGACAAGAAACACATTCCAAGAGGTAACAGAAAAAGACACAACCCCAACTTCACACCAGAAATTCAAAACCTCTTCAGACAACGCGACATACTGAAACACTCCCCAGCACCCCACACACAAGACATCACACAACAAATTCAAGCACTCAACACCCAAACTAACAACAAAATACAAGAACAACAAAAACTAAATTGGAATAACTTCCTACAAACACTTGATCACAAAACAAACCCCAAAAAACTATACAAATCACTAAACAGCATCACACTTTCCAACAGCAACACAACACAATCACATGCTGCAATCACAACAACAGACTCTACTCCTTCATGTAAACAACAAGCAAACACTCTCATCAATCACTTCTCACATGTCAGCCACCTAAAACCTCACAAAGACGACCGACGTGTCATCCGACGTAAGAGACAATTCCCCACAGACCCTGACTATACACCCTTCACCAATCACCAGACAAAGCATATCATCAACAATCTCAAGCACTCACCCGCCTGTGGCCTAGACAACATAAGCAACATACACCTCAGACACCTGGGACCACAAGGCATACAAGCACTCACTAACATATCAAACTACAGCTATTCACACAACACAATACCAGACATTTGGAAGCATGGTATCATCATCACATTCCCCAAACCCAACAAAGACCCCACGCTACCCTCCTCGCACCGCCCCATCACACTCCTTTGCTCCCCCTCCAAAGTCATGGAACGCCTAGTATTACAACTAATTACACCTGACCTACCCCTAGCTCCAACACAACATGGCTTTAGGCCACTGCACTCCACAAACACTCTTCTCACAGACCTTACACAAAGAGCTTTCGACGGCATCAATTCAGCTAGACCACCACACAGATCACTATTAGCCACACTCGACATTAGTAAAGCCTTCGATGCCATCCCCCGCCACAACCTAACAAACAAAATCTACAACACAAACCTGCACAACAACACAAAACGGTGGCTGGCCAACTTCCTAGCAGGCAGATGTGCACACGTATCTTTTGCCGGTCAGTCATCTAAAATCAGAAACTTTCCAAACGGAGTCCCACAAGGATCCGTCCTATCGCCCGCACTCTTCAATCTGTACATGCACGATATAACTACACCCAATACGCCCCAAATAAACTTAGCCTCCTATGCAGATGACATAACACTCACATGCACACACCATGACCCAAAAAGAGCAACAGATCTCCTTCAACCCTATCTCAACACACTACATGGCTGGTGCACTACAAACAGACTTAATCTAGCCCCAGCCAAATCCACCGCAACCCTGCTCACAAGTTGGACAGGAGAACACGAATACATCCCTCAACTCACCATAAACAACACACCCCTAACACATACACACACACCCAAAATCCTAGGAGTAACATATGATACTCATATGACATTCAAACAGCACACCACAAACATTAAAAAGAAACTGACACCCAGACTTAACGCCCTCAGGTCACTTGCTCACACAACATTTGGACACAACAAAGAAACTACCACCACAGTATATAAACAATACATAAGATCAGTGATGGAATACGCAAGCCCAGCCTGGGCTTCTAACCTAGCTGAAACACATCATAAGACCTTACAGACTATTCAAAACAAAGCCCTGAAGATCATTACAGGCTGCACAGCTACTGCACCCACAGATCACCTACATCAAGAAACCAAAATCCTCAAAGTCAAAGACCATCTGGACATGAGAGGCACTCAATTCCTGGCAGCAGCCTCCACGAACCAAGACCACCCACTAAACTACATGGCAACACACCCACAGACACCAAGAAATATCAAAACAACACCCAGCACACGGTATCACACACAATTATTGTCCTCTCTCCCTCCCTGCCCACCCCGAACCAACTTCCAGAAGCACATCCATACTCATATCTCTCACCGATCCATCCACTCACTCACAGACAACACGCAGCTGCATGCACGACCTCCCGAAATCCATCCTTCCGAATCCTCCCTTCCTCGCGAGGACAGAGTCCACCTGGCCAGGCTGAGATGCGGACACCATCCAGCTCTCCTGAGCTATCAGAAGAGACTGGATGACTCCGTTGTCGACACCTGCCCGGGATGTAACACAGCACCCCATACCATTAAACACATCATAGAAGACTGCATTTCACACAACACTTACGCCAACAACACAATCTACACTCAATGAGAGCTCTGTGGGAAAGCCCGATCGTGGCCATGGCCTTTCTCAGGGACTCGGGGCTGTTCGGCCAGGCAGCTTAGGGAACAACAACAACAACTAGATCATTATGTACTCTAATCAATGCTGTTTCAGTTGAATGATGCTGTCGGTAAGCAGACTGAAAAATTGGGATAGTTTCATTCTGCTGAAGTAGTGGTTGTAATTGGTCAAGTATTGCACGCTCTAATATCTTTGATATGAAGGACAGGTTGGAGACAGGACGATAGTTCAACATGTTCTCAACATCAAGTCCAGGTTTCTTTAGAGTAGGTCGGAGTAGTGCATGCTTTTCAGAATGTGGGAAGCTACCTTCAGAGAAGCACTTATTAATTATTTTGGAAATAAACTCAACTGTGTGATCATAGACTCTTGGTAGCTTGGAAACATTTATGGGATCCAACGGGCAAAATGTTTTATTGAGGTTTCTTATGTAGGACGAGATCATGTCCACCTCTACTGAGTGAAAGGATGAGAGGACATTATTAGGAATGTGTCGGGGTTGGAGTACAACTGAAAGTTCTTCACCAACAGAAGCATCATCCAGTTCCTGTCTTATGCGAGTTATCTTGCCAGCAAAAAATGCCGCAAAGTTGGCAGCCAACTCGGCATCAGGTACAGAAGGTCTTAAGCTGACTCTTGTTTTTCCAAGTAAACTGTTTACAATTGAAGCCAACCTCCTCTGGTCGTTACCACACGAGTCAACTTTTCCCTGATAATACACTTTCTTTTCATCTTTGATTTTGTAGACCACAGCTCTTCTGGCTGACAGATATTGCAACCATGTAGAGTCTGTTTTATTTTTCCGCCATTCACGTTCAGCTCTTCTACGCGCTCTTCTAAGAAATTTAACTCGAGTGCTATACCAGGGCGAATCATCATACTAATTAATTTAATTTATATTTAATTGTATTCAAATAAATTACTATAAATAAACACAATATTATCATAATATAATCATAGAAAATATATATGTTTATTATGATTCAGCTATTAAATTATTTCATTAACAAATAAAAATAAGATAGGGCTACCTGAGCTTAACGGCGTTGAACATACAGCAATGAGAGGTTCAAGTGCCGACACGACAGAGACTGGGGGAAAACTACCCCGCCCCCGGGAACTACCTGGTCACCTGGTGCAACACCAGTACTCCGCCCTGGAAAGAGAAATTTCCGGGGATCAATGCTCATAGGGTTACACCCAAAAAATGGTACAAAATATGTGCCTCAAAACCGCCGGTCAACGAAACGTAGCACTCCACCACTACTTTTCGTTGTCCTTTAGTTTCATATTAAATATTTCAGCATATCTTTACCTGTCCAGAAGATTTAAGCATATCTTCTGAATCCTCATAAAGATGAAGCATATCTTTATTAAAGATGAAGTCTTTCAAGTATCCCTTTACACTTGAAACACTAGTAAGAGTCCGGCATCTTTTTATCCCATAAAAAGTCTAACCCTATCTTAATCTCTAATCTGGCTTCTCCCAGAAGCCCTCATAGATCGCCGTCTTGAAGGCTGTGATACCCTATTGTATCAATCAATTGTTTGGCAAATTATCGCGAATTGCAAATCAGTTAATATAACCACCCAAAGGTACAACCGCCAGGTTTTATATGCAATGTCAAACCAATTGTATCTGCCCCAGACCTCTTTGTAAAAAGGTCGCCGGGAGGGAAAGACTAAACAAACAAACGGCATTGTTTCAATGGCTTATTAAAGATTTCAGCATATCTTTTACCTGTCCAAAAGAATTAAGCATAACTTCTTAATCCTCATAAAGATGAAGCATATCTTTATTAAAGATGAAGTCTTTCAAGTATCCCTTTACACTTGAAACACTAGTAAGATTCAGGCATCTTTTTATCCCATAAAAAGTCTAAGCCTATCTTAATCTCTAATCCGGCTTCTCCCAGAAGCCCTCATAGATCGCCGTCTTGAAGGCCGTGATACCCTATTGTATCAATCAATTGTTTGGGAAATTATCTCAAATCGCAAAGCCGTTAATATAACCACCCGAAGGTACAACCGCCGGGTTTTATATGCAATGTCAAACCAATTATACCTGCCCCAGACCTCTTTGTAAAATGGTCGCCGGGAGGTAAAGACCAAACAAACAGACAGCATTGTTTCAATGGCTTTGAAAAGCAGAGAAAACCAAGTCCAACAGGTGTCAGCCTGATCACCTAGAAAACTGTGTGGAGCCCCCCTCGACGGGAATAACTCAGTAAGCCTGATCCCAGGCTCGACCATAGAAAACGCAGTTTCTGATGAGCCCTCAAGCGACCAAACTCGTCGGGGTAACTTACCTATTTTAGCCACCCTGCCTAAAACTCGGTAAACAAAAACGGTGTTCTCGGAGCAACGAGAAAAACGCCGGAAAGGTAACCCACACTAAACTATTCATTACAGGAGGGCGTAATGCATAAAGCAATGAATAACACAGGAAGCCTGATCCCAGGCTCGACCACAGAAAACGCAGTTTCTTATGAGCCCTCAAGCGACCAAACTCGTCGGGGTAACTTACCTATTTTGAGCCATCCTGACTAAAACTCGGTAAACAAAAACGGCGTTCTCGGAGCAACGAGAAAAAACGCCGGAAAGGTAACGTACACCAAACGAGACATTTTAACACATTTTATACAAAGGGTGTGCGCAAAAATAGGGATACCTGAACAGGAGGGCGTAATGCATAAAGCAAAAACCGGGGCAAAGGTATCCATGACAGAGACTGGTGGGACACGTACTCCAGGTTCTGCATAGACCCGCCGGGACCCAGCTCTGGAAAAAAATAAAATTTCCAGGAATTAATGCTCATAAGGTTAACCCAAACATGTTCGCACACAAGTGTTAAATAAAGACCAGCATGGCGTTTATAACTGATGAAGTCTTTCCGGTGGTGTTTGTTTCAAGATTCAATTTTGGAAAAAAAAACTAAAAAAGACGCTGGCCCCCGAATTATCTCGTAGATCAAAAACTGGGAAGCCTGACAAATATACGAGATCTAACTTCTCCCGAAGTTTCTTTTTAGATCGCCGTATGTTGAAGGCGGCGATACAAAACGTATCCCTCAATTGTCTGGTTAACTAACTGAATCGTAAATTCGTTATTCCCATCCCTCCAAGGAGCACCCGCCGGGTGTGAATATTAGTTTTAAAAAACGTTAACCCCAATTGTGCCCTAAAGCGCCGTATGTTGAAGGAGGCGATACACAATGCATCCCTCAATTGTCTGGTCAACTAAACTGAATTTTGCAAATTCGGGCATCCCACCCTTCCAGGTTGCACCCGCCGGGTGATTTAAAGATTAAAAGTTAACCCCAAATGTTCCTAACCCCACTTCTTTGTAAAAGATCGCCAGGGAGGAAATACAAAGATCGCGAATTGCAAATCAGTCAATATAACCACCCAAAGGTACCACCGCCGGGTTTTATATGCAATGTCAAACCAATTGTACCTGCCCCAGACCTCTTTGTAAAAAGGTCGCCGGGAGGGAAAGACTAAACAAACAAACGGCATTGTTTCAATGGCTTATTAAAAATTTCAGCATATCTTTCACCTGTCCAAAAGAATTAAGAATAACTTCTTAATCCTCATAAAGATGAAGCATATATTTATTAAAGATGAAGTCTTTCAAGTATCCCTTTACACTGGATACACTAGTAAGATTCAGGCATCTTTTTATCCCATAAAAAGTCTAAGCCTATCTTAACCCGTTGAGCCCCGGCTAGTTATAATATTTTGTTCACCCCAGTCCCAAGCCATTTTCACTTTTTTTTTTTTTTTTGCTAAAATGGAAGACAAGGATGAGAAATGAAAAAAAAAAAAAAAAATCACCTCGGACATTTGGGGGGGGGGGGGGGGGTTTGAGCCTCAAAAAAATTTGTTGAGCCAAAATGGAAGAGAATGGTGAGAAATGAAGAAAAAAAAAATCATTTCGGTCATTTGGGGGGGGGGGGGTCGAAAGTTCGTCTCCCCCGCATGACCACCCGCCCGGGAGCACTAGGGTCTGAGTCTCTCAACCAATGTCCATGCTTCGCTTCCGTAAGTCAGTGTCGGGATTACCACACTGTCATGCAAGGACTTCTTCACTTCCATACTGACCACCCTATTTCTTGTTACTGCTTTTAGCGTTCCTACAACCCTCTTCCCCTGTTGTACCCTCTCCCGCACCTCTTCATCCATAGTCCCATCTTCACTCAACACACTGCCCAGATACTTAAAAGAGTTGACGGTCTCCATAGCCTGAACGTTCAGCTTCATCTCACACTCTGTGACTTCACCCATTTCGAAGACCATAACCTTGCTCTTCCCCGTATTTACCTTCAAATTCCGTTTTTCGCACACTGTTCCAAACTCATTTACCAGACCCTGCAACTCCCATTCATTATCACTCATCAGAACTGTATCATCCGCAAACAGCAGTATAGGTAGCTTCCACTCAATTCCCTCCCTTTTCAGCGATACACCAACATCCACTGCTCTTGATAGTATTTCTTTCATGACTCCATCCATATATACAGTAAACAACCACGGGGACATCACACACCCCTGTTTCAAACCAACATTCAGGTCAAAGAACTCGCTCTGCTCACTCTCCACACGTACTGCCGCCTATGCACCCTCATACATGCTCTTCACTGCTTTCAGCAACTTGCCCTCTACTCCGTATATTCTAAGTACTTTCCACAAACCTTCTCTATCCACTCTGTCATAGGCCTTCTCCAATTCCATAAAGGCAACATACACCTTTTGTTTCTTCTCCAGATACTTCTCCACAACACAATTCAGGGTAAAAATCTGATCTACACATCCTCTTCCCTTCCTAAAACCTCCCTACTCGTCGCCTATCCATTTCTCCGTTCTCACTCTCACTCTCTCAATCACTACCCTACTGTATACCTTCCTACTACGCTTAGAAGACATATTCCTCGGTGGTTACCACACACTCCTCTTTCCCCTTTGCCCTTATATAGGGGGACTATTATGCCAGTCTTCCAGTCATCGGGTGCACTCCCCTTCTACCATGCTAGTTTGCACATTTTCCATACCCATTCTATCACTATCTCACCACCATACCTCAACATTTCCCCACACACTCCATCTGTTCCTGGTGCTTTCCCCAACTTCACTTTTTTCATGGCTTCCCACACTTCTGACCTCCTGATCCCCACCTCCACCTCCTCCTCCACTACTTCTCTTCTTCTCCCTCCCATACCATATCCAGCTATTTATTAGTGGCCCCTCCATCATTGACGAACATGCCTATTACATAAGGCATCCTCTTCAAACACTAATCCGCCGTAGTTTTGAATCTACCGCGCAGAGCATTTAAAAAATGAGGAGCCTTCATCATGAGCGCACGCGACCTCACTCATGGCTTCAGTCATTATGAATTGGGTTCTCACTACGAAAAAACTTCGTAAAAAATAAAAACAAAAAGAAAATAAGAATAACTATCTAATAAGCTTTCCATCATATCGTGGATGTACTTGTGTGGATCTCTGACCAGACGCTGATTCAGGCGTCACTCCTCCTTCTCTGCTCTGCGCTCAGCCTGCCCGGACGTGTCTCCCCACGCTCCGCTAGTTCCGCATTCGTTGCGTCCCTAGTGAGTTTTTTCTCATTTGTTTACTCCGGGATGTATCGAGTAAGGTTAGGATAGGCGTAGCAGGAGTGTCCTGGGCTGGTTGCCCGCAGTGCAGTGTATTTTGGGTCGTGTGTGGGGCATCTATTTCGGATGTACCCTCGTGGTCCCGTTGTGGACATGTGAACTTTTTCACAGTTGAGTTAGTTTGTGATGCAGGCGGCTTTCACTACGCGTTAATTATTGCTGCCTTTTATCTTTCTGATGAGGTAAGCTTTGCTTACTGACGTTCCCAGCGTATTTTTCTTCACTTAGTGAAGTTTTTTCTGGGTCCCGAGTCAGTCTTCCCTTTGCCGGAAGTATTTGCTACAGTGGTGTGTTGGCGGTGGTTCCTGTTGTGATATTTCCAGTGTTTTGTGTATATTTCAACATTTATTATGCCGTCTACTTAGGCCTAGCCAGCTGCTCGTAGCTTTGCCACATGTACAAGTGTTATTGTTTATTATTTATAAATATGCCCTACTGTGTCATGTGTATCCGGGTTTTAGTTGTGTATTGGCTAATTCCTCGGACTATATTTGTTTCCTGGTTTAGTTGTGTATTGGCTAATTCCACGGATTATTGTGTGACCTTAGGTTAGTCGTGCGTGGCTCTCCTCGTGTCAGTTGTACGTTCAGATGGTGTCTGTTCAGGGTGGGTTTCCTTCCGGCGGGTTTTTTCTCGGTTTCACCATGAAAAAAACCCGGCCGAGAGCCGTGTTGGGCCACACGTGGTTTTAACACTGGCTTGTGTCCCCGGCGATGGGGTGTCTGTGGCTCTCCAGGACTACGTCTCTGTGGGTGCCTGGTTTCAGGCCTCCTTTGATTCCCGGCGGGATGGCTGTACCCATCTATAAAACGTTGTTCATGCGAACATACGTTATGTAGTTTTTCTACCCGGTTTTACAAAACCACATGAAAAACCTAGCTGTTGTTTAAGGCTTTCCTCCCCGGCGATCTTTTACAAAGAAGTGGGGACAGGAACTTATGGGGTTAACGTTTGGACATCTCACTCGGCGGGTGTACCTGGGTAGGGTGGGATGAACGACTTAAGTCTTTCAGTTAGTTAACCAATCCATTTTTAAGTGATACTATGTGTATCGCCGCCTTTACACTTACGGCGATTGAAGGTTCAATTAGAGTTAACATCGATTTTTCACACGGTGCTCCTAGGTGGAGGAACTAAGGAATTTACAAAATTCAATTTCGATTTAACCACTTAATTTAGTGATACAATTAGGTATCGCCGCCTTCAAACTTACGGCGATCTTTTTGTGACAATTCGTTAGACATCAGATCTCGTATCAGCCTGCCCTGTGTTATTCTACTAAAATATTTCAAGGGCCGGCGTCTTTATGGGGGGTTGCTTTGTTCCAAAATTGAATCTTGAGACAGTCACCACCAACAAAAGACTATAAGCGCCATGCTGGACCGTTATATTATGTCAGAGGGTATTCTTCACTTTCTTTAAAAAGATTTGTTTAGATATTCTGAACCCCGCCGCGTAGCGAGCTGTGATCGTTGTGTCATTACATCTCGTTACCCGGTGGGTTATTAACACTTGTGTGCGAACATGTTGGGTTAACCTTATGAGCATTAATTCCTGGAAATTTTCTTTTTTTCCAGAGCTGGGCTCCGGCGGACCAATACAGACCCGGCGGTAGTTTTCCCCCACCAGTCTCTGTCATGGCTACCGTGGCCCCAGTCTTTGCTTTGTGCACTACCCCTGCTTGTGCTGGTATCCCTATTTTTGCGCATACCCTTTGCATAAGGTGTGTTAAATGTCTAGACCGTTCATGGGGTCTCTGGGTAATGCGTAATTGTTCTTTTTGCTCCCAATTAGCTGTAAAGGTCCTTTGCGACAATGATAAGACCGCGGCAGTAGCGTTAAGAGAAGTTAGGCAACAGATGTCAGCCTACACTACCATTGTTGCGCATAAATCACTTCAATGTGACAACGTCCCTCTTTGGGATAGATTGCTCTCCGAACACCCTCCCCCTAAACGTTCCTCTAGAGTCACGAGTATTAAGCCGGCGGAGACTGGTCAGGGTTCTGTATCTTCTGCTGCTACACCAAAACGCCCAAGAGAGCCTACACCCCCGGCATCCGCCTCCTCGTCTCGGGCGAGATCTCGGTCTAGGTCACCTCTCAGACACCAGTCATCTACTCGTGCCTCTTCACCGGCGAGTAAGAAGAGTAGGACGGAAGGTTCCACCAGTGGTCACGGCGATGAATCCTCCAGATCTAAGAGTAGTTCACGGTCACACCGTAGCCATAAATCCTCCAAAAAGGATTCCCATAAACGGAAGTCCTCTCTACATTCACCAGCTTCTAGTGCCTCTCATCGTACCTCTACCCCAGACAGAGTTTGTGTTACGGCCCAAGGGTCCAGTGCGGCGCCTGTCCCTAAAGAGGATTTACCACTTAATATTTTAACCCTGGAATTGGAAAGTTCAGGGGGTTCAGTAATTGAGAATGTTTCAGACTCCCAAGAGAGCATAGGCCAGGGCCTCGGTGTTTGGCGGTTTGCTCAACCAGGGTCTGACCACCCACGTCCGACTCAAACGAGTCACACAGTAGCCGATGTCCACAGGGACGCGGCGATCCCATCCTCTATTCCTGACTTATCTTGGCAACAAGGTACCCCAGCTTCGGCGGGATCTTCTCAGGAGGATCAGGAGGAGAAAGACGAAGTTTCAATAATTTCGGAGATGGAAGGGCAAGAGTCAGGCTCAGGCTTAGACGCCGCGCAGGATATTAATGATTCACCTGTAAGTTCATCATCAAACCAGTTTGTTACGGCGCAAGAAATTAATGGGCTGCTTACTCATGCTTTATCTAAATTTTTTGGCCAACAACAGGAAAACCCCACAATGGACTTGGGGGCTCCCACGACAAGTTCTACGGTACGGCCTCTGATGACTTCGATTGATTTATCTAAGATCCCTAACCCTCCCACTCTGTTAACATCAGGGATCACTAGGCCTGCTACGGCGGCATTGACAACTTCAAATGTCAGGGTCATAACGGATGTCAATCCACCCCCTCTAGACAAAGCGCCTCTTAGAAAGGTAGCTATGCCCTTGCTTTATGGGCCAGACGAGTCATGGGTTCTTTTGAACCCCTCTAAACCAGAGCTTGCCCAACCTACCTTGTCAGGGGAACTCCCGGTACCGCGTGAGTGGGTCATCCAGGGCAATAAGTCAAAGAAATTAAGGGCCGTGGATACTTCGGGTAATGTTCTGGACGTAAACATCAAGGCTATACCTAGTTATTATCACCAAGACTATTTTGTGTATGCTTCTAAGCCTGCTTTACCCCCTGCCTCAGCTTCAAAACTATTTTCAGACTGGTCTAAGCTGGATGGGTTTAATGATATTAAGACTCTGTCAGCTCTCACTCCTGAACTAGATTTACAGACCGTCACAGACGACGCAGCTAATCCAGTTTTGAAGGTGGGACAGTTGGGACCAGGACCTTGGGTAGATTGGGAGGTAGAGGCTCAAAACTTTGCAACCACTTTCACTTCTAAATCTTCCCACCAGATCCCTCAAGATACTCATTCATGGTTCTCCATGCCGGTGGGTTCTGCCGGCGGAGTCCCGTCAGCTTTGTTTTCATTTCTAGCTGCCCCTAAGATTAATCTTTGTGAGCTGAAGGACCCGTTCACTACCCCTACCCCTACTCACCTAGACAGAGAATTTAGGCTACGGGGAAAGCTTTTCGCCTGTTCTCGCAGTACATAGTATCTCAGCAGGTGGCTAAGTCTTTACTACGGTCCACTCAGGCAATCGCAGATGCGGATGCTCGAAGATCGGTTGAGTTATCCCGGCGACTGATTTTTCAGTCGTCAATCCAATCCTTGGGTGACATACGCACCGCCTTGCTTGAGGCGGTACGAGCACGACAAGATCTTAGGATGTCGTTAGTTCGCAAGCTACCTGATCGCATTGCTAATCAGGTGGTTATGTCACCAGTGCTTACTCCCTCTTTAATGACCCCTGAAGTGTGGCGAACGGTGTTCAATATGGCACAGGCCGTTAAGCACAGTCCCACCCCTTCTAAGAAACCTGCATTTAACTTCCCCAAACCCAGGCCTACCACTAAAGCTCAGCCAGGGGGATCTAAACCTTTTCTTCCGCCTAAGTCCTCCCACTCCCCCCAGGGTCAGTACAGGCATAGACAGAGTAGGTTTTCAGGTCAGAGAGGACGCGGCCAGAATAAGCCAGGTCAGGGCCAGTCTTCGGCCAACACCAGTCAGCCGGCAAAGCGTCCAGCACCACCAACCCCACCATCAAAAAACTAAAGTCTCTCTCACTCCCGGTGCCAACCTTAAGGCCGGAGGAACCGAGGGCAGTACAGCCGGCGAACCCTTGTCTGCTAACTGGGTCGTTCCGAACGTGTCACCAAGCATGGCCGTTAAACACTTGGGCACGGATGGTGGCACGCAAAGGCATCACTTGGCAGTGGCTCCGGCGACCTCGATTACGTCAGCCGACAACGGCGAATTTTGTTTCTTTAGAGGTGGAGTCACTGGTCCAGGAAATGATTGCCAAGAATGTCATCATCCCGGTCCCCCCAAATTACCCTGTATTCACGTCCAAACTATTTTTGGTTCCCAAAAGGGACAGTGTTCAGATGAGGCCGGTCGTAGACCTGTCTTATCTGAATCTTCACATTCACAACGAATCTTTCAGAATGTTAACAGTACACCAAATCAGGCTAACACTTCCGCCGGGAGGTTGGATGTGTTCACTAGACCTGACAGACGCCTATTGGCACGTATCGGTCAACAAAAGATTTCAAAGGTTTTTGGCCTTACGGATCAGGCACCAAAATTTTGTTTTTCAGAGGATGCCGTTCGGCTTGAACCTAGCACCTCGATTATTCACAAAACTAGTCCGGCAAGCCCTGATGCCATTGTTAAAACAGGGGATCAGAGTGTTGTGGTATCTAGACGACTGGCTGGTGGTGGCAGAGACACAACAATTATGCATAAAACATGTCAATATCATTTTAAATCATGTCAAAACTCTAGGGTTCAAGGTAAATCTGGTAAAGTCAAACCTTGTTCCCTCACGAGTAATTCAGTGGATAGGGCTGGTCTGGGACACGGCCGCTCTCACTCTGAGTCAGAGTGTGGACAATCGCAACAGGTTTCGCAGGAAACTGTTCAGGTTTCTTCACAGTCTAACTACGACGCGGAGGGTCTGGGAGTCTCTGGTCGGCTCTCTCAACTGGATTCAACTAACTGTCAGGTTGGGCCGGTTGAAAGTAAAACGATTAATATTGGAAGGCAACAAATATTTCCCGCTCTTACCGGCGGGAAAATTATGGCCCATCCCGAAATTAATCCACACCTTACTAGCGGTCTGAGCGAAGAGGGAAACGTTGCACTCAATAATGTCATGGACCTCTCCTCCACCAACGGTATGGGTAGACACGGATGCGTCAGGCACAATAGGGTGGGGATTTCAGTCAAATCAGGGGCTTTGGTCCCACTTAGAAATCTCTCACATCAATGTCAAAGAATTACTAGTCCCCTTGTATTTCCTTCAGGCTCACGGCCCGGCGTTACGGGGCAAGTCGGTGGCCTTCAGAATGGACAATCTGAATGCAGTTCACTGTATTCAGAAACAAGGGTCAACGAGGTCAAGGAGGTTGCTAAACGTGTCGGAAGAGATTTTTGCCCTAGCCAACAGACTAGACATTTATCTTCACGCATCTTATCTCCCAGGCGTAGCGAACGTCTGGGCAGACGCTCTGTCCCGGAGACAGAGCACGACAGTAGAATGGGAGCTCAAGCAACCCATTTTCAACCTAATGATTGCAGAGCTCTCCCATCCACAAGTGGATCTTTTTGCGTCCGAGGAGACTCACAAACTCCCTCTATACCTCACCCGCCGGGCGAAAACGCCGGCAGGGGGGCCAGACGCCCTAGTGACAGACTGGAACAGATGGAGCTCCATCTATCTGTTTC